>JBAIZL010000003.1:158579265-158596765 GCA_036971475.1 Prosapia bicincta
GAAAACTTTGAAAAAGACCAGGTGATACGAGAGCAGCAAGACGTAAGACATGGTGTGTCTTTCTCTTCACACAAAAATCCAAAGCGGTAGAAATCAGTAGTTAAATGGCGAACAAGAATCTGTTGGCAATATGGCCCAAGGGCGTTTTTTGAAGTACATAAAACTGTAATTGGGAGTATGATCCTCTATTATATCGTTGAGCATTCATTGTGGAATATCTAAAACTTCTCAGCAGAGGAGGGTTTAGCTCTATAAATATTCTGGAGAAGATAATATAATATAACCAGTCTGTGAGTTGTACATGACCGGAAACTATACCAAACAGCAGCTTGTCCAGCAGTAATGCATACGTATTGTATACCTAGTAGCTGAGCTACAATATACACTTGTTTATGGCGAGCTCTGAAACCTATATATACGACGCATTATCTTGCGATGGATTGAAAGGGCACAACGTATAATCCTTAGAATGAGACAAGTAGATTTCAATAATCAGGGAACAATAATCCACTCTAATGATTAGATAGATATTAATATATACACGTTGCAGTCATCTTTATAAGGGTGTTATTGCAGTATTCAGTTGCTTATTGGATGAAAATAAAGAATATCTACTACTATGTATAGATAAAGGCTTTGCCAATTATTGAGTCATTTACTTTATTTAAAATATTTTTTTATTTCAAAGAAGTTTTAATTCTATGAAGAGTGGGTGGGTCTTATATAACAAAAGAGAACAATTTTTTAATTTAACAAAAAATTTAATATAAATATAATGTGTAATCTACAACTTGAGATACAGTAACACCATTTAAAGAGCGAATAAGTTTTAGAAAATGTAAACTAATTCATCTAACGTTTGCTACTGTCGTATCCACCGTTTTATCCACTATATTTTCTCGTAGATGCAGCTTAGCAAGATAAATGTCTCACGTCAGTGGATCGCTAGTTGTGCCTCTTTTTTATCCGAAGCGTGAAATTGTTTTACAACAAATATAAGTAGTGTGTATTTACTATTTTCCACAATCCCTACATCCTATCATAAAGTTATAAGGTGGGTATTTATAGTTAGTTATCGTAAAATTCACTTCTAATTTTGAAGTATTGTTTTTATTTCAGGACGTAAATTCGAGAACAATTTGATAACTCTTTCAGCTCGTTATTATTTTTTGCCGTCCACGTAGGTGGATCAGAGAAATGATAAATTAACTCAGTTAATAATCTATTCGATTCATTATTACAGCTCAACTTTATTGTGTTATCTTAAAACTAAAAATATATTTATGCCATTACGTAATGGAGGCTCTCAGAAGCTCTCTAGGATATGCTATTATGAAAGAGTTTGCATTCAAACTGTTTTCCAATTTATTTTTAAATGGAATATGTGGAATATTCAATTGCTCTCTGTTTTTGATAAATAATTAAAATTTTAGGATATAGACATTTTTATTTACTAAAACAAAAATAATTCTTTTTTTTCAAAAAAATGAAAATTTAATGAACAATGTTTGATGTTTTTAATTTTAACTACACTTGTAACACTAATTATTATGATGACAAATGTGGAACATTGAAGTTATATGTTACATAATTAATAGGTAACCTGCAAAGTTATGTGCATTCTAATTGGATTAATAAGTTGTATGTTTCAAGAAAGTGCTATTTAGGAAAAATACTATTCAAGAATTTATTATTGTGAGTTCGAAATACAAACAAAATTTGAATACTGGTAAATAATATTATTATTATTTTATTGACTAAAATAATGTTACACACTCAGTATTCGTTACCATAAGTGGTTACTTTACGTACGAAAGTATTTTGTTATAAAAGAGACAAATTGATCTGACAGTTGGTAGTACAGTTTTGATACATTTAGGGTTTTAGCGTGGCACCACTGAGTACAGTTTATTTCACCTGATGGATCAACATTGTTCAGTTTAAAACCTGAAAGATAAGTGTAAAAGGTCTTCTTGAAAACTTTACATTGGCTGAACAACTTTCTGTGATTAGGTTTTTGATTCCTGAACTTGAAAAACCAGTCAATATATACTCTAGTAAGACTAAAGGGCAGAGTAAAGTTGTATGAACCGTGGAAAGTTTTACAAGGGTGTAGGACAGTTCCAAAGTGGTCTAGAATCAGTCACTGACGAACACACTTCTTAGAGGCCTGTCATTCCAACTTCCTTACTTGAAAATCAATTGATGATATTAATATTCATTTCAATAAACAGTCAATACTACTCAGGTATGGTTTTAAGAAATCTGAAGCCAGGGAGCCATGAGACAGGAACGTCTTGAATCTCAGGGGAGAGTGATGGTTCTCCAGCAAGACAAAGCTAGTCCTCCCATAACACTTGAATCGATAAAATGGTCCAGTCCTCATCCCCCTTATAGCCCGGACTATAAGGGGGCTATAGTCCTCTGAAAGTCCACTGAAGAGGCAACACGTGGGAAAACGTTAAAGGATAAAGAGCATGTCAAGATATTTGTAGAAATTTTGCTCCGACGGAAACTATCTTAGGTAGTTTGTTTTTGTATATTACCTCTGAGGATAATTGGTCTACACTCGAAATTTACATGAGGTGTTGAGTAAATGAAAAATGTATTTGTTGTATAGAGGATTTATATATTTAAATTAAACATTACGCTTCACAATTAGGAAAATTCTTATTTTGTAATAATAAACGGATCTATCAGTTCATTTTTTTGTCTATAATTAAATGGTCCTCGTATAGTAAAATATAACGTATCCGTGGGAAATATATGTTTTTATATTATAAGTTATAAAAAAAATATTATAGATTAATAACTACATCAATGCTATTCAAAAGTGGTTTTTATTGTCCTTTTTGTTTGTTTGCGTGAGCATAGCACACAACGGTTTCATTATATGCTTATCAATCAGAGCAAGGGTTGGCACTAGTTGGCACTAGGCGGCACTGGAGCCACTAGTTGGCAACACATTCTAGCCTAATTAATATTTCAATAATACTTCTGATGCGTTTTTGCGAAATCAAATAAGGATCATTAAAATACACACGTGGAAACATCCCCTACATCAGGTGACCCACTATTAAAACAATATGCCAATAAAACAATGCTCCAATGATGGAACATTATTAATAATACGGGCAAGATTAAGGTGGCGGCATAAAAATTGCCAAGGATTGCTTCTATATTTTCAGATATATGTCAGATATTTTTGAATTGCGATCACGACATAGCATCTATCTGTAGATCTACTCTATGTAGATCCTAAATACAGAAAGAGGATATTTATCAATTTTACATTGTGCTATGAAAGAGAAGGGAGGAAATAAATCATGTGAAAAGAAGGGAAGAAATGATATCGGAGGTCACGCCATATGGCTCGCTTAGGGGTGTACAACAACAGAGCTAAGTCTGAAACCCTCTGCCCAAACGCATTTGACTACCAACCTTTGGCTACTCTATTTGGGTGACTTCCGTCAGAACCGAACAAAAACACTTGATGTCACGATTACTAAAAGGGGAAGAAGGGAAAGAAGATAAGGAAGTTAACTCGAGGAAGACGCTTTCCCGAGAAAAGGAAGAAAAAGATAGAAGATTGCTCTTTCTAAGGTATATATGCTCTCCTAAGGAAAATATTTACACGCAACAAGTGTTATTCATTCATAATTTATAAATATGTATCTTCCCTTGCAATGTTAAGATAAACAATTGTATTTATACTTAAACAAATATATAGGGTGATTCATACAAAACTCATCATTTTCATTTAATCTTTATATTAAGAAGAATATATAAGTAACCTGATATTACGTCTCACAGGTACAGAATAACAGGGAGATTAATTGGTCGTTAAAGGTCGTTAATTGGTCGTTGTGTTTAAAATGTCGTCCGATCCCTTCTGGGCACAGCTGAAGACGTCATTCCATGTTTTTGGAAGTTTGCTGTAGCGTTGCTTTGTCAGTGATACTGATTTTGTGTGTAATATTGTTCATCGGATCATTCAAAGTCCTAGGGATTGTAGTGTAGACTCTTCTCTTTAGATAACCCCACAGGAAGATGTCTGGTGCCGTCAAGTCCGGCAGTCTTGTCTGCCAGAAATTCCTGGAAACTATGCGGTATTAAAAGTAACTTTGAATCAGTGTTATAGAATCCTGTGACGAATGACAAGTGACGCTGTCCTGTTGAAAGGTAGTCACACGGACGGGAGTCACGGGTTTGAGGTTGGATTCGTGAGAGTAATGGTCTCATTACCTGGAAGGTAGAACTCCCAACAGTAAACCTAACGACTGTGTTCTTTGGCAAGGGAGATAAGAGCCGAGAGGCTAGGTGCTTCCCCGTTTAAACTCTTCACTTTCCAACATCTTTCTTTCTTCAAACACTTCTCACAGCACAACTGCAAACTGTCCTGTTGAAAGTACCTTTGATGCAGCTCAGTAGCTCAAATAATTCGGTACCCTTCGGTGTTCACTGTAGCTTGGAAAGAAATTGGAACCACGATTCTCCCTCCTGATACTGCGCACCAAACTCAGTGTCAGCAAATTCTTTCTTCTGACAAATGTCAAATTTTCTCTGCTGACATGCAATAAAAACTCCAAGACCTCCTCCATCATAAATAAAATCTTTCGGAGTATTCCTACTCAAATAATGAACAAAAGAAAATCATGAGTTTTATACGAAGCACTCTATATTAGGATGTGTTGCGAGCAAAACCAAATAACTTGTTAATCGTTTTTCGCTTGAGGTTGCCGCCTATAAAGGGCTGCGTAGACCAAGGCAGCTGCATCTATTGAATATAAATCTTTTATCGTATACTGTAATGAAATTAATTCCATTGTTTATTAAAAAAAGTTTTAGTAATAAATTTTTAATACCTAATTACTACTAAAACAAATTAAGACGCTTCACCTTTTTTTAAACCAACGTTTAGGGAAATTTTGAAAAATGTATAGCAACTGAAATAAGTCAAGGTCTGTCAAAATGTAGCAATTTAAATTTAAATGTGTAATCTGGATACAAAAATACAAATTTAATAGCATTACTTTATATTCACTTTAGAGACGGAAGATTTTATACATTAGTATTTTGAATAGAAACAACCATTTGGGACTCAGCTTTGCATTAAGCTTGATATTTTATGTGCATATAGATATAAATATTTGCAAGAATTTAGTGTCTACGTCATTTATCAATGTAGATAAATCCCGAGGAACTCGCCCTACCACTTATTACTATGCAATAATCACAATATTGGTTTTATGTAACTAAAATTTAAAATTAGTTTCGTATTTACAAAACAGATTATATATATATATATATATATATATATATATATATATATATATATATAAAGAAATAAGTCAAAATTCAAATACAAGAATAATAATTATTGAATTTACAATTCAAAGCTTTTCGTTGGCAAACAGTACCAACATCATCAGGTATATTAAAGAATCAATTCTTTAATATTCCTGATGATGTTGGTACTGTTTGCGAACGAAAAGCTTTGAATTGTAAATTCAATAATTATTCTTGTATTTGAATTTGACTTATTTCTTTAATAATACATATTGCGATATGTATATATATAATTACCCACATATAATTACCCATATATATATATATATTACCCACTTAAAATTGAAAGATAAATGAAAGATTTCCCCACAAATAACATAAAGACATTTAGCATAAAGTGCATTTAACTTATGCCAATAGCATCTTATCTCTAGGTAAAGTCCCACTACAAGGTCTATTTGTCGATAACTATCACTAAAGAGCTTCCTTACTACAGGCATTTTCCTTAAACGTCTCGACTTTAGCTTCAGCCAATACGACCACTAAGGCTCTAAACATCCTGCAAATTGAAATGTACGAAACGAGGTCACCTATTTTACCGCCAACGTATGCAAGGCTTGAACTGAACTAAGTTAATCCACAGCAAATTGCACGTCTCAATCTAAGGTAATTGCATCTTTTTACTTTTTTAGTGGAGCCTTACAACCTGTGTTGAAAATAACAATTGTTATGTGTGTTTAATATTAGTATACGCACAACTATGTCTTAGTAGAGGAGTTATTGTTTTACTGCTGGAAATAAGACGACTCCAAACAGTTTTAGGAAAATGAGGTAAGCATCTTTTTCTTAGACGGGGAAAAGAGAGTAAAATTGTAACTAAAGAATAAAAAAAAGAAATTTAATCTCATTAATGGCTGTTAATACATCGTCTAGACGAATGTTACCCTAAATAACATTTTTTTACTAGAATGAGCAGATTATGTTATTAGTCGCTGTTGTTTATATATATAAAATATGTTTTCTTGTTTGATAATTTAAAACAACATAGGTTATTCAAATAGAAGAATATTATTTATTTATATTCAAAGCTTTTAGTTGGTAAACAGTACCAACATCATCAGGAATAAAAAATACATTTTTCATTCCTGATGATGTTGGTACTGTTTACCAACGAAAAGCTTTGAACATAAATAAATAATATTCTTCTATTTGAATAACCTATGTTGTTTTAATATATATATATATATATATATATATATATATAATGTATATTAAATAAATAATATTTTTCTATTTGAATAACCTATGTTGTTTTAATATATATATATATATATATATATATATATATATATATATATATATATATATATATATATATATATATATATATATATATAATGTATATTAAATAAATAATATTTTTCTATTTGAATAACCTATGTTGTTTTAATATATATATATATATATATATATATATATATATATATATATATATATATATATATATATATATATATATATATATATATATATATATATATATATATATATATAATGTATATTAAATATTTAAATAAATAATATATGTATTAATATAAATCTTCTTATATCGTAGTATGTTTTAAAGCCAGAACATATCTAGACAAGTGTAAATGGTCAATGCAAAATATGTTATTGACATTTTCATTCCCTTTAGACTATTTTCATGCACAACTGCATCTCGATGGAACACATCCATGATCTACAACATAGAAGTAATCTTGTTCCATAGAATATTTCTTTGTCAGAAGTAAGTTATTTGTTGTAACACGAAATATTCATTATGTCTTCTGGTAAAAGTTTAAAACGATAATAATAGCTAAACTAATGGTCAATAGTAAACTATTACTAGCCAATAGCAATAGCCATGTGCTGTTTTTAGGGTTTGTGTTACGAACAAAGTTTCTGTCAAAGAAACCAATTATTGTTTTACCGAACCAACATAACCAATATTTAAAACAATATATTTTATTAATTTTGTTTTACACTGTACATATTGTTGTGAATTATTGCAATTTAAATACTTTAGTTTTTATGTTTCTTAAAAGGTTCATGTTTATTACTCCCTTTGGATCAAACACTTTTACTTTATGTCCTATTTAATAAATTCAAATTTATTGAATGTAACTCGTAAACACCTAAGTTTTATTGAAAGTAAGGGGTTTTATTTTACATGATCAATTTTAATATACATGTAGCTAAAAAACGTTTGATATTTTGATTAAATTATTTAAAGAATCAGAGTAAATTTATTTAACTCTAATACAATAAAAAGCTTTTTTAGGACGTAGTCGGCGAAAGGTCAGTGTTTAGTGGGCGAATGCGCAAAGTGGCAACACCGCGCTACACCACCCGCAGTAACAATGTTATTGCTGCGTGTCTATGTTTGTCTTAAAGCAGTGTAAAGCGTATACGTTGCGATCATATACAAACGCATATCGCGGCACAAGCTTATTTGCAACGGTTTAGCGATTTTTAGAGGTATAATGATGCCAAAAAGGAAAAGAAACTCCAAAGATTTGCATCGAATACGATGTCACTTTACGCCTGTCTGAATGCATCCGTGCCACAAAAACCTTTGTTAGAATAAATATTTTTCAAACTATTCTCTTATATGATGTTGGTCTGTGCACATAGAATATCAACTACTTAAACAATGATTTCATGATTTAAAATTGGTTTCATACAGAAATTAGTTAAATGGCATTTTTTCACAAAACTTTATAATTTTAAAACTAACAGAATATAAATTTACAGTTTATTGGCAAAAAGGTTGGTAAACAAGTTTACCTGTTGGCTGTTTAGAAAGCTTCGGTTACCTAGTCTATTAATATTCGCTTAGAATCTCTAGTATTTCTGGTTCCATCCAGGGAGTGTATCTCCTGCCACATACATTGTGCGTGTCTCTGTGTTCACAACCTGTTTTAGTGTTCACTCGTAAGCTAGCGCACCATGGAAAACAAAAAGCTAGCCTCATTAAAAAACATTAGGTTTTGTAGTGCGTGTTGTATCAATGACCATCGCTAAGAAATTGAAGGCGTTGCGGTAGTTTAGAAAACTGATATAAGTAAATTTGTTCAAAACGTTATGTAAATGATCTGGGAAACAATACAAATTAAAAAAAAAATAATAATATTTATAGCGGTCTTTCGGCCTAGTCAAATCTACTTTATTGTAATGTAAATTCTATACGTCATATTACAATGTTTGTGGAACGGTCTTTTGCTTCGTCTACCCTTTCCCCGCCAACGCTCCCCCTTCCAGCTCTTGTGTGACCAGCTATAACAAACATAAGAAGACATTACATTTACTTCTGTATATTGTGTGGGTATCATTATCCAAGTAAATTATTATTTACTAGCCTCATGAATGTTCAATATTTATTACTTGACAAAGTCACTGGATTTTTTATTCTAATTTCAGTGTTCATATTTACTAAAGTGCTGCCTGGTCGTCTTCTGTACCAAGTGATAAAACAATCATTATTCTGTGGGAAATGAAACATTTAAGTGAAGCACTAATAATAGCATGTATTACAAAGCTGTTTTTAAATAAAATAATGCGGATGCATGCTGGTTATAATCCTCATAAACTTTTACCAGTATTGTTTTCATGAATATTTTAACACTAAACATAAAGTTTCATCTGAAACTAGGTTTATAATGTGTTTAATCTGAGAAAGGAAATGAAAAGATATTCATTTCGCTATTTTCTACACAACGTAAACTCCAATGCGTTTATTTACTGAATTTTAAATTTACCGTAGTTCTAACAAAAGGTAACATGAAAATAATAAAATGTACCTTTGACCTAAATATAACATTTAAAGAAAATAAGAGAAACCCAGGATTACAGAATCCTAATCTCCTTTTAACTTAATTTGAAGTTTTAAAACAGTTTCAATGTATTTAGCTATATAGTACTTCCTTTCCAGTTTCCTTTGCTAACTTTTTGAGTTTTTCAATTAAATAATATCTATCTAATATTAAAAATTATTATATCTACACTTTCAAAAAGTATCAATGATGTACGCAACTTTTGTAAAATGTCTGTAAAAGGAAAACCTCTATTAATAAGACCACTGCTAAAAAGCATTAATAAATACGTTTATACTTATCATGGAATTTTACTGTATAAAAACTTTTTTATATAACACGTAAATTTAGCAGATATGATTTCATGGCTGCATTTTAAATTTGAAAGTAAACCAACGTGCGTAAGATCTTGTGAATTTCGTAAATGATGTTTGTTAAAAGAATCGGTTTTAAAAACCAACAAATCGTTAAGGATTTCAATACAAATAATGGTAACATATAAGATTATTTAACTTCTGAAACGTTTTGCTGTGGTGGAGTACACAATCTTAATTGGATGTTGCCAGAGAAAATTACCTAGTCCATATAGTCACCATCGCTTATATAATATTCAGACTTTACGACCTTTTGAATTTTGTTTAAGCTCAAGAGGTACTTGTACTTAGATATAAGATTACTCTAGTTTGAAATTATTTACTCTGATATAATTCTTTCTAAAACGTATTTAAGATTAACATATTATCAATCACTAAATAATTTAAATGTTGAAAACTATATTTGGTCAGTGATTTATAGGATATTATCAATAGATCTCTTAAACAAAACTTGAAATATTTTTACAGTAGCAACTGTATACGTAATTATCTGAACAATCGAAGTATAATTATAATTTGATATTTTTGATGTAATATCCAATATAAACAATATTTTAGAAAAAATAAAAAAAATGAAAAAAGTTTCAAATTTATAGCATTGGTTACCTAAACAATATCAAACAAAAGGAAAAAGAATATTTTAAAAATATTGGGGTATCAATATTACTTTTTTTTTAAAGTAAACCCAGTGCCACTTGAGAAATAGATAGTCCTATAGTAGTTGTAGTAAATGTTAGGCATTTAACATGTAACTATAAATATCGCCAAAGAAATACATATAAATTCATTTGGTTCATAAATGATGGACTATGTCTGTTGGGTATAATAATTTGTAAAAATGAAAGGCACTATTACAAAATTCTTCAAAACCTAAAATATATTTTGAGTTGTTATTAGACACTGCACATTTTTTTCATGTGTTAAATTTATAATATTATATTCCATTTAATATGTAAGTTTTCTATGCAAAAGGTTTTGTGAATACCCTTGTAAAGTTATTAATAAACCTTTTGTAAATAGAAACTGTTGACGCGCAAATAAACGTTTTACTAAACAAAGTTTGAATAGTTCATTATTGAAGCTTTTGTAAAGTTGTGGTATGTTTAAATTTATAAACCTTATGATTTATTTCACTAGACAAAATAGCCTCTATGTACATGTTCTATATGTAATATCTTTTATATGTAACCTCTAAATTTCTCAATATATTTTTGTTAAACAGCCTCATATTGAATCTCTTTGTTACCCACCCAACAAAGATTAGGCTTTGTGGAAGAGTGAAGCTATCAGGAGGCTATGAGGAGAGTGGCAGAAATGCCAAGATCTGACATCGGATAAATTAAAGTGAAGTAAGATTAGCCTTGCAAATAATGTAGGCTAACAAAGTCTAAGCGATTGTAATATTTTACCTTTTTGTAGCTATTGTTATTCAGGAGGTTTTCATTTCCGTTATGGAAACGTTTTAGTAATAGGCTTCTTCTATAACTAGTTTCACTTAAACCAATGTATTAGAATAATTTTATTTGGAAAATTTAGTATAATAATAATAATAATAGGATTAACTATAATATATTATACGTACACATAAACCTGAATACTCACAAAGAATACTGATATCAATATCTTTAATAATACATATATGGAAACACGTCTTATAATATACATTCGAGAATGTACAATACAGTATTATTTTGACGTTATGTGTAGAGTGACGTGAGTGAGATTGAATGAATTTGGTTTTACAAAATATCACACAAAAAATAAATAAATGTGTGATTAAATATCATATGCTCTTTACGTGAAAATTAACAAATGTGTGATTAAATATCATATGCTCTTTACGTGAAAATTAACAAATGTGTGATTAAATATCATATGCTCTTTACGTGAAAATTAACAAATGTGTGATTAAATATCATATGCTCATTACGTGAAAATTAACAAATGTTTGATTAAATATCATATGCTCTTTACGTGAAAATTAACAAATGTTTGATTAAATATCATATGCTCTTTACGTGAAAATTAACAAATGCGTGATTAAATATCATATGCTCTTTACGGGAAAATTAACAAATGCGTGATTAAATATCATATGCTCTTTACGTGAAAATTAACAAACGTTTGATTAAATATCATATGTTCTTTACGTGAAAATTAACAAACGTTTGATTAAATATCATATGCTCTTTTCGTGATAATTAACAAATGTGTGATTAAATATCATATGCTCTTTACGTGAAAATTAACAAATGTGTGATTAAATATCATATGCTCTTTACGTGAAAATTAACAAACGTTTGATTAAATATCATATGCTCTTTACGTGAAAATTAACAAATGTGTGATTAAATATCATATGCTCTTTACGTGAAAATTAACAAATGTGTGATTAAATATCATATGCTCTTTACGTAAAAATTAACAAATGAAACAAGAAAATAATAATCGTTATTATTATTATTATTATTATGGAGAAGGACATTCTTCTCTAATATGTACAAGCCAGTATTATATTGTGTATGATATTAGCAAATTGATAAGAAAAAGCCTATATGTACATTTATTTATATATACTTAGTAAAATATTTTATAAATAAATGATAACTTTTAGTAAATATTTAATAATGAATACTTCTCTTGAATTCATAATAGATTATGTGTTTCCAAATAAACATTTTTTTTATAAAATAAGTTCAATTGAGATAATCTATAACTTTTCTCCTTAAATTAAAACAACAAAGACCTAAAAAGTCATAAACACGGGGACTTGTTTCTTCCCCATACTTCATAACTATTGTTATTACTTGTAAACTTACTTAAGTGTATTTTGTAACTACACACATTCTTACTACAGTATATTACTGCATAGTTTATTTTTAAAACAACAGATTAATATAGGATAGTAGCACTAAAATAGTAGTATTAACTATCAAATAGTATATATAACGTTATATTATATAATAATATGACAATATCTTACGACTAAAACATTATATAATAATATGACAATATCTTACAACTAAAACATTATATAATAATATGACGATATCTTACGACTAAAACATATTATATTATGACGATATCTTACGACTAAAACATATTATATTATGACGATATCTTACGACTAAAACGTATTATATTATGACGATATCTTACAACTAGAACATTATATAATAATATGACGATATCTTACGACTAAAGCATTATATAATAATATGACAATATCTTACGACTAAAACATATTGTATTATGACGATATCTTACGACTAAAACATATTATATTATGACGATATCTTACGACTAAAACATTATATAATAATATGACGATATCTTACGACTAAAACATTATATAATAATATGACGATATCTTACGACTAAAACATTATATAATAATATGACGATATCTTACGACTAAAACATATTATATTATGACGATATTTTACGACTAAAACGTATTATATTAATACGATATCTTACAACTAGAACATTATATAATAATATGACGATATCTTACGACTAAAACATATTATATTATGACGATATCTTACGACTAAAACGTATTATATTAATACGATATCTTACAACTAGAACATTATATAATAATATGACGATATCGTACGACTAAAGCATTATATAATAATATGACAATATCTTACGACTAAAACATATTATATTATGACGATATCTTACGACTAAAACATATTATATTATGACGATATCTTACGACTAAAACGTATTATAATATGACGATATCTTACGAGTAAAACATTATATATTAGTATAACGATATCTTACGATTAAAACATTATATAATAATATGACGATATCTTACGACTAAAACATTATTTAATAATATGACGATATCTTACGACTAAAACATTATATAATAATATGACGATATCTTGCAACTAAAACATTATATAATATTATGACGATATCTTACGACTAAAACATTATATAATAATATGACGATATCTTACGACTAAAACATTATATAATAATATGACGATATCTTACGACTAAAATATTATATAATAATATGACGATATCTTACGACTAAAACATTATATAATAATATGACGATATCTTACGACTAAGACATATTATATTATGACGATATCTTACGATTAAAATATTACAATATATTATGACAATATCTTACGATTAAAACATATTATATTATGGCGATACCTTACGACTAAAACATTATATAATAATATGACGATAACTTACGACTAAAACATTATATAATAATATGACGATATCTTACGACTAAAACATTATATAATAATATGACGATAACTAACGACTAAAACATTATATAATAATATGACGATAACTTACGACTAAAACATTATATAATAATATGACGATATCTTACGACTAAAACATTATATAATAATATGACGATATCTTAAGACTAAAACATTATATAATAATATGACGATAACTTACGACTAAAACATTATATTATAATATTACGATATCTTACGACTAAGACATATTATATTATGACGATATCTTACGAATAAAATATATTATATTAGGACGATATCTTACGACTAAAACATATTATATTATGACGATATCTTACGATTAAAATATATTATATTATGACGATATCTTACGATTAAAATATATTATATTAGGACGATATCTTACGACTAAGACATATTATATTATGACTATATCTTACGATTAAAATATATTTAATTATGACGATAACTTACGATTAAAATATATTATATTAGGACGATATCTTACGACTAAAATATATTATATTATGACGACATCTTACGATTAAAATATATTATATTATGACGATATCTTACGATTAAAACATATTATATTATGACGATATCTTACGACTAAAACATATTATATTATGACGATATCTTACGATTAAAATATATTATATTAGGACGATATCTTACGACTAAAACATATTATATTATGACGATATCTTACGATTAAAATATATTATATTATGACGATATCTTACGATTAAAACATATTATATTATGAAGATATCTTACGACTAAAACATTATATAATAATATGACGATATCTTGCAACTAAAACATTATATAATATTATGACGATATCTTACGACTAAAACATTATATAATAATATGACGATATCTTACGACTAAAACATTATATAATAATATGACGATATCTTACGACTAAAATATTATATAATAATATGACGATATCTTACGACTAAAACATTATATAATAATATGACGATATCTTACGACTAAGATATATTATATTATGACGATATCTTACGATTAAAATATTATAATATATTATGACAATATCTTACGATTAAAACATATTATATTATGGCGATACCTTACGACTAAAACATTATATAATAATATGACGATAACTTACGACTAAAACATTATATAATAATATGACGATATCTTACGACTAAAACATTATATAATAATATGACGATAACTAACGACTAAAACATTATATAATAATATGACGATAACTAACGACTAAAACATTATATAATAATATGACGATAAAACATTATATAATAATATGACGATATCTTACGACTAAAACATTATATAATAATATGACGATAACTAACGACTAAAACATTATATAATAATATGACGATAACTTACGACTAAAACATTATATAATAATATGGCGATACCTTACGACTAAAACATTATATAATAATATGACGATAACTTACGACTAAAACATTATATAATAATATGACGATAACTTACGACTAAAACTTTATATAATAATATGACGATAACTAACGACTAAAACATTATATAATAATATGACGATATCTTACGACTAAAACATTATATAATAATATGACGATATCTTACGACTAAAACATTATATAATAATATGGCGATACCTTACGACTAAAACATTATATAATAATATGACGATAACTTACGACTAAAACATTATATAATAATATGACGATAACTAACGATTAAACATTATATAATAATATGACGATATCTTACGACTAAAACATTATATAATAATATGACGATATCTTACGACTAAAACATTATATAATAATATGACGATATCTTACGACTAAAACATTATATAATAATATGGCGATACCTTACGACTGAAACATTATATATTAATATGACGATAACTTACGAATAAACATTATATAATAATATGACGATAACTTACGACTAAAACATTATATAATAATATGACGATAACTAACGACTAAAACATTATATAATAATATGACGATATCTTACGACTAAAACATTATATAATAATATGACGATAACTTACGACTAAAACATTATATAATAATATGACGATATCTTACGACTAAAACATTATATAATAATATGACGATATCTTACGACTAAAACATTATATAATAATATGGCGATACCTTACGACTAAAATATTATATAATAATATGGCGATAACTTACGACTAAAACATTATATAATATTATGACGATATCTTACGACTAAAACATTATATAATAATATGACGATATCTTACGACTAAAACATTATATAATAATATGACGATAACTTACGACTAAAACATTATATAATAATATGGCGATACCTTACGACTAAAACATTATATAATAATATGACTATATCTTACGACTAAAACATTATATAATAATATGACGATAACTAACGACTAAAACATTATATAATAATATGACGATAACTTACGACTAAATCATTATATAATAATATGGCGATACCTTACGACTAAAACATTATATAATAATATGACGATATCTTACGACTAAAACATTATATAATAATATGGCGATACCTTACGACTAAAACATTATATAATAATATGACGATATCTTACGACTAAAACATTATATAATAATATGACGATATCTTACGACTAAAACATTATATAATAATATGACGATATCTTACGACTAAAACATTATATAATAATATGACGATATCTTACGACTAAAACATTATATAATAATATGACGATAACTAACGACTAAAACATTATATAATAATATGACGATAACTTACGACTAAAACATTATATAATAATATGGCGATACCTTACGACTAAAACATTATATAATAATATAACGATATCTTACGACTAAAACATTATATAATAATATGACGATATCTTACGACTAAAACATTATATAATAATATGGCGATACCTTACGACTAAAACATTATATAATAATATGACGATATCTTACGACTAAAACATTATATAATAATATGACGATATCTTACGACTAAAACATTATATAATAATATGACGATATCTTACGACTAAAACATTATATAATAATATGACGATATCTTACGACTAAAACATTATATAATAATATGACGATAACTAACGACTAAAACATTATATAATAATATGACGATAACTTACGACTAAAACATTATATAATAATATGGCGATACCTTACGACTAAAACATTATATAATAATATGACGATAACTTACGACTAAAACATTATATAATAATATGACGATAACTTACGACTAAAACATTATATAATAATATGACGATAACTTACGACTAAAACATTATATAATAATATGGCGATAACTTACGACTAAAACATTATATAATAATATGACGATATCTTAAGACTAAAACATTATATAATAATATGACGATATCTTACGATTAAAATATATTATATTAGGACGATATCTTACGACTAAAACATATTATATTATGACGATATCTTACGATTAAAATATATTATATTATGACGATATCTTACGATTAAAATATATTATATTAGGACGATATCTTACGACTAAGACATATTATATTATGACGATATCTTACGATTAAAATATATTATATTATGACGATATCTTACGATTAAAATATATTATATTAGGACGATATCTTACGACTAAAACATATTATATTATGACGATATCTTACGATTAAAATATATTATATTATGACGAT
>JBAIZL010000003.1:158601765-158606765 GCA_036971475.1 Prosapia bicincta
CGTTGACTCCTACCGTAACGTTTGTATGACCTCCCCTAAGTTGGTTAGCAGGTTTGTTGGGTCTGTATTAAGTCACATATGTCAGTAAAACAGTCAGCTGGAAAGAAACAACATTTATATGAACACACAAAATCTTACCACTTCATGAGATCTGCAGGCACAGCAAGGGGACGTGCAAAATATGATCATGTTTAAGATACCTATTTTAAAAGGCTCCCGTGGTCTTTAAACATGATCTGCCAGTAGACATCGTCTCTGGGCTTCAATACAAAAAACCAACTAATTTTTAGAATAGCTCAATAAAATTGTTCTCAGGAGAGAACTAGTTTGACAAAACATTAGGTTCTGAATTTTATATATTTATTAATTCATGAAATTTAATTAAAACTGTTCTCTGATTTTATAATCATTATTTACCAGTTGGGAAAAACTAAAAGCTTTTATTGGTTGTTCAACACAGGATAAATTCCAATACTGTAAGTTTTTCTAATGCATTTAATTACTGCTTTTATACTAGACTAATTTTCTTTTCAAATATAACATATTTAGATCTCTCTTTATCTGCACAAATTATTAATTAAAAGTTCGTTAATTTTCACATATTTAAAACCTACATTTCATATACAATTCATTAATTACATTTAAATATAAAAAAAAAATTATTTCCAAATTTAACATAATAAAATACTTTATCTTCTTATTTCAAGATTGAATTGGTAAATTCACATTTTATTATAAATAATTTTAAAATATATACGATTCAATAAATCTGGTCTTCTTGAAAATGATTGGCTTATGGCCAAAACCACTTTGTAAATTTACTATTTATTATTCATTATTTCAACAATTTTGTTATACTAATTAATTTTATTACTTTTAAGATTTATTTAGTTATTCAACATAGCATGAAGTCATTCTTTAAGTTTAATTGGTAATTTGAATTTAATAAATTTAACTGACTAAATTTGACGTTAATTCGTATATAATAGAGAAAATGACTTGCCAAGGATTTCCCTGCCGGTCCTGGAGTGTTCTCGTCTGGATTCCCTCGTCCCTGGACATCGGAATTTGCCATCCCTGGTCAGTCGATGGAAGTCTTCTTCATTTCCGCGTCCTGGAGGCTGAGTCTGGAGCCCTCGTCCATGGATGGAAGTAGACGGCAGGAATGTGGCTTTTTTGGTGCCATCTGGCCTGGTGATGATTCTAGGCGTGATCCGACATAGCGGCCGTTAGCACCTCGTATTAAAAAATTTTTACAGACTGCCTTAGAGGTCTATAAGTTCCTGTATTTATTGCGGCTGTGTCACCCTTCCCCTCCGCTCTACCACTCGTCGCTATCTCCCTGCTTGTTTCTTGTAATGGCGGGTTGGACAACGTATTAGTTTTAACCTGCATAATTTTGTTATCTGTTTTAGAACACTGAAAAATGTCTATTATTTTTAAATGGCTGCAACGTTTTTGTTATTTGAATTTTTTTAATTCTGTTTTCACTACTGTTTATTATGGATTATTCTGGTCGTTTCAAAATGTCGATGATAATTCTACGTGGCCTAGTTCTCAAGTTAGCATTTTTCGTCACTTAGAAAATTATTCACTTCACTCTCGTTCGTCAAATTTAGTTAGTTATTACAGTTTCATGCTATTATAATTTTTAATTTGTCTTAATAATACTTATTCAAAATTTTATTGACTTCTTGACTCTTTACTACGTTTATTATACCATAAATTAAAACCTTATTATTTAAATATTAAACTTGTTATTTAAAAAATAAGAAATTATTAATTTCTTAATTGAAACGTTGATTCAGACCGTTTCAATGTGTGTGTGTGTGTGTGTTTTGTGTGTGTTTGTGTGTGTGTGTGTGTGTGTGTGTGTTTTGTTTTAAGTCGCGGAAAAATAATTTAACAACCTAATATTATATCTAAGTAAATCCACTAACCTCAATACAAAAATCCTTATTAAAATGACTTAATGTACACTTCCATTACATGGTAATCTTCTTAAGAAGTACTTGTAATTGTAATAAAGATTTTTGTATTGTAGTTAGTGGGTTTTCTTTACTTAGTGAAATACTTAGTCCACATTGCTCAACAAATTTATTAATACTAATTACCAGGTCTGAGGAGTTTAACTATTTTAGAAAATTGAATTTGAAAACTAAATTGGCTAGAGCGGATATTAAATTTAAAAAAATTGTAATGCAGATTTTCGTATTGGGGTTAGTTTGTTTTATTTAATTAGTTAAAAAATTAGTCCACTTTGCTCCACAAATGTACTAACCTAATATTAAATTTAAAATTGTATTTCCGAAAAAGATACGTTTTACAAAGATACAAAGATACCAAAGAGATACGTTTTACAAAATTGTTTGTCGTAAACTAAAGCCATTATAATGTCTGTTTTAATGATGGCTTAGGAAAAGATTTATCGGAGAGAAGTTTTCTAGTCCTTCCTCTCACTAAACTGTCGCAAACATGAAACTACAAACAAGATGTACGAGCCTAGAGTCTCGACAGATTATCGATCCGTACAGTGTTCATTATTGATAGTGCATAGACCCTTTAGAAATTTAACATATATAATATCAACTAATGAGCCAGGAAATATCTTACATTGCACTGTAAATAAATTAAATTCAGGCCTTATTTTAGGCTAATCGTATATTTATCAGGTATAAATTTAACAATAACAATTCAGTTGCATTTCTTGTTAACATCAATGATCCTGTAACATTCCTTGTCAGACTTGTATATCCACGTATCATGTTTAAGCAGTTTGAACTCGTCTATACAAATTTTAAGGGTTTCTCCTACCTACTGCAAGGTCTTTCAGGCGATTCCCGTTGAAATTATGTCAGTATCTATCGCTCCCTGGAATTCTTACCAAATATCCAAGAAATTTCAAACATCATATTGTTATCTTGCTAGATTCTGTTTCTTCGCATTCATTGGCATGCTTATTTCCAGATCGGTTCTTCGCTCTATTCATGGGTATTTTCATTATAAAAAACTTTTGAAGTGCTATATATTCTCTTCCAATAATATATTAAAAACCATAATCTAAATCAAAGTTACTTTATGTTTAAAAAATGTATTGGAAATATTTTTATTGTAGCAGAATAAATAATGGTGTTTTATCTATATCACTCCTGATTTTCTTTAATTAGGATTAATGTACATACAGTTTTATATTTGGTTTTCTAAGACCTTAATAATTCAAAACAATTATATTACAACAAAATATACTTGATATTATCTTATCATTTACATTTACATGTCTAGAAATAGATTCTATCACTGAATTTATTCTACAAAATTTGACCAAATCGATATTTAACATCATTGAGTAACTTGAAAGGCAAAGTGGTAAAATGTTATTAGCTTTTGTTAAAGGAAATGTTGGTCGTAGCAGAGGACACAGTAAGGAAAAAACCTCTGAAAATTTATATTGCACTTGCTGTAAAGCAGTTTCAGTAGGTACGCTGAGCCCTTGTAGTATTGCAAGTTACAAAACTCACTGTTGTTATGAAAAGAATAATTTTTAGAGTGTTATTTATACACTGCTAGTAGCGTAGTTCTTGTGAGCTTGTTAATGTGAGATTTGCAGCTTACGCCATTGTTTTGGATATTTTTACGTTCAACTAGTTAGGTTTGGAGTAGAGGAAACCAAAACGACATTGCTAGTAACGAGTTGTAGGAAGTGCGTTTAGATTGAGAGGAGACTATGACAGTTGTGGCGGGTATCCTAAAATAAAAATAACTCTTTACGATACATAATATAGAAATAGTAGATACACAATACACGTTTAGACACTGTTTATCTTCTGATGTAGCTTTTCCTGAGTGGTCAGTTTTACTAAGTTCGTGACAAAAACTGTCATCAGCAGGATAGTCAAAGCGATACAGCTTTACAATTGTTTCTATTGATGCCTATGAGTTCCTTTTGATGCCTATGAGTTTCTATCGACGCCTACAAGGCTACGAGGTCCTATTATTGCTTATGAGTTCCTATTGATGCTGATGAGTTATTATTGATAAATATGATTTCCTAATGATGCCTTTGAGTTCTTATGGATGCCTATGATTTCCTATTCATACCTATGAGTTATTATTGATGTGTATGAGTAAAGACTGATCGCTATGAGTTCTTATTGACATCGATGAGTTCCTATTGATGCCTATGAGTTCCTATTGATGCCTATGATTTCCTACTGTTGACTATAAGTTCCTGTTGATGCCTGAGTTATTATTGATGCCTATGATTTTCTATTGACGACAATGAGTTCTTATTGATGCCTATGAGTTCCTATTTACGCCTATCAATTCTATTAATGCGTATGAGTCCCTATTATTGTCTATGAATTCCAGTACTAGACTAAGCGATGCTATGCAATGTACGAGGTCACAGGAGGGCAGAAAATGGCCCTACTCGACCGTCGAAGTCCTACCACTCTGGTTCCGATACTTGTACACAAGCAAAATAAATGTAGATGCTGGGTCATCTGTACACACAGTACAGTAAATATGTATTATTATTATTATTATTATAATATATATATTCTGCCGTATAGAGGCTTCTGCTGTAATAATAAAGTGCCAATTCCTAAAAAGGGAGTAAAGGTTCTCACAGCTGTCAGGAGTAAATCGGTGTTGCTTGCCACACTGCAGCAGTACTGGACTAAGCGATTCTATGCAACGTACGAGGTCAGAGAAAAGGCAAAAGGCGGCTCTACTCGACCGTCGAAGTCCTATCACTGTGCTTCCTATACGTGTACACACAGTACAGTAAATCTGTATTGCTTGCCACACTGCCGCATTACTGGACTAAGCGATTCTATGCAACGTACGAGGTCAGAGAAAAGGCAGAAGGCGGCTCTACTCGACCGTCGAAGTCCTACCACTCTGCTTCCTATACGTGTACACACAGTACAGTAAATCTGTATTGCTTGCCACACTGCAGCAGTACTGGACTAAGCGATTCTATGCAACGTACGAGGTCA
>JBAIZL010000003.1:158611765-158631765 GCA_036971475.1 Prosapia bicincta
TATTATTTTTCACGCGATTAAATTCAAAAGTAAAACTAGATGTCAAGATATTATTTTGATTTAAAGAATATGGTCATTTGTTTAAATTTCGTTATTGTAATATTATTAAATTCATATTTCAAGCAAAGGTTAGTGAAAAATTTTATTAAATAATCCTGTGTGCTAAGTAATAAATGTAATATTTCCCAGCTAGAAAATTTATCTAATAAAACCATTGAAAGCTTTAAATGCCATACCAGCAAGCCTAATAGGGTCATTTATTTTAATAAATTACATATAATAAATGATCAAAGTGCACCTTATAATAACCGAGGAACCCACCCAAAGAATTAAATTTAACAACCAAATCAGTTTGAGCTAGGCCAACACTAGCTGGTTTTATTTCCAAGTCCAGGGTTGATACCCACTGGCAGATCTTATCATATATAACACAGGGCCTCAGTAAAGAGGATATGGTAGGATGTTATCTGACACGGACTTCACGAGAGCAGGAACATGGAGCAAACAGGTCTACAAAGCATGGTAAGGTATTAATTTGTGTGATAAATTTCTGGGTTTTTCAGCTACCCAATGTTACACCGTTTGACACATCACTGACCTTACCATGACCTTTTCAATCTTAGTAGACAGAATCCACAGGGTGGGTTTTTTAATTACGATTTAAATTGATGTTCTTGTAATTGCGAGGTGGGCAAACGTCGACAGGTTTGTGGCAGGTCGAGTTTGCTAGGGTCAGGAGTGAGTGAGCTGGGTGAAGGTCCGTTGCAGTATGTGTGTGTATGTATGTGTGTGTGCGTGTGTCGTGTGTGTGTGTGTGTGGTGTGTGTGTGTGTGTGTGTGTGTTTGTGTGTGTGTTTGTGTGTGTGTGTTTGTATGTGTGTGTGTGTGTGTATGTGTGTGTGTGTGTGTGTGTGTGTGTGTGTGTGTGTGTGTCTGTGTGTGTGCGTGTGTGTGTGTGTGTGTGTATGTGTGTGTGTGTGTGTGTGTGTATGTGTGTGTGTGTGTGTGTGTGTGTGTGTGTGTGTGTGTGTGTGTTTGTGTGTGTGTGCGTGAGTGCGCTCGCGCGCCTTGATAATGCATTTTCGACATCTGGGTAATTTAATTTGTTTTCTGTATTTAAAAATATACTAAATCTTAAGACAATATGTTTGTGGGATATTTGGCTAGGGTCTTAACGTAACAAGTAAACAGATTTTTGTTTACAGAGTAAATCTCTGTACTTTAGAAAAATATATCTGACAACAAATGCTAGTTTATATCCAAATTAATAAAGATAATTGATTAACTTCAGAAATATTACGTTTTGACATATTGATGATAGAGGTATGAGCAGAGCAAACATGTAATCCAATATTTATAACATAAGTAAACATAAACACTTTGCACCCATTACTTTTTAGCAGAAACTAACTGATTGCATTTTGATTACATATTTGCCCCAGCAGAATATTCCGAGCACATGCATTTAAATGGATTTACCCGCTATGAATACAAAGAGCAGAGTTTCAGGTTATAAATATTCCTTATATTATTAAAGTGTAGGGTATTTGGTTAACGCCATTACCCAGATAAATCGTTTCGCATATTTTTTAATTTTAAATATTATTTTAATCACACTCGTTTTCCAGGGAGCTATTTTTATAATCGGTAATGGATCATTATAAGGTGTGAAGAGATTAAATATTTTAAAATTGCACTATTCTGAATGAATAATAATTGGTTAATTCGCAAGTTCCTCTAAACATGCCCGTCCCAGAATACGTTTCTAGCATTAGGTAAGACTATGCTTACATAAATATATAAATAATACATTCATACACTTCAGATGCCTCTTGCACATACTCTGAAACGTAGTACAGATTTCCATGTTAACAATACAATCTCAGTGTTCTTAAACGCTAAGTTGGGCTAGGTAAGGAGAGACTAGGTAAGAAGAGGCTAGGTAAGGAGAGGCTAGGTAAGAAGAGGCTAGGTAAGGAGAGACTAGGTAAGAAGAGGCTAGGTAAGGAGAGGCTAGGTAAGGAGAGGCTAGGTAAGGAGAGGCTAGGTAAGGAGAGGCTAGGTAAGGAGAGGCTGGGTAAGAAGAGGCTAGGTAAGGAGAGACTAGGTAAGGAGAGGCTAGGTAAGGAGAGGCTAGATAAGGAGAGGCTAGGTAAGGAGAGACTAGGTAAGAAGAGGCTAGATAAGGAGAGGCTAGGTAAGGAGAGGCTATGTAAGAAGAGGCTAGATAAGGAGAGGCTAGGTAAGGAGAGGCTAGGTAAGAAGAGGCTAGATAAGGAGAGGCTAGGTAAGGAGAGGCTAGGTAAGAAGAGGCTAGGTAAGGAGAGGCTAGGTAAGAAGAGGCTAGGTAAGAAGAGGCTAGGTAAGAAGAGGATAGGTAAGAAGAGGCTAGGTAAGGAGAGGCTAGGTAAGGAGAGGCTAGGTAAGAAGAGGCTAGGTAAGGAGAGGCTAGGTAAGGAGAGGCTAGGTAAGGAGAGGCTAGGTAAGGAGAGACTAGGTAAGGAGAGGCTAGGTAAGGAGAGGCTAGGTAAGGAGAGGCTAGGTAAGGAGAGGCTAGGTAAGAAGAGGCTAGGTAAGGAGAGGCTAGGTAAGAAGAGGCTAGGTAAGAAGAGGCTAGGTAAGGAGAGGCTAGGTAAGGAGAGGCTAGGGAAAGAGAGGCTATTGATAAAACTGTGTATCTAGAGAATATTGCTTTAAAAGTATTGCGTGCACCTCCAACCTCCTCTTGTCATCGACCTTTCGCCTGCCCCAAGTGCCAGCTTATAAAGTTTTACTTATACGTATAAGTCAGAGCGAGGTATTATCGGGGAGATTTAGATCTACCTGGAAATTTAGCAACTAAATAAAATTTTTAACTAAAACGTTATAATAATAACTTGTTAATAAAAATGTATACTAAAATATCATTATAGCTGAAACATAATAGAATATAGCTGTTCTAATAATCTAATAAGCTATAAAATATATTCAAGTGATGTATTTTAATTGTAATTAATTTTTTGAGGTATACAATTTTAAGGTGTAACATAAAAAGTAATATATTTTTAAGAGATTTCTTTTAGAAAATATAAAATATTTCACACATTTTAGTTAAGCCCTCGAGTGTTTGTTTTACAAAGAAATCTATGTTTATTTAGCTTTGCTTTATATAGAACAAAACAACTCTCGTATTTTCTTTGAGTGATCATAAATTAATACCATAAATTAATAAGAGATCTTTAAAAAAAGGAAATCGATCTCAGCTGTGTATGATGTATGCCGTTGGAACGTGGACGAAATAAGCATTTCCTTCGTATGTCCTATGCACTCTATAAAAAAAAAAATAAATAAATAACCTGTCCCAATCACCCACAGTATGAAATACGCGATGAGATAAAATTTCGCCACTAACATTAACATTTTTAAAATACCAAAAGAAGTTTACATAACCTTATTAATTTATCGTATAGGGGGGTTTAACTCCCCCCCATCTTTCCTTTGATATTTTGATTATATTAAAGTTCTATTTTCTACTTAAACTTGACTTAAGTTCAGCTTTGAATAAAGTTTTAGGGTTTGTTTCTTAAATAAAAATTTGTACTCGGAAATGAATGGAAAATTATGATTCCTTCCTCACATAACAAAATTCATGCTTGGGCCCCTGTCTCGTGCAATGTGTAATAGAAATGGAGTTAGTTTTGGAAAAAAATTATTTTTTTACTCGCTAAAATTGTTCGTATAACCTAGAGTAATAATACCGCCTCTGTATTCTAATATACCTCTAACTAGAAAACAAACCTTTCATTTGATCTTGAAGAGATCCAGTAGCAAAATGTCTGCATTTTAATTATTTGGAGTAGAATCATTGCAATTTATGGCCAACATTTTGTTTGCTAGATATAAGTAATACACATTGGAAACCTTTGTCATTATTCAGTTCTGTAGATCCCCCTTCGCTATATAAGGGGGCAAAAATATACCATTTGTTGTTGATAATGATTCCAGCAAAAGTTTTAAAAAATAAAAATTTAACCTCCCTACACAACCCACCCGCAAGTGTAAACACATTATAAGATCAGCATTTATTTTTAAAATGAAATAACATTAGATTGCACTAGAATATCCGATAAGTGTAGGATTTATGATGAATACATAAGGTTTACTAGTTTGCGCTAATGATTCTATGTATAGTTGGAAAACAGCATCCAACCAGTCTGCGGCGCGCAGTAACGTAGATGTAGTCACTTCATACCAGGGTAAATTATGTCTGGATATTCCAGTTTTTGTTTTATTACCAACAATAATATATCATTTTAAGATACTTTCTAAATAGATTTAGTAAGACATGAAAGTCCTTTAACACAAAATTATTGATTTTTGAAAGTTTTTTGTTTGTTGGTAAAGTGTTGTCACTTTTGTAATTTTTGAAACTGGTTTTTGAGCGGTAAAATAGAGTTTTATTACTTTTTTCGGATTTATTAGGAAATTTAACATCAATATGTATGTGGTTTCCAATAAGACTAATGGATTAAAATAGGCTGCCTCTTTAGAATCAACGCAATGGATTAATAAAGTGTAAGTGATAAGTGAATATAAGAAAAAAATCTTGCTAAATTAACGATATATATATATATATATATATATATATTAAATATGGTGATATGTTTTCTTGTAATACAGTTAATAAATTAAAAATATTTCAAAAACAAGAATACTTTTAATGAATATATTTATTCATAGCTTTTCGCCGATAAAATAGTACCAGCATTTTCAGGAAAATAATTATGTAATAAAATCTTAAAGAATAATTATTTATTGTATAAAAATTTTATTAGATAATTATTTTCCTGAATGTGCTGGTACTATTTTATCGGCGAAAAACTATGAATAAATATATTCAATTAAAGTATTCTTGTTTTTGAAATATTTTTAATTCATTATATATATATATATATATATATATATATATATATATATATATATTATATATATATATATATATAATATCAAATATGTTTTCCTGTTAGAATTATTTTTAAGAATAAATAATATACACTAAAATAGGAATAATTTATTGAATAATACACTCAAAGCTTTTCGTTGGTTGACATTACCAACATCTTTAGGAATACAATACAAGGTATTGTATTCCTGAGGATGTTGGTAATGTCAACCAACGAAAAGCTTTGAGTGTATTATTCAATAAATTATTCCTGTAATTAGTGTATATTATTTAATCTTAAAACAATATATATGTATATATAAATAAATAAATAAATAAATATATATATATATATATATATATATATATATATATATATATATATATATATATTATAACATAAAGTACGAGGCTTTAGAAAAATTTCAGTTAGTTGCTAAAATAATTTTCTGTAGGATTAAGCCAGAAAAGACACAAATAGTGCCGACAAAGCAGGTACCATGTCATTATCCTTTTCCAGGAAAGCTATAAGTTGAGTGCGGCAACCATAGACAATATAGAAAGATCCAAAGTGGTTAAGACAGGGAAATCCAGCAGCCGATATAGTCATGGGAAAAGTAACCGTGTACCGTTAGATTAGACGAACTGTGGGAGCTTACGAAGAACATTGGTAGTGTAAGAGATGAAGGATTTTTAATAAAAACTAAATGATCGGGAGTTTTAGGGGAAGTTTTGGGAGAGTTTCAAAGGAAGGCAAGCCAATTGGTGGGGTCCAGGATGGAAGTGTTGTAAAGGGAGAGATTGATTAAATTAAGTAAAGAGTTTTTTATATAAGTAAATTTTAAAAAGTGCGACGTAAAAGTTTTTTTTAGAAATATAAAGTAATTTTTTTTTGTGTCAAGTGTAAGTGCAGAAGGTAATAACCAAGGCCAAGATTCCAGTGGGTCTTCAGAGCAATAAGTATTAATTGAATATAAATGTAGCCAACAGACATCTAAATTTTAGTAAAATTCAGAACAATTTTAATTCCATCAAAATTTATAAAAATTATTCTAGTTTCACCATTTCTAAGTTAAAAAGCAAAGTTCCCGCAATAGCGACCTGAGAGCAAGAATAAAATTTTAATACCGTTTTTTTGTTATGTTATTATATTAAAAATCTAAAGCCTCAGAAGTCCACCATTTATCATTGTAATATTAGTTAAGATATCAATCTTGTCACTGCAAAATATTCATATAAATTTGGAATAATGTGTAGAGTTAATTGAAGAGAATAAATGCAAGTGATGTTTAAAAATTTATAAGATTTATTTCTTTTATAAACCTGAAGGTGGAACATTAGATAGGCAAGGTAAATAAATAACATTAAAATAAAACTTTAATTATAACAAAAGTTAAGTTATAATATATATGTATGTGTGTGTTTGTGTGTGTTTGTGTGTGTGTGTGTGTGTGTGTGTGTGTGTATTTACACATACTAGGTAAGAATATGATATACAATTTAATATTTTTGTGTGTTAGAAGTTTAAAACATTAAGTTTCCGCACTTCAAACCATCCTATATCCGAATGACGAAGCAAATGTTGCTTGAATTCCTTTTATCGTGCTGTTTCCGTCTTCTCAGATTTCATTATGCCTAACAATGTACTACTTACAACTCCTAATATTGATACCTCTATAACAGTGTACTACTTACAACTCCTAATAGTGATACCGCTCCAACAATGTACGACTTACAAGTCTTAATAGTGATACCTATCTAGCAATGTACGATTTAAAACTCGTATCAGTGATAGCACTCTAACAATCTACGACATACAACTCCTAATAGTGATACCGCTATAACAATGTACTACTTACAACTCCTAATATTGATACCTCTATAACAATGTACTACTTACAACTCCTAATAGTGATACCGCTCCAACAATGTACGACTTACAAGTCTTAATAGTGATACCTATCTAGCAATGTACGATTTAAAACTCGTAACAGTGATAGCACTCTAACAATCTACGACATACAACTCCTAATAGTGTTGGCACTCTAACCATTTACGACTTACATTTCCTAACAGTGATGAGACTCTAACAATGTACGACCTATAACTCCTAATAGTGATAGGACTCTTAAAATGTTCGACTTACAACTTCTAATATTGATACCAGTGTCACAATGTATGGCTTACAACTGCTAATGCTGATAGGATTTTAACAATCTATGACTTACAACTCCTAATTGTGAGACCACTTCACAATGTGTGACTTAAAACTCCTAATAGTGATAACACTATAACAATTTACGATATAAAACTTCTAATAGTGATACCAATCTAACAATGTACGACTTACAACTCCTAACAGTGATGCAACTCTAACTTTTTACAACTTACAACCCCTAACAGTGATACCACTCCAACAATGTACGACTTCCAACTCATAACAGTGATGCAACTCTAACTTTGTACGACTCACAACCCCTAACAGTGATACAATTCTAACCTTGTACGACTTACAACTCCTAACAGTGATGCAACTCTAACTTTGTACGACTCACAACCCCTAACAGTGATACTATTCTAACTTTGTACGACTTACAACCCCTAACAGTGATACCACTCCAATAATGTACGACTCACAACTCCTAACAATGATACCACACTCCAACTTTATTTTTCTTTTATTGACACCATGATAAGCATGAACAAGATAATTGTTAACAGCAGCAGATAATGTTTCCTAAAACTATTCCCAGTTCTGCCCGTATGTCCTTAATAAACAGTAAACCACAAGAAGGGTGTCTTTCTTTCTTCTTTCCATTTAGTCAACAGCCACGTATTAATCCTTGAGCTGTATTTCCAATCTTTATATCATCGACGTTTCGGTTCAGTGAAGGATGATTATGAATGTAACTAGAGAGGTTAGGTTAGGTCTCTGTATACAGAGTGTAGTTATTTTATTACAATTGTGTACGTGTAAGTTTTTTTTTGTGAAAGTGAAGAATAGTAAATAGTTGTAACGGTTACCACGAGAGACCGGCATTCTACAGAGGACCTTTAATAACCCGTGTTTGTAACAAACTGGTATTTTCCGGTTCTTTTCTAAATTAATATAACCAAGTAAAGGTAGCATTCTGATAGCGAGAATCGAAGAGGACAGAACCTTTTCGTCTTCCTGGTGCCTGAGGGAGCACATTCCACGGCATGCCGTCTTCCCGAGGGAATCACTACTTTAACTGATAGAAATAAGGACGATTCCAACAGGTAAACTAATTAAAGCTTCTTCTATTATAATTAGTTACATTAAAACGTATATAAGCGCACTGTCCACGGCCCGTGGAGGATTAGTTGTCATAATTCTATTAAAAGGGGGGGATTTTCTAAATTCTATTTCTTCAATAATAATAATCTAGTTATATTTAAATCCTCCGACGACGGTGACGTCATACTTACGTCCGAAATGCTATATAATTCCCATCGTGAAAGCTATTCTAGAATAGGGAGAAATATCGCCCAATCAGGTTCCAATACTGAATTACAACTTATAAATCGAATGCCTCAGGTTTTTTTTTTGATTTGTAAAAAGACAGCCACAGAGGATGCCCATACGCAAAAGACTATGCATTTAATATTATGCAAGTACCACTTCTACATTTTGCATCTACCTAGTGGATAAACTCCTAAATAACCTATGTTATATCGCAACGTTTCTATAACGGCCCCGGATTAGAACTAATACCATGAACTCGGTAAACATTTACCTTAAAAGGTAATTATCTTTGATTATATTTCAATTTCAAAAGTAGAACATATGGTTCTCTTAATAATCTAAACATCAAGAATGCTCGTGAACAAAGGCAGCTATGCATGGTGTTTCTGTTTATTTGAGCACTCGAAATAAGTATTTAATAATGTCCTTACATTTAAAATTCAAATGCGCAACGTAAAGAGCCTGAACATCCAACCTCCCCACACTTCTCCAAAGGCTTTCTTACAATCTCTAAATGTAAAGTCTTTGTTCTTCATAGCCCAACAAGCTTGAGAAGGGTGACAAGCTAGTTGCCGAACGTTCCACTAATTAAATAAACGTCTTCGGCTCGATATTCAACCATTTTAATGCTTATATAATATTTATGGTATAATTGATTCTGTATCTAGGAGACAGGATCAATCTATGCCTGAAAAGAATTACTTAGGGTAGAAAAGTCAGATTAAACTAAGGTAGGGTCATAGAACCCTCGGCTGTATGATGTACCCTGTCATGACTTGTACTGACTTGTACTCATACCTGCAGAGCACCTACTATTGGGAACGGGAAAACGTTTCTAGCCAACACACATCATTGAAACAAAAAAAGTTATATAATGTAAAAAAAGTTACTTCATAATAATATTTATTATTATTATAGATATTTTATAATAATTATATATATATCATTATTATATATATATCATTATTGATAATGTAATTTAGTTTGTGATGACATTTCCTGGTACTAATTCCCAGCTCCAGAGATGGTGTTTTACTCTGTCACACTCATCAATCGTTGCTTTTTAATTAAATTGATGTTTATTTTATATTACTATACTTTTGATTCCTACTTCTGAAAGTATATCAAGTTCTTCAACATATTCTTGTTCTTTTGTCGTAATATTTAAGTTTTATCGCGAACGTTTAAAGTTATTTACAAGGTAGTCAAGTTCTGAGAGTTGTAATCATTGAAATGGTGGCCATAAATTGCTCAGCATTTATTGCTCTCATTTACCAAACAATTACTTTTGCTATTGCAGTAGAATGTGGTTTTTATACAAGCATTTTAGTTCTCAAGATATTTTACAACTCGTTTATTTTAAATTAGTCTGCTTTAATTATTAAAGAGAGTTTTCATTTTGTTCTATTCTAAAGTTATTTCTTTTATCAATCACTTCTTTTTAGTAACCTTCACATTTATATAACATCAAAGGAATTCATCTGTCTTTCGTATTACTTCCAGTTTAAAATTAATTCATCTGGCTGGCTTATTACTTTCAAATATCTCAACACATTAAGGTTTAATCTTCCAATTTTCGATATTTCTTCTTTTCCCTTGAACGTTTGCATGTTGGACCTCCATTATAAACAAGTAATATAAGTTGTTTTTAAAGTAAATTCCTTCTGACGTCATGAAAGAAAAACATTATTATTGTTTGCTTATTTACATTCATCCGTTTCATTCATTTTTAACCTCACATCACTATTTAGGATATTTTGTGGTAACTATGGCAACAGTTTAAGGTTCTACAATGGAGGTTCTGACGACAACCAGATGGGAGAAAAATCCATAATATGTATTTGAGAATTTAATTTCTTGGTATAGGAAAATTTGGAGCGCGGTAGACTTTGAACATGAAGATTCATAGTTCGAATTCCAATAATCCCCCAAATTTTTATAATTTAATTATTGAATAAATATTCGTAAAAAACTTTATTAACATCAATTACCATTCAATATAGGTTGAGAGAAATGTATTAAATTTGTACTTGATTGGATGAATAAAAACGTGTTTTATTAACGATTGAAAATTTGTGCAAGATATATATCAGGAGAGTGTGGGCTAATAGAAAGAATTAAATAAAAACAAAGTCCATATAAGTCCATTGATGACATTTTTTATTCAAATAACTTCCGAACAGTTTAAAATTTTTTCGAATAATTTGATGTACCATAGACTAAGCCGCTCTGCTTGTAAATACACTTAACCGGGGACGTTCCCTTGATTTAACCATAAGGCTTTCGTTACATCTCATAAATCCATCATGATTCATTACGCTAAAGATTCCCAGCAAGTGACCTATAATGCCATTTATTAGTTCCAATAAACGACTTATTTATCACTAAAAACATATTTTAGCATCGTACACATGGCTATAGTAGCACTTACATTTTATTATTGAGGATGTGTCATTTTGTCAACTCAGACGGTAACTCTAGGCAAGTGTAACATACTTATGTATGTTTGTGTTTTAATTATATAGGTATTAAGACGAGTCCAGATTGAATCAAATATTATAATTGTTTTTTTTATTTATTATTTTCACAACGATAATTTTTCTCATCCTCAGAGAATGGCAATAAAAAGTATTAGATAAAGCTTAGGAAAATTCAAAACCTTTTTTTCTGATCAAGAACTTTTTATTACCCTGGATATAATAAACATGAAAAACAAAACTGTAATAGCCTACGATTACATAACTAATAACATGGAATATGTATTAATGTGAGAATAAATACCAGTAGGTAAAATAAATAATCCATAAAAACGCAAACATATACGCTTAACCAATATTTATTTCATTCGTTCAGTTATATTTGGGTTTGGTTACGTTTTTTAATATTCAATTTTATGAATGGTAAATTTAATCCACTCCTACACTTTTATTATGTTATTATGTTTCCGTTGAAACTAAAAAATCAATGAAAAATAAACAAGATTTATTATTGTAAATATCTTCTGAACCTGTAAAACTGTACAGATATACTTCTCGATCTTCCAAACAGCGTGGGAAGATGTTCCTGCTTTATTCGTTTCTGCTGCTGATTGTGTTTACTTTAGAGAAGAGATTTTAATCATTGAAGGAAATGAGGACAAATATTTATGAACAAATAAAACATCGAGAAGTTAATAAAATTATAAGTTATTGAAATCGAGAAGTTAATAACAGCTTTTGTGATTTTGATAAAAAATAAAAGTTATTATTATTTTATAATGTTATCTTCAGTTGGCAACCAAAGTTAACAAAAGATAATTTCTATTTAAATAATACAACGGAAAAATCAAAGAGTTTTAATTAGTTGGGTGTAGTTAATAAAGTAAATAAGGGGTTTTACCAGAGAACTGTATGATTTTATCTTGAGTATCCTATTACTAGTAAAAACGTTTTAGATATAGAGAAGATGCAGGATAACTAATCATAAAGTATTCTCAATGAACTAAGAAAATTTTGTATAAATTATTTTAATTCTCATGGTGTAAAGTAATAAGGTATGTTCTGTAAACCCTAGTAACAAAGGGAATGACAGAAATACGTTCTTACAGTGGTTTAATAAATTATAAACTAACGCAGGCTAAAAAGGTATCTTTAACTCACACAAAGGTATGACTGAATTTTATAATTAACATTTATAAAATCGTCCTAAAATAGTTTTAATTATGTGTTATTAAAACTATTGACCTTGCTGATAGTCTATTATCACGTAAAACGCACTAAACTGTCACTCGCCCACTAAGGATTTTACTATCTTCACTACATCTAAACCTTTTCTTCCTTTCACGACTACAAAAACCTTTATACATCGACCGGTCGTTTCTAGCAATTTCTCGTAATTTCTAGCCACTTCACATGCTATTGATTTCCAGATAAGTACGGCTGTTGTGCGGGAAAGAGTTTATTATACACTTGTTTGGTTTACAATATGAAAACGTGATTTTGAAGTTTCACTACTGTCACTAACTAAAACCTTAGTAGGTTGTATATTTAATTTAACTACATTTATTTCTAAAATAATATAAAATTTTATTTTAAAATACTACATACGTGTAGAACGTTTGTTGAGACAGTCATTCATTTCACAGAGATCCGTAATAAATAATGTAAACCCATTTCAACGTCTCTTTTTACTCGTCCCATGCTCGCGAGATTCTAATGAGATACGAAACTTTAAACTTACCTTCTCCATCCCTCAACCCACTTGACAAAGACGTAGAGTGTGTGTTTTAGCTCTGTGATAGGCAACAGAACTATGCATGCACATTACATGAATAAATAAGACACGTGTGTAAAAGTTCAAAAGCTTCATACTAATGATGTAAATAAATTTATTTATTGTGTAAGTTATCAATACTTAAACACTCATAAATTAACCTCAAAAGTTTACATATTTATTATAATTTTTATATTCCTTCATAAAAGACAAAGGATAGAATGTGTTTGTTTTATGACAATGACGTGTTTGTTTCTTTTTGAAATGACGTTTTCATAAATAAATAGTCAGACATAAACAATAATTTAAAATAAATTACACAAAAGGATAATTTATTACAAAGAAATAAAATATAATAAAATAAAGAGTTTTTTTAATGATAGCGCGTTTAATGCACAGCTACAAAACATTAGTTCTTAACATTTGTTGATTCCATCTTCGCGTGAGCTACTAGTAATCACTTACACATTTAAAAAATATTTTAACTTGCCTATAGTAGCACTTACTTTGCATATTGAAGACGGCCGTTTCGGGAGATGTGACATCTCCCGAAACGGCCGTCCTCAACTAGCAAAGTAAGTGCTACTATAGGCAAGTGAAAACATTTTTTAAATGTGTAAGTGATTAGTTCTTAGTTAAAGCAGGCAATCAGAAGGCTAAAGAAATAATTTTAAACAGTTCTAAAAAAACGTATTTTTATATGTATGTTCATATTTTAGAGGAAAAAAAGTATTTTAAAAGAAATCAAGAAGAGGAAATGAAAACATAAAACTTGCAGTTTTTGTGTTATAGGCTACATTTTGATGTTTTCATATACATTACTGCTATTGGTATCACTTGGCAAAAGATACCTTCTTATTGATATTTTTCATCAGACGAGTTTCGGACTAGGTCAATGCATTATTTAACGCCGTGAGTCACGGACAAGATTGTTGCTCAGGTGTGTTGTATTGACAGAAGTATAATGATAATAGCATTGAACAATGCACCGATCTAGTGTAAACGTTTCTGCTGAAAAATATCACTAAGTAGTATTTTTTGCCGTGATAGTAAAAGTATAAATTCAAAAATAATACATAAAGAGGCGACAGACAGAAATCTAAAAGAGACCGGAAACTGGAAGTAATGAAACTGTGCAGGAGGGACCAAAACATGAAATCAAGTTATGTAGTGTAATTTTAACTGCTCAGTAAATAAAACATCGTGTTAAGGTGAATACAACACTGCAAAACTTTAAAACTCTATGTTTGCAATACAAACAAAATTAATGCGGTGTATCACTATTAGAACGTTACTTCAGTGCTGGACAAATAACACATGCAATCTTGTTATCACGTATGCATGGTTTTGTAAATTGCAAGCAACGCGGGAAGTGAATAAATTATTAGCACTGATAGTATTTCATGCATGAGAATAGGGCAATTTTCTTGAATCTTAAAGTGAGTCTATTTTGTAGGAAGCTTCAAATATAAATCACAACAGGCTCTTGCTATATATAAAGGTTTAATTTCTGGAATCTATTTATTTCGCCGCATTTTTATTTCCCGGTTTATTTGGGGAAAAATAGAATAACTAACGATAATATCTTGCTATTTTATATTATTTAAATGTGTTTTACTAACATTTACATATATATTATTTTACATATATATATATATATATATATATATATATATATATATATATATATATAAAGAACATAAGTCAATATACAAATACAAGAATTATAATTGAATTTACAATTCAAAGCTTTTCGTTGGCTAACAGTACCAACATCATCAGGAATATTAAACAATTAAAATTAAAATATGTGCAAATTTGATCAAATAAATAGTAATGCCAAATCAATTACAATGTTGCTAAATTTTTATTTTTCTGCCCTAACACTACAAACACTGAATATATTATCAAATTTAGATTTTACTTGTATTTGTTCATTTATCAACTCATTATTAGTATTATATTTATGTATTTCTAAAGCTTCATAAATATTCATTCTCAGTTCTTTGTTAATTTCTTTTACAAGTATCGTATTATCTATATTAGGAAATAAGTGATTATTATTAATACAATGACAAGCAAAATTTCATTTATAAATTTCTGGCTTTTTATATGCATTAAAATGCTCTTTATATCTATCTTTAAGTTTTTTCTTAGTTTGTCCTATATAAACTTTATTACAATAATCACATTCTAATTTATATACACCGTTTTTTTCATGCATATTATTAATATTATTATTATTCATTATATTTATTAATTTATTATTAGTATTATATGCGAATTTTATGTTGCTACCTTTAAACAATTTTGTGATATTTTTTACTTCATTACCAAAAAATGTAGACGAAGTCCATATGACATTTTCATCATTATTTTTGTAAATTAGATTATTATTTTGTTTCCTTAAAATATTATAATTAAGTTCATCAACAGTTTTCTTTTTATAACCATTCTCAATTGCAATTTGATAGATAATGTTTTTCTCTCTTATTTTGTTTTCATTATTGATAGGTATTTTATGTAAACTATATAATAAATTGTATAATGCAGTCATATTTTGATTATACGGATGGTTAGAATTATTAGGTATAATTTGGTTAGTTTGTGTCGGTTTACGATATATGTTAAATTCAAATTCATTTTTATGTCTTATAATTGTTATATCTAAAATGTTGATCTTATTATTTTTCTCCATTTAAAAGTAAAATTAATATTTTTATTTATCACATTTATTTTATCTAAAATAGTTATTAAGTGTATACCATTATTATTAGATGCATACAAACCATCATCTATATATCTAAACCAATAACCGTTTTTATCGAACGTCTGTATAATTTTATTTATTTTATCATCTATATATTGTAAAAATATTTCAGATATTATATTCGATAAGGGAGAACCCATGGCAAGACCATGTTCCTGTTTGTAAATTTTATTATTATATAAAAAATAATTTTGATTTAATATTATTTTCAATGTATTTATAATTTCTAATATTAATTTACTATCTTTTTCATTTTGCTCTAATCTAGATTTTATAATATTGAGAGTCTCTTTTATAGGCATACTTGTGTACATATTTCTTATATCTAATGATATTAATTTTGTTTTATTATCAATATTAATTATTTTTAATTTTTCAATAAGGTTAATAGAATTACTTATGGTATGATTATTATTTAGTTTCAATTTATCTTTAAGAATAGATGTCATGATTTTAGATATTTTATAAGAAGGGGCATTTATAAAATTTACTAATGGTCTAATTGGTTTCTCAATTTTGTGTAATTTAATAAGTCCATTCATTATTGGAATTTTTGGATTATCGTTCATATAATTCCTAATATTATTTTTATTAAATAATTTATAAGAAGATTTTATTGAATTTTTTATTTCATTTTGGTATTTCTTTGTAGGATCTTTATATATTTCATTAAATGAAAATCTCATTTATATATTTTTCTGTTTTATTTATGTGTTCGTCCTTATCAATAATTACAATAGCATTACTTTTATCAGCCTTTACTGTAATTAGATTGTTATTTTGTAGTTTATCTTTTAAATGTTTAACTCCTAAATATGTTTGTATATGGGTTTTATTAATTTTATTAGTTTTAATTAATTTTTTTATTTCATGAGCTGCTTTGATTCTGGTACTATCTTGTATATTTTCATTTAATTTACTAATGGCTATTTCTGTATCTATTATTATATTATCAATATCTTTATTTATGTTTCTTTTTATATTAATTTTATTATTTTCAAGTAGTTTTATTTCGCAATTATTAAATTTATTATTAGATAAATTAACAACATTAGGGTGAAAGCTATGATATTTAACATCAGGTATTATTTTCATTTGTTTTTCAAGTTTCAAATTATTTAGTTTTTTGGATATATTATTTATTTTTATATTTCTAATTTTATTTATCATGAAGTTAATTTTATTGTATTTTTCTTCCCATTGTATATTATTCATTGTAGAAGCTAATTTTAAATGTAATTTATATATTTCAGTAGTTAAAATGTTTTGTTTTTTATATAAATTTCTTATTTCATTTTTTACCCATAATTTCTCTTCTTGTTTACAAGTTTTTTACTATATGGTATTTTGCTATATTACAATATAATATATTTATTATATTATTATTTCATATTATTATAATAATTTTTATATATATTGACATGATATCAGTTAATAATTGTAATGCTGCCTTAACAAAGGACTTAAATTCATTTGAAAAACGGAAAATTCAGTTAATGAACACAAATTGTAATATATATTTTAATAAAAATTGTATTATAAACAATATTATTCCAAAATATGCAAAAATTACAATAAAAAACAAAAGTGATTTTGCCAAAAAAACTTTGGTTTAATATTCCTGATGATGTTGGTACTGTTAGCCAACGAAAACCTTTGAATTGTAAATTCAATTATAATTCTTGTATTTGTAATTTGACTTAGTTCTTTATATATATATATATATATATATATATATATATATGCTGATACGTATTCCTTCACGGATGGAAAAATATGATGAAATGTTACTATCTGGAGTACATCCGTTCATTCTGCAGTCCATAAATTCGCAGTTCCGACGTTTCGCTAGAATCTCATCCAGCATTGACGAGGTGAACCCAACAACAGTAGAAGAGCGAGTGAACAGCGCAGATAGCTCGGCTCCTCTATATATAGGGCCGAGCTATCTGCGCTCTTCACTCGCTCTTCTACTGTTGTTGGGTTCACCTCGTCAATGCTGGATGAGATTCTAGCGAAACGTCGGAACTGCGAATTTATGGACTGCAGAATGAACGGATGTACTCCAGATAGTAACATTTCATCATATATATATATATATATATATATATATATATATAATAAATTAAGAAACATAATATTACTTTATAGTTTTTATCTGTAACTACATAAATTCTGTTTTCACCAATTTTAAATCATTTCTGTTTACGTGATTAACTGAAAATAAACTCGGATATAACACTTGAATTGATATGTGAAAAGCGTACTAATTCTATATTTTATAAGCAGAAAGAATTGAATAAGGTAGCTTGGTGTTTTGTATGTTTCACTCAATCGACTGACAGTGATTGGCCGGATGTTGTTTGTTAGAACAGTGGCTATTAATAAACCTTAAAGTTTTATCGCCTTCAAATGTCTTCTTGCAAGAAATGCTGCATTGACGAAATACATTGAAAATATTATTTTTATTATTAAACATAACAATATTTATACTGTCTGAAAGCATGACCTATAACTCCATGTAACTCCAGTATAACTCCATGTAACTCCAGTATAAATACTTTTTAAAATTGCATGTTTCATTAAATGTTTGAATGTAGTCTTTCAGAAATTTTTTACCGAAGAAACTGATGCTCATTCAAAATATATAGTAAAGAATATATATGCTTTATTTGGCTTATAAACATGTAGCAATAACTATAGGACTTTATAAAATGTGCGCGAGATATTTACAAAATTTATATATTGAAATGTGTACATCTGAAACAGACAACTGATAGTTTTTAAAAACAATTTACATGTTTAATCCGAAAATTTCAAATTTTCACAGCATTAGGATTCTGTATCGTTTCAGTAAATATGAAAATGAAGAATTAAAACTGTCCGTATTTCAGTTTATATTGCAACGGAAAACCCTAACAAACTGTCTGTATGTACGCAAACACATGAGGCACGCCCTCTGTCGGTCACACAGGTTCCATACGTGACGGTTTATTCATTCCCCTTTAACCTGCCTCCAGATCTCATATACACAATAAATAGACAAATATTTTGGATATTACTGTTTCCTTTTTTTAATACTGAATATTGAAGAGAAAATAGTTAATAAAATAAGTCCACTTTTTGCACTTCTTGGATTAATTTATAGTTATTTATAAAACATGTTATGAACGTAAAAGGAAACAAACTTCATTTTTAAACGGTCACATAAGTGGTTAGTAAAGTACAATACTGTACAATTACTGTACAAACATACTTCAACTAAATAAAAAAGATTTTTTACACATAAAAAACGTATGAAAATATACGAATATTTTTATTTGTTTGTTATATTGTTCTAATACCGTGCTATCCTTAATAACAAAATTTCTGTGCATGTTTACTTTTCATTCGATTTTAAAATCCATCAGAAAGCTAAATTGTAAATATTGACGCGCAATGGCCATCGGTTAAGCCACAGAGGATGAAATGCAGGGAGTTAGTTTGACATTTGGCTAATATTGAATACTACAATAGCAATACAAACAATCGATAATGGCCTTTATCTAACCGACATTCTCTAATGCATCAAACAATAATTGCATGCTAATGTATGAATAGATTCCACGATAAAAAAATACATATGTTTACATATCTGTAGTTTTGTGGACTGTGCAAATGTGATTACAAAATAATTCGAAAATCTACTAATTCCTTAATAGGACAAATAAGTTTACAAGTTGTATAGAATAAATAGACGTTAAGGATGATATTAGTTCAAGGCAGAAGAATTCGGTTAACTTTTACTTTTTATATTATTTCCTTGCTCTCTTAAACGACCTTCATTATCTCTCGACAAGTTAATAGTTGTCCTTATCAAGTTCCCCAATAAATTATAATGAAACATAATGAAAGAAAATCAACGCCATGAAGACAGAAGGAGAATTAATGCACCATTTCATTTTACTTACAGAAGTAAGAAGTTGCTCAGATGGTGATATCGTTTATGCTCTTTCTTTGGTGTAGCAATTTAATTATAATTAAAAAGGACAACCCTTTAGTTGGAGAAACGTTGCTAATTAGTTGAATAAAGGATAAATTGAGCCGAAAAATACTAACCGCATTCTTTTACCTTTAACAAAATAAACTTATTGAGTGTGTTAAACAAACTAAAAAGCAGGTAAATCATGCAATTTTTATTCTGAATAGCGTTTTAAAAATTTTATGATTTCGACTCTCTTTTTCATTTCCGTTCCATCTTTTTCTGATATATTTTCATCTCTTCCGAATTTATCTCGGACACATATCCAATATTCTAACCAATTTTACCACCTTAAACTGAATTCTTATCCTTTTTCTCTTACCCATGTTATAAAAAATTAATCTTTTTCATTTTCATGCGATTCTTGATTTAGCTTAAACGGTAAAGTGTTCCCGATTATTTCTACGTTAGACTCATGCATTATAAAAGGGGTGCACTTTACATAAACGTTTTTTTTTTTGTAGGGAGAACTTTCTTAAGATGGCGGAATGACAGATTACCTGTAAAACTTTGAGTATTTTAGTAAATTTACAGGTTCGGTGTCTATTCG
>JBAIZL010000003.1:158634265-158701765 GCA_036971475.1 Prosapia bicincta
TTATTTCTTAGTACACTTTACATAACATCCACTACAATTTACTCCTCAATTAATGACGAACGAATTTTTGAGAGGAGACTCTGATGCTCCGCATGAATATATAGACAGTTATAAGTAGAGAAGAGTTTCCATACCTGTGTTATTCCAAATTATTTCAATATCTTCGCCAGTGAAACAAGTTTTGAAAATGTCTCATACTTCCTGCTAGTTTACGTCAAAACTTTATTTTCAATAATGTTTTCTTTTCAAATTGTTTGAACTCTTTCGACATCTTACATATTGTCGTTACTATAAGGAATACATTTGTATACTACTAAATACTTTAGCCTTACCTGAGGCGATAGCATAAACATTCAGGTCTGGTTCTAGGGGACACATATATAGTGGGCGAGAAGTTTAACGTAATTTTACATAAACGAAACAATCTTGTTAAAATCGTAACTGTATCATGTAATTGTATAACAATAAAACTATGTATACATAAATAATTTTATATGTGTCAGTAATATAATTGCTTACCTACTTTGCTGGCATTGTTTCAGAGGTTTCGCGGCAAACTGTGTAAATTACCAGACAAGTTTAATACACTCGTAACTTGATTAAGAGAAGATCCAAATAATAGAATACATTTATAGTCACTACGTGTAAAATAGGCGTAAGTAACGAAATACCTAAAATACTGGACCTTGTTAGCTTTCCCACTTTATAAGCGGAGAAACCATTGACTGACTGCCAATTTATCACGTATTCCGTTTCTGATAACGTCTAAACGGCTCGCTAAAGCGACCCAGGCATTGAGTAATTGAGTAAATTCACTTAATACCCTTCGAACGCTTGATTCTTAGAAAGAATCATTCAAGAATCGATAAGCTCTATCGATTGTACAGAAAATATAGCATCTCGGTGATTACAAATCCACTATAATTAGTTTTTGTGGCTTCGAATAACATATTATGGAAATTGTTTTACATGATTCTAAAATATTTACCAGTTCATGACATGTAATGATAATTTCACAGTATTAAATGAATTAATTTTTATCTGTTTAATCTGTTATTTTAAAGTTGAGACATAAATGTTATATTTAACCCAGGTGCCGCTTATATCCTTAACGTTTAACCTTAAACGTTTCTCTATATTTACTGTATTGGAGTAAAAGTGTCTAGAGTAGGGGAAATGACGGAACTCTTATTGAGTGGACAAAATGTACTCTTCATCCATTTTACTTGGTTCATACAAGGAAGGAATTCTCCATAAACAGGGGACAACAAACTCTTTAAAAGTATTTTGATTTATTACGTATCTTAACTCGCTTATGAGTGGTTAAAATTTGACTTATAAATTTAATTTTATGTATTAGGAAATATTTATGTTATGTAAGCTATATTATCTTTACTTATAACGATGTTATATTTCTTGTTATATATCTAGGAAGATTTAAACATTTTTTGGAAAAGCATTACAAATATATTGATATTAATACTAACACTCTTAAAAATAAGGTGTTACATATAAATTCATTTATATATTTAATTTTTATTTAATAATTATATCGTCCCAATATAAAAGAAAATTTTTGTTTTATTGGTGCACATTGTGAATCTAGCGTAGGTAGTAGCGCCCCTAGCGGGCGAAATAGAAAAATATCGTACGAGTTAGTAACTTGGGGTGATTAACCACATCACGCCATGTGACGTAAGCATTAGGCGATACTTGTGAATCAATCAAAAAATTCAAAATAATAAGTAAGGGTGGGAAATTCCGTTGGCGTGCCCTTGCAGAAGCTCCACTTCTCAAAACGTCTTTGAACGAGACGGACGTGATGGCACTTTCGGACATAACTTAGACATTTATAGACTTCCAGTATTCAAAATTTAAGATGTCAAGGCCAGTACCAAATTCTATAAACGCAACTAAAGAAGAAGTCAGAAGCGATTATTTATGTGTTTCAAATAAGCAAAAGTAAATATCATTTTTGTTTAAGAGCGCTGATTTGTAAGAGCGATGTGTTAAGTGTTAATGTGTACGAAAGCGATGTGCAGTGATTAATTATATGTATTATAATGTTTTACAAGTAATGTGCACAACCAGGTACGTTTTCGATAATAATAAAGAAAATGTGTTTTAATGTTAACTAAGTTGAATTTTAAATGATAAACGGTCAACACATGAACGGTAGAAATTGTCCTTTGAATATTCATTTCTAAAATTAAATTGGAAAACTTAAGTTACTACCTTCTCGATATATATAAATTTAAAAGTTAATAAGTAATTAAAATTTATGGAATAGTTAGCAGTATTTAAAAGATAATTACTCGACACATTGGTGTCATTTGTTATTTTGTAATTTGTCATTGATTAATAAATTGTTTAACTTTGTATTTTAAAATTTTCAATTCTTATTTCACAAGTAACCTAGTTCTACCTTCAAGATAAGAAGACCGTCATAGACAGACAGTTTCTGTCTGAGCTACGACGTTAGAACTAGAAGCCCTGGTAAGTAATTAATTATGTTTTTAATAAGCAATTAACAATTAATAATAACACACTTCAAATAAAGTAATACTTACCCGAGGTAAAAAGGGCTAGAACGTTACAATACATTATTAGAAACACACAGCGTTATCGAGATGGAACTACGCTGCTGTAGAATTATTAATTTTTATTTTAAATCTTAGTTTTATTCTTATTTATTATATAAAGGTAAATGAAAGTAATGCTTCGCAGAAAGCATTTCCTAATCAAAAGTATTAAAGACTGTAACTCTCTATAGAAAGGAAATAAGATAAATATTCTAAACACTTTGCTGAATCGCAGTCAAAACACTCATAATATTATGATTGCAACACTAATTAAAAATACAAGGCGAAAACACTAATTAAAGCGCTCCTTGTAAGATGAAATATAAATATAGTAGTGGGTAGAAATAATCAGAGTGAATGAGGTAACCACAATGACTTTTCATAAACATTCATTACTGTCTTTATAAAACCTTACACAAGGTTTGAAAACTTTTAGTTCATAAATATCAAATGAAAACCATTTATAAATCATGCACAATACCTCGAATACATTTAAATCTAATAGCTTTAGTTAATTTTCGGTTTAAAACAGAGGTAACAAATTTATATTTGTTAAGTATTGTAAATAGTTTTAGTTTTCTGTTCTAAGTTTTTTAACAATTTAGTTATTTCAGATGTTCGAAAATGGTAGTCTGTAGTGTGCTGTACTTGAAGGGCTTGAAGGGCCGACCTGGAATCGGTGAGAATGCAGATGTTCTGTGCATCCATAGTATTGCTAAAAACCAAAGCAGCATTTAAGGCCATCAATTCAGCATTCATGCTTGAAGAGGAATCGCAGGGCACATAGTAATCCTCGTTTAATTCTGGACAATGAAAAGCTGCACCTCCCCTATGGTTCTCTTTATCAACGGAACCATCTGTGTAGATTTTTACAAAGTTGTTATATGTGGTGTTTATCAATTCCATAGCGACAGATTTGGATCAATGGATCCCCAGTCATTGTGGTGTTCCTGGGAATGAGGAAGCTGACAGATCTGCCAAGGAGTCTTGCAACTTGTTTCCATCTCCTGAAAGTTGTTACTCCTTAACTAATTGCAAAGAGGCAGTTGATAAAGAATCTCACATCTGTTGGAGAAAGAAATGGAGAGAATGCAATACTGGGCGCGAATATTATTCATTACAAAAACAACCTAATGATCCAAAGATCTTCGTCATTATCACGTTCAGTGGCATCTTTTGCGGCACGAGCTCGTATGGGACACATTGTCACCAATACATATTTGAAAAGGTTTCATATTACTAATGACTCTATCTGTGGAGTGTGCAAGCAAGAAGAGGAAACATTAGAGCACATACTTTTGAAGTGTCCTGTAACAGCAGCAACAAGGAGTCCCTTGATAAAACATCTAGGACGGGAATGTACCCTGGACAGAATCTTGAAAGAAAGTTGTTTCTGGCCATTGGCAGAGTGTGTGTATAGGAGACATCGAGCCATCGAGGCCAACCTTGGAAGCTCGTAATAAGAAGTAAGAAGTAAGTAAATAGTTTTAGTTTAAAAAGTTCAAATACAATTTATGTGATATTTTATTTCTGCACATATTAACGATATAATGATTGAAATGATTCTGTATAGGGGTCAATACCTTTCATGGAAAGTTAACTTGAAACATTGTTGCAAGGAGTTGCAGCAAAAATAATTTTGTAAAATATCATTTCATTACAATGTACTTTATTAAAAATATTTGAATTACTTTTCTAAAATGTATTAGTAACTTCGGCAGCACTAAAACTTTCCTAACTCTACATTTTTGCTAAAAATTATAAACAATAAATAGGCAATTTTTGTATTTAAAAATATAATAATTACTAAAAATTAAAACAAAACACACATAAAAGGAACAAAAAATCAAATTAAAAAAATAAATAAATATAACTCCGTAAAAAGGTAAACTAAAAGCGAGCAAGAAAGATATTTGTGACAAAACAAGGCTAAATTGTATAAAAGGTGAGATGAAATTAAGGAGTGTAGAACTGTTGACCTCCACTCCCACTAGCACTCGATCCAGCTACAACGCCCGGGTATACACAACATTTTCAATAGAAATTAGAGTTTAACTTGTGTATAATATCAGTTCACTTTAAATTAAAAGTTGCCACAACCGTAACTCGATCGTGTTATATGAATACAAAAAGGTATATTTTCATTCATATGATTTTAATTATTTTAGATATTCAGCATTCACGTGGAAAATAAGTATGTATATTCATGTGACAGCCTATTTTTCCCCTTTTGAAATCATGATTGATTTAGACGAAATGTGTTCAACAAGTTTTGTTTAGTTACAGGAACATAAACATTTTCAAAATATTTATGATAATTTTAAAAATTACTGTTTCTATGGTATTATTTATTTATTTTTTAATTCCTTTTTATTTTTGATTCAAGAATTGATTGTGGTCTTTTTAGCCTATTTACATTATTTGATTGCGTTTTCACTTGTTATGATTCGTATTGTTCACTTATAATCCCGATGTTCCTTGATCCTCAACCTACGCATTATTATTCTTGGATAAATATGTGTTTCGAATATAATGCTTCATTATGTTTTACATTTTTATTTTTATTTTCGTAACAAAATTTTTGGCTTTTAATAATTTTGATTGGTAGCAATTTAACACATGCCATCCTTTAAGAGCTTGCTGTTCTTCGTTAAGATAAAACGTTTGTAACTACAAACGTACAACACAAAACGTACAACGTTATAACTACAAAATTATTTAACTAAATAATTCTTTCGAGTATAAGAAATAAAATTCGTGGATATGAAATATTCGGCCTTATAAAAAAGCTTTAATATTTAACTAGCTTACGAGCCTAATGGGCTGTGCGATGGTGGTTTTAATATTTATTGAAATAAAACTCAACACAGGGTAGTTTAGCTGGATCAGAAATGTAAATATTTTGCCGTAACTAGACGTCGCCCATATTTATGCCTTTGAGTGGCCACACCTTCTATTGCCGTCAGCCAAGTTTAAAACTGAAGCTTCGAATTTTAGCGTAATTTATTATTCCTTTCAAGTACAATAGTAATCCAGACGACCATTGGTCGTTATGTTTGATATTTATATTGAAGTTCTAAAAGAATATTTCTTTTCATAGTACAGTAGAGTCTCGAAGTTCCAAGCCCCGATATTTCCGTATAATTCGAGCATTATTTCTAATTGAGCATTATTCATATATTTGAGAGAAAATGAGGCGGGCATCCAAAAAATGTTTATAGACATAAAGAAGATGAATCGCGCAATCAATAGATATTTATATTAATACGTCATGCAAAGAAAATTAGTCAGGCTTCCAAGAACTGTTTATATCTATACGATAATTTTCTTCCTTCCCATTCTGTTGTTACACTGTAGCTCATGCTCGCTCTTATGATGTATTTGAATGTATGTATCAGTCATGTTTAGGTGGCAGAAAGTCAATGGGCTATAAATATCTTTCTTTATTTACGCTGTAAGTTTTGACAGTCAACAAATATCCCTGCACAAATGTCTAGTCTTGTGCGTGACATATCAGAAAATAGACTCTGTTGATATAAACAACAAGAACACTCATTGTTAGCTGGACTAGTGTTTACTCCCGCTACGGATATATCCGGTTCACACTGTTGGCACATTGATCTGGATAAGATGGGTTTTACTGTATTATTGTTCATTAGAAGTCCTATTTTTTCTAATGGTCAGGAACGATTTCGGTGTATTCCGAGTTTTCGGGAATGCAAGGCGGTTCCGGTCCCGTGTACATCGAATTATCGAGATTCTACTGTACTTTGACAACTACACAGCAATTAGTAGATAGGTGAACATTTTCTGAGTTACAGATTACATAGTTATCTCTCTGGTTTCAAGAAACCAATGTCAAAAGGAAAGGCTTTGGGATTATCGGAGGTGGATAAAGAAGCGGATGACATAATTTATGACAGTAGAAATGTCAAAATCATGTACAATGGTGCTAGAATATATTGACGAAATACAGAAGAAAAAGCATTCTGCAAGACAGGCTGAATAAGGACTATATATTGGAAACACAGTAATTAGCCATCAATTAGTACTTCATCTATTAATTACTTCATCTGTCATAATATTTGTGATTTAATATCACACTATACAATCTTCAGATGGTTCGATGGAATCTAGACGTAGCTGTATTATTTATACTTTTAAATTCCTTCTATTAATTAGCTCACACTCTCCTGATAGACTATATATCTTGTACAAATTTTCAATTGGTAATAAAATACGTTTATATTCATTGAATCAAGTTCAAATACATTTTCTTGAACCTATAGTGGATAAAAATTGATGTTATTAGAGTTCCTTTCAATATTTATTCAATAATTAAATTATAAAATTTGTGGAGTCCAGCCGGATTCGAACTGAGAATCTTCATGTTCAAAGCCTAGCGGGCCTCGGTGCTGTGCCATCTTTCCAATATTTAGAAATATATTTCTCAAAGATGTATTTCTCAAAGATGTATCTCCCCCCCCCACAAACCTCTATTGTACAACCGTAATATGTTGCCATGGGTACCACACAAGTTCATAAATTCATATAGAATAACTATAATAAAATTTGTCTTTGTTAACATTAGTAGGAATTTATATAAAGTTTTTTCATATTACTTGTTTTCAAGTATACGAAAAAGTATAGAATGGTGACATTATTTAGGAAGAGTAAGAGCAAGACAGAGATAATATATATTAAGTATTTCGTATATAATGTATTTATTTCTCATTAATTACACCTTAACAGGAATGTTACACTACTTTTGCTACTTGACGCCAGATGTACGTTATTAAGCTACCCCCATTGTGAGGCTTATAGCGTGTCCTAATGAAAATGTTCAATTCATATTTTCTCTACACGTTTTGTTGCTAGGTTGAAGTTTGAATAAAATAAAAAATATATCATTTGTCAATTTATTTTGACTTCTTATTTGTTTATATTTTCGTTAATAAACAGCAACGTTTCCTATATTCACAGTAAAAGAAGGTTTTGATAGTTTTTTAATCTATTTATATGGTTCTTATTGTGATATAAGACATGAATATTTTAATTCAATTCTAATTAGGTGTCTGTTACATTTGCGCAGTTAAAATTTAACGTTAAGTTCTTGAATTTTCTAGTTTATTACGTTCGGTTAATCTTGAAGGCACTAATGAAGATCGCTACATAGCGATCGAAAACGTCCTTCTCAGTAAATTTGCACAAATTTAACACATTCAAAGTTCGGATAGTCATAAAATATTGTTAAAGTGATTAATTAACTTTAAGTGTTTATAAACCAACATCGTTTCCTCGTTATTATTTACCCAGGGAGAACAATTAAAATCAACTATTACAGCTCATTTTTCAGTGAATCTCTTTAAAACCCAGTTATATACATAATTTCAAATGAAATTGTTACAGACGTAAATCCCAAAATGAAACTTCCAATACCTACATTGTTAAATCTAAAGTTGCTATTTTATTTTTTTATTATAAGAGTAATGTGTAAATATTATCTATGATTTATTAGTCGTTTCATTTATAGATTTACGGATCTGTGTTAAGGCTTAATTTGATATATTATTCTGATCAATATTTTTGATGCAGGAAATAAACATAGCAATGTTTACAATTTGCCTTCCGATACAGTCATATTTTGTGGAGTTAAATAAAAGAAAATGACGTCTTTTGGTTATTTTAGTGGAAAAAACAATGGTCTGATATAGTTTTTATTGCGCTGTGTTGAGGTCCTCTTTCTATATATACAGCAATTTATGTTTTTAGTATCTCTAGGTATTACATTATATGTATATATATATATATATATATATATATATATATATATATATATATATATATATATATATATTATAAAAAATAAAATAAACTATATACTATATAAATACCATATATAAAATAAAGCCTTTAATTTATAATATATATATATATATATATATATATATATATATTATATATATATATATATATATATATATATATATATATATATATATATATATATATAAAGCCAACTTAAAATATATGAATTATTATTTTGAGAAATTGTATTGAATAATCTGATTCTATAAAACGGTCATATTACAAACGTGTTTACATCTCCAAAGCAGAACATATTTAGGAGCATGAGTGTAACAATTTTCAGAAGTTGAACAATAAATCTTTTCCACTCTGTCGCATTGCCTACAGACATTATTATGACGTACATGTAATCCATGGGGTCTAGGTCACATGTTTTCATAAACGTTTGCAGTACTTTCTTTATTGCAACCTATTTTTGAAATTCAGTTTTGATATTAGGATCATCATTGCACAGCCAAGGTTAGTTGGTAACCATCCATCCCTTATGCAAGGTAGAAACACGAGGTACATAAGATGGCTTTCTACAAAATGGAACCATCAAAATCTATCGTCCAAAACACGTAATTTAAACAAATTACGAATAAAGAAGTAAGTCTGAGATAAGATCATCAAGAAACAAAAAGTTCTCCTCGAACAAAGTCTTATTTGTTTTGTCTATAATGGAAATAAATAGGATAGAGAGAATCCTAATAAAAAAAGCGGACCTGAATATAATATTATCCTGATATTAATGTAAACACCTGCACTAATAAAATCTTTTTCTGTCGTGTTCAATCAAGTGCAGTGTAAAATATCACAACAAAACGTTTGAATAAACTGGACTGTATTTATGCCTCTATTTTTAGCCCTACTAATACAATAGAGTAAGTAGCAATTATGTAAAAATTTCATATAAATCGTCATTTAGAACAATGCGAATTTAAAATTTCATTTCCATCTATATGTAAATATTACCGTCAAACTTCCGACCTTTTGTCTCACAATGATTATTTAACATGCACCCCCGGATATTAACATATGCAACGTATGATTTGTGTGCCCTACTATTCTATTCCAGGGCTATTACTTCTCGAGCAGGATAATCCCTAACTGCTATTCATGCTCTCACTTGAATTCATATTCATGCTATTTGTATAATATTTATATTGGTCCACCACGCAAAGCTCTTACGTTCGTCGCAATATATTGGGATCATTAAATATATTTTGGGGTTCATATTTTCATTAGCAGACATATTTTATTATAATTTCTAATTTTTATATTTGGTAGAATATACATTTTGCCAGTGAAAATGAAATAAATTTAAAGGTATAACGTTGGTTTAAGTTTGACAGAAAAGTATATATAATGAATGTCATTGTAAAAATAACTACAAAATCCACTGTGGCGAAAAGTTTAATTTAAATAACTAAACCTCTATACCAGCAACACCTTTATTTTTTATTTAATCCCTTATATACATTTGGATCATACATCAATCATCCACAGAGGGGAGTTACATAACAATCTACTTTTTGTTATTTAAAAAAAGTGGCTATTTCACTTAACCCGCCAATTGCCTCGACCATAACGAACTGAGTAGCCACCATGGAACATTGAAATAGTCAATTTGTAAGTCAACTGGGCCTTACCTTAATGCGTAGTCTACTAATTCGGTCATGACGGATTGAGTAGCCACCATTGAAAGTGCAATAGGCAATTTGTTAATCAACTGGGCCTTACCTTTGTGCGTAGTATACTGACTAGGTCATGACGGATTGAGTAGCCACCATGGAACATTGAAATAGTCAATTTGTAAGTCAACTAGACCTTACCTTAATGCGTAGTCTACTAATTCGGTCATGACGGATTGAGTAGCCACCATGGAAAGTGAAATAGGCAATTTGTTAATCAACTGGGCCTTACCTTTGTGCGTAGTATACTGACTAGGTCATGACGGATTGAGTAGCCACCATGGAACATTGAAATAGTCAATTTGTAAGTCAACTGGACCTTACCTTAATGCGTAGTCTACTAATTCGGTCATGACAGATTGAGTAGCCACCATGGAAAGTGAAATATGCAATTTGTTAGTCAACTGGGCCTTACCTTAATGCGTAGTCTACTAATTCGGTCATGACGGATTGAGTAGCCACCATTGAAAGTGCAATAGGCAATTTGTTAATCAACTGGGCCTTACCTTTGTGCGTAGTATACTGACTAGGTCATGACGGATTGAGTAGCCACCATGGAAAGTGAAATAGGCAATTTGTTAGTCTACTGGGCCTTACCTTAATGCGTAGTCTACTGACTAGGTCATCACGAATTGAGTAGCCACCATGGAAAGTGAAATAAGCAATTTGTTAGTCAACTGGGCTTAACCTTAATGCGTAGTAAACAGACTAGGTCATGACGGATTGAGTAGCCACCATGGAAAGTGAAATAGGCAATTTATTAGTCAACTGGGTCTTACCTTAAGGCGTAGTATACTGACTAGGTCATGACGGATTGAGTAGCCACCATGGAAAGTGAAATAGGCAATTTGTTAATCAACTGTGCCTTACCTTAATGCGTAGTATACTGACTAGGTCATGACGGATTGAGTAGCCACCATGGAAAGTGAAATAGGCAATTTGTTAGTCAACTGGTCCTTACCTTAATGCGTAGTATACTGACTAGGTCATGACGGATTGAGTAGCCACCATGGAAAGTGAAATAGGCAATTTGTTAATCAACTGGGCCTTACCTTAATGCGTAGTATACTGACTAGGTCATGACGGATTGAGTAGCCATAATTGATAATGAAATATGCATTTTGTTAATCAACTGGGCCTTACCTTAATGCGTAGTATACTGACTAGGTCATGACGGATTGAGTAGCCACCATTGAAAGTGAAATAGGCAATTTGTTAGTCAACTGGGCCTTACCTTAATGCGTAGTATACTGACTAGGTCATGACGGATTGAGTAGCCACCATGGAAAGTGAAATAGGCAATTTGTTAGTGAACTGGGCCTTACCTTAATGCGTAGTATACTGACTAGGTCATGACGGATTGAGTAGCCACCATGGAAAGTGAAATAGGCAATTTGTTAATCAACTCGGCCTTACCTTAATGCGTAGTATACTGACTAGGTCATGACGGATTGAGTAGCCACCATTGAAAGTGAAATAGGCAATTTGTTAACCAACTGGGCCTTACCTTATTGCGTAGTATACTGACTAGGTCATGACGGATTGAGTAGCCACCATGGAAAGTGAAATAGGTAATTTGTTAACCAACTGGGCCTTACCTTAATGCGTAGTATACTGACTAGGTCATGACGGATTGAGTAGCCACCATTGAAAGTGAAATAGGCAATTTGTTAACCAACTGGGCCTTACCTTAATGCGTAGTATACTGACTAGGTCATGACGGATTGAGTAGCCACCATGGAAAGTGAAATAGGCAATTTGTTAACCAACTGGGCCTTACCTTAAGGCGTAGTATACTGACTAGGTCATGACGGATTGAGTAGCCACCATGGAAAGTGAAATAGGCAATTTGTTAACCAACTGGGCCTTACCTTATTGCGTAGTATACTGACTAGGTCATGACGGATTGAGTAGCCACCATTGAAAGTGAAATAGGCAATTTGTTAACCAACTGGGCCTTACCTTAATTCGTAGTATACTGACTAGGTCATGACGGATTGAGTAGCCACCATGGAAAGTGAAATAGGCAATTTATTAGTCAACTGGGCCTTACCTTAAGGCGTAGTATACTGATTAGGTCATGACGGATTGAGTAGCCACCATGGAAAGTGAAATAGCCAATGTGTTAGTCAACTGGGCCTTACCTTAATGCGTAGTATACTGACTAGGTCATGACGGATTGAGTAGCCACCATGGAAAGTGAAATAGGCAATTTGTTAGTCAACTGGGCCTTACCTTAATGCGTAGTATACTGACTAGGTCATGACGGATTGAGTAGCCACCATTGAAAGTGAAATAGCCAATGTGTTAGTCAACTGGGCCTTACCTTAATGCGTAGTATACTGACTAGGTCATGACGGATTGAGTAGCCACCATTGAAAGTGAAATAGGCAATTTGTTAACCAACTGGGCCTTACCTTATTCCGTAGTATACTGACTAGGTCATGACGGATTGAGTAGCCACCATGGAAAGTGAAATAGGCAATTTATTAGTCAACTGGGCCTTACCTTAAGGCGTAGTATACTGACTAGGTCATGACGGATTGAGTAGCCACCATGGAAAGTGAAATAGGCAATTTGTTAACCAACTGGGCCTTACCTTATTGCGTAGTATACTGACTAGGTCATGACGGATTGAGTAGCCACCATTGAAAGTGAAATAGGCAATTTGTTAACCAACTAGGCCTTACCTTAATGCGTAGTATACTGACTAGGTCATGACGGATTGAGTAGCCACCATGGAAAGTGAAATAGGCAATTTGTTAACCAACTGGGCCTTACCTTAAGGCGTAGTATACTGACTAGGTCATGACGGATTGAGTAGCCACCATGGAAAGTGAAATAGGCAATTTGTTAACCAACTGGGCCTTACCTTATTGCGTAGTATACTGACTAGGTCATGACGGATTGAGTAGCCACCATTGAAAGTGAAATAGGCAATTTGTTAACCAACTGGGCCTTACCTTAATGCGTAGTATACTGACTAGGTCATGACGGATTGAGTAGCCACCATGGAAAGTGAAATAGGCAATTTGTTAACCAACTGGGCCTTACCTTAAGGCGTAGTATACTGACTAGGTCATGACGGATTGAGTAGCCACCATAGAAAGTGAAATAGGCAATTTGTTAACCAACTGGGCCTTACCTTATTGCGTAGTATACTGACTAGGTCATGACGGATTGAGTAGCCACCATTGAAAGTGAAATAGGCAATTTGTTAACCAACTGGGCCTTACCTTAATGCGTAGTATACTGACTAGGTCATGACGGATTGAGTAGCCACCATGGAAAGTGAAATAGGCAATTTATTATTCAACTGGGCCTTACCTTAAGGCGTAGTATACTGACTAGGTCATGACGGATTGAGTAGCCACCATGGAAAGTGAAATAGCCAATGTGTTAGTCAACTGGGCCTTACCTTAATGCGTAGTATACTGACTAGGTCATGACGGATTGAGTAGCCACCATGGAAAGTGAAATAGGCAATTTGTTAGTCAACTGGGCCTTACCTTAATGCGTAGTATACTGACTAGGTCATGACGGATTGAGTAGCCACCATGGAAAGTGAAATAGCCAATGTGTTAGTCAACTGGGCCTTACCTTAATGCGTAGTATACTGACTAGGTCATGACGGATTGAGTAGCCACCATGGAAAGTGAAATAGCCAATGTGTTAGTCAACTGGGCCTTACCTTAAGGCGTAGTATACTGACTAGGTCATGACGGATTGAGTAGCCACCATGGAAAGTGAAATAGCCAATGTGTTAGTCAACTGGGCCTTACCTTAAGGCGTAGTATACTGACTAGGTCATGACGGATTGAGTAGCCACCATGGAAAGTGAAATAGCCAATGTGTTATTCAACTGGGCCTTACCTTAATGCGTAGTATACTGACTAGGTCATGACGGATTGAGTAGCCACCATGGAAAGTGAAATAGGCAATTTATTAGTCAACTGGGCCTTACCTTAAGGCGTAGTATACTGACTAGGTCATGACGGATTGAGTAGCCACCATGGAAAGTGAAATAGGCAATTTGTTAATCAACTTGACCTTACCTTAATGCGTAGTATACTGACTAGGTCATGACGGATTGAGTAGCCACCATGGAAAGTGAAATAGGCAATTTGTTAACCAACTGGGCCTTACCTTAAGGCGTAGTATACTGACTAGGTCATGACGGATTGAGTAGCCACCATGGAAAGTGAAATAGGCAATTTGTTAATCAACTCGGCCTTACCTTAATGCGTAGTATAGTGACTAGGTCATGACGGATTGAGTAGCCACCATGGAAAGTGAAATAGGCAATTTGATAGTCAACTGGGCCTTACCTTAATGCGTAGTATACTGACTCGGTCATGACGGATTGAGTAGCCACCATGGAAAGTGAAATAGGCAATTTGTTAGTCAACTGGGCCTTACCTTTTTGCGTAGTATACTGACTAGGTCATGACGGATTGAGTAGCCACCATGGAAAGTGAAATAGGCAATTTGATAGTCAACTGGGCCTTACCTTAATGCGTAGTATACTGACTAGGTCATGACGGATTGAGTAGCCACCATGGAAAGTGAAATAGGCAATTTGTTAATCAACTCGGCCTTACCTTAATGCGTAGTATACTGACTAGGTCATGACGGATTGAGTAGCCACCATTGAAAGTGAAATAGGCAATTTGTTAACCAACTGGGCCTTACCTTATTGCGTAGTATACTGACTAGGTCATGACGGATTGAGTAGCCACCATGGAAAGTGAAATAGGTAATTTGTTAACCAACTGGGCCTTACCTTAATGCGTAGTATACTGACTAGGTCATGACGGATTGAGTAGCCACCATTGAAAGTGAAATAGGCAATTTGTTAACCAACTGGGCCTTACCTTAATGCGTAGTATAGTGACTAGGTCATGACGGATTGAGTAGCCACCATGGAAAGTGAAATAGGCAATTTGTTAACCAACTGGGCCTTACCTTAAGGCGTAGTATACTGACTAGGTCATGACGGATTGAGTAGCCACCATGGAAAGTGAAATAGGCAATTTGTTAACCAACTGGGCCTTACCTTATTGCGTAGTATACTGACTAGGTCATGACGGATTGAGTAGCCACCATTGAAAGTGAAATAGGCAATTTGTTAACCAACTGGGCCTTACCTTAATTCGTAGTATACTGACTAGGTCATGACGGATTGAGTAGCCACCATGGAAAGTGAAATAGGAAATTTATTAGTCAACTGGGCCTTACCTTAAGGCGTAGTATACTGACTAGGTCATGACGGATTGAGTAGCCACCATGGAAAGTGAAATAGCCAATGTGTTAGTCAACTGGGCCTTACCTTAATGCGTAGTATACTGACTAGGTCATGACGGATTGAGTAGCCACCATGGAAAGTGAAATAGGCAATTTGTTAGTCAACTGGGCCTTACCTTAATGCGTAGTATACTGACTAGGTCATGACGGATTGAGTAGCCACCATGGAAAGTGAAATAGGCAATTTATTAGTCAACTGGGCCTTACCTTAAGGCGTAGTATACTGACTAGGTCATGACGGATTGAGTAGCCACCATGGAAAGTGAAATAGGCAATTTGTTAACCAACTGGGCCTTACCTTATTGCGTAGTATACTGACTAGGTCATGACGGATTGAGTAGCCACCATTGAAAGTGAAATAGGCAATTTGTTAACCAACTAGGCCTTACCTTAATGCGTAGTATACTGACTAGGTCATGACGGATTGAGTAGCCACCATGGAAAGTAAAATAGGCAATTTGTTAACCAACTGGGCCTTACCTTAAGGCGTAGTATACTGACTAGGTCATGACGGATTGAGTAGCCACCATGGAAAGTGAAATAGGCAATTTGTTAACCAACTGGGCCTTACCTTATTGCGTAGTATACTGACTAGGTCATGACGGATTGAGTAGCCACCATTGAAAGTGAAATAGGCAATTTGTTAACCAACTGGGCCTTACCTTAATGCGTAGTATACTGACTAGGTCATGACGGATTGAGTAGCCACCATGGAAAGTGAAATAGGCAATTTGTTAACCAACTGGGCCTTACCTTAAGGCGTAGTATACTGACTAGTTCATGACGGATTGAGTAGCCACCATAGAAAGTGAAATAGGCAATTTGTTAACCAACTGGGCCTTACCTTATTGCGTAGTATACTGACTAGGTCATGACGGATTGAGTAGCCACCATGGAAAGTGAAATAGGCAATTTATTAGTCAACTGGGCCTTACCTTAAGGCGTAGTATACTGACTAGGTCATGACGGATTGAGTAGCCACCATGGAAAGTGAAATAGCCAATGTGTTAGTCAACTGGGCCTTACCTTAATGCGTAGTATACTGACTAGGTCATGACGGATTGAGTAGCCACCATGGAAAGTGAAATAGGCAATTTGTTAGTCAACTGGGCCTTACCTTAATGCGTAGTATACAGACTAGGTCATGACGGATTGAGTAGCCACCATGGAAAGTGAAATAGCCAATGTGTTAGTCAACTGGGCCTTACCTTAATGCGTAGTATACTGACTAGGTCATGACGGATTGAGTAGCCACCATGGAAAGTGAAATAGCCAATGTGTTAGTCAACTGGGCCTTACCTTAAGGCGTAGTATACTGACTAGGTCATGACGGATTGAGTAGCCACCATGGAAAGTGAAATAGCCAATGTGTTAGTCAACTGGGCCTTACCTTAAGGCGTAGTATACTGACTAGGTCATGACGGATTGAGTAGCCACCATGGAAAGTGAAATAGCCAATGTGTTAGTCAACTGGGCCTTACCTTAATGCGTAGTATACTGACTAGGTCATGACGGATTGAGTAGCCACCATGGAAAGTGAAATAGGCAATTTATTAGTCAACTGGGCCTTACCTTAAGGCGTAGTATACTGACTAGGTCATGACGGATTGAGTAGCCACCATGGAAAGTGAAATAGGCAATTTGTTAATCAACTTGACCTTACCTTAATGCGTAGTATACTGACTAGGTCATGACGGATTGAGTAGCCACCATGGAAAGTGAAATAGGCAATTTGTTAACCAACTGGGCCTTACCTTAAGGCGTAGTATACTGACTAGGTCATGACGGATTGAGTAGCCACCATGGAAAGTGAAATAGGCAATTTGTTAATCAACTCGGCCTTACCTTAATGCGTAGTATAGTGACTAGGTCATGACGGATTGAGTAGCCACCATGGAAAGTGAAATAGGCAATTTGATAGTCAACTGGGCCTTACCTTAATGCGTAGTATACTGACTCGGTCATGACGGATTGAGTAGCCACCATGGAAAGTGAAATAGGCAATTTGTTAGTCAACTGGGCCTTACCTTTTTGCGTAGTATACTGACTAGGTCATGACGGATTGAGTAGCCACCATGGAAAGTGAAATAGGCAATTTGTTAGTCAACTGGGCCTTACCTTAATGCGTAGTATACTGACTAGGTCATGACGGATTGAGTAGCCACCATGGAAAGTGAAATAGGTAATTTGTTAACCAACTGGGCCTTACCTTAATGCGTAGTATACTGACTAGGTCATGACGGATTGAGTAGCCACCATGGAAAGTGAAATAGGCAATTTTTAGTCAACTTGGCCTTACCTTAATGCGTAGTATACTGACTAGGTCATGACGGATTGAGTAGCCACCATTGAAAGTGAAATAGGCAATTTGTTAACCAACTGGGCCTTACCTTAATGCGTAGTATACTGACTAGGTCATGACGGATTGAGTAGCCACCATGGAAAGAGAAATAGGTAATTTGTTAACCAACTGGGACTTACCTTAATGCGTATTATACTGACTAGGTCATGACGGATTGTGTAGCCACTATTGAAAGTGAAATAGGCAATTTGTTAGTCAACTGGGCCTTACCTTAATGCGTAGTATACTGACTAGGTCATGACGGATTGAGTAGCCACCATGGAAAGTGAAATAGGCAATTTGTTAATCAACTTGGCCTTACCTTAATGCGTAGTATACTGACTAGGTCATGACGGATTGAGTAGCCACCATGGAAAGTGAAATAGGCAATTTGTTAACCAACTGGGCCTTACCTTAAGGCGTAGTATAGTGACTAGGTCATGACGGATTGAGTAGCCACCATGGAAAGTGAAATAGGCAATTTGTTAGTCAACTGGGCCTTACCTTAATGCGTAGTATACTGACTCGGTCATGACGGATTGAGTAGCCACCATGGAAAGTGAAATAGGCAATTTGTTAACCAACTGGGCCTTACCTTAATGCGTAGTATAGTGACTAGGTCATGACGGATTGAGTAGCCACCATGGAAAGTGAAATAGGCAATTTGTTAGTCAACTGGGCCTTACCTTAATGCGTAGTATACTGACTCGGTCATGACAGATTGAGTAGCCACCATGGAAAGTGAAATAGGCAATTTGTTAACCAACTGGGCCTTACCTTAATGCGTAGTATAGTGACTAGGTCATGACGGATTGAGTAGCCACCATGGAAAGTGAAATAGGCAATTTGTTAATCAACTCGGCCTTACCTTAATGCGTAGTATAGTGACTAGGTCATGACGGATTGAGTAGCCACCATGGAAAGTGAAATAGGCAATTTGTTAGTCAACTGGGCCTTACCTTAATGCGTAGTATACTGACTCGGTCATGACGGATTGAGTAGCCACCATGGAAAGTGAAATAGGCAATTTGTTAACCAACTGGGCCTTACCTTAATGCGTAGTATACTGACTAGGTCATGACGGATTGAGTAGCCACCATGGAAAGTGAAATAGGCAATTTGTTAGTCAACTGGGCCTTACCTTAATGCGTAGTATACTGACTCGGTCATGACGGATTGAGTAGCCACCATGGAAAGTGAAATAGGCAATTTGTTAACCAACTGGGCCTTACCTTAATTCGTAGTATAGTGACTAGGTCATGACGGATTGAGTAGCCACCATGGAAAGTGAAATAGGCAATTTGTTAGTTAACTGGGCCTTACCTTAATGCGTAGTATAGTGACTAGGTCATGACGGATTGAGTAGCCACCATGGAAAGTGAAATAGGCAATTTGTTAGTCAACTGGGCCTTCCTTAATGCGTAGTATAGTGACTAGGTCATGACGGATTGAGTAGCCACCATGGAAAGTGAAATAGGCAATTTGTTAGTCAACTGGGCCTTACCTTAATGCGTAGTATACTGACTCGGTCATGAGGGATTGAGTAGCCACCATGGAAAGTGAAATAGGCAATTTGTTAACCAACTGGGCCTTACCTTAATGCGTAGTATAGTGACTAGGTCATGACGGATTGAGTAGCCACCATGGAAAGTGAAATAGGCAATTTGTTAGTGAACTAGGCCTTACCTTAATGCGTAGTATACTGACTAGGTCATGACGGATTGAGTAGCCACCATTGAAAGTGAAATAGGCAATTTGTTAGTCAACTGGGCCCTACCTTAATGCGTAGTATACTGACTAGGTCATGACGGATTGAGTAGCCACCATTGAAAGTGAAATAGGCAATTTGTTAACCAACTGGGCCTTACCTTATTGCGTAGTATACTGACTAGGTCATGACGGATTGAGTAGCCACCATGGAAAGTGAAATAGGCAATTTGTTAACCAACTGGGCCTTACCTTATTGCGTAGTATACTGACTAGGTCATGACGGATTGAGTAGCCACCATTGAAAGTGAAATAGGCAATTTGTTAACCAACTGGGCCTTACCTTAATGCGTAGTATACTGACTAGGTCATGACGGATTGAGTAGCCACCATGGAAAGTGAAATAGGCAATTTATTAGTCAACTGGGCCTTACCTTAAGGCGTAGTATACTGACTAGGTCATGACGGATTGAGTAGCCACCATGGAAAGTGAAATAGCCAATGTGTTAGTCAACTGGGCCTTACCTTAATGCGTAGTATACTGACTAGGTCATGACGGATTGAGTAGCCACCATGGAAAGTGAAATAGGCAATTTGTTAACCAACTGGGCCTTACCTTAATGCGTAGTATAGTGACTAGGTCATGACGGATTGAGTAGCCACCATGGAAAGTGAAATAGGCAATTTGTTAGTCAACTGGGCCTTACCTTAATGCGTAGTATACTGCCTGGTCATGACGGATTGAGTAGCCACCATGGAAAGTGAAATAGCCAATGTGTTAGTCAACTGGGCCTTACCTTAAGGCGTAGTATACTGACTAGGTCATGACGGATTGAGTAGCCACCATGGAAAGTGAAATAGGCAATTTGTTAACCAACTGGGCCTTACCTTAATGCGTAGTATACTGACTAGGTCATGACGGATTGAGTAGCCACCATGGAAAGTGAAATAGCCAATGTGTTAGTCAACTGGGCCTTACCCTAATGCGTAGTATACTGACTAGGTCATGACGGATTGAGTAGCCACCATGGAAAGTGAAATAGGCAATTTATTAGTCAACTGGGCCTTACCTTAAGGCGTAGTATACTGACTAGGTCATGACGGATTGAGTAGCCACCATGGAAAGTGAAATAGGCAATTTGTTAATCAACTTGGCCTTACCTTAATGCGTAGTATACTGACTAGGTCATGACGGATTGAGTAGCCACCATGGAAAGTGAAATAGGCAATTTGTTAACCAACTGGGCCTTACCTTAAGGCGTAGTATAATGACTAGGTCATGACGGATTGAGTAGCCACCATGGAAAGTGAAATAGGCAATTTGTTAATCAACTGGGCCTTACCTTAATGCGTAGTCTACTGACTAGGTCATGACGGATTGAGTAGCCATAATTGATATTGAAATAGGCATTTTGTTAATCAACTGGGCCTTACCTTAATGCGTAGTATACTGACTCGGTCATGACGGATTGAGTAGCCACCATTGAAAGTGAAATAGGCAATTTGTTAGTCAACTGGGCCTTACCTTAATGCGTAGTATACTGACTAGGTCATGACGGATTGAGTAGCCACCATGGAAAGTGAAATAGGCAATTTGTTAGTCAACTGGGCCTTACCTTAATGCGTAGTATACTGACTAGGTCATGACGGATTGAGTAGCCACCATGGAAAGTGAAATAGGTAATTTGTTAACCAACTGGGCCTTACCTTAATGCGTAGTATACTGACTAGGTCATGACGGATTGAGTAGCCACCATGGAAAGTGAAATAGGCAATTTGTTAGTCAACTTGGCCTTACCTTAATGCGTAGTATACTGACTAGGTCATGACGGATTGAGTAGCCACCTTTGAAAGTGAAATAGGCAATTTGTTAACCAACTGGGCCTTACCTTAATGCGTAGTATACTGACTAGGTCATGACGGATTGAGTAGCCACCATGGAAAGTGAAATAGGCAATTTGTTAATCAACTTGGCCTTACCTTAATGCGTAGTATACTGACTAGGTCATGACGGATTGAGTAGCCACCATGGAAAGTGAAATAGGCAATTTGTTAACCAACTGGGCCTTACCTTAAGGCGTAGTATACTGACTAGGTCATGACGGATTGAGTAGCCACCATGGAAAGTGAAATAGGCAATGTGTTAATCAATTCGGCCTTACCTTAATGCGTAGTATAGTGACTAGGTCATGACGGATTGAGTAGCCACCATGGAAAGTGAAATAGGCAATTTGATAGTCAACTGGGCCTTACCTTAATGCGTAGTATACTGACTCGGTCATGACGGATTGAGTAGCCACCATGGAAAGTGAAATAGGCAATTTGTTAGTCAACTGGGCCTTACCTTAATGCGTAGTATACTGACTCGGTCATGACGGATTGAGTAGCCACCATGGAAAGTGAAATAGGCAATTTGTTAACCAACTGGGCCTTACCTTAATGCGTAGTATAGTGACTAGGTCATGACGGATTGAGTAGCCACCATGGAAAGTGAAATAGGCAATTTGTTAATCAACTCGGCCTTACCTTAATGCGTAGTATAGTGACTAGGTCATGACGGATTGAGTAGCCACCATGGAAAGTGAAATAGGCAATTTGTTAGTCAACTGGGCCTTACCTTAATGCGTAGTATACTGACTCGGTCATGACGGATTGAGTAGCCACCATGGAAAGTGAAATAGGCAATTTGTTAACCAACTAGGCCTTACCTTAATGCGTAGTATAGTGACTAGGTCATGACGGATTGAGTAGCCACCATGGAAAGTGAAATAGGCAATTTGTTAGTCAACTGGGCCTTACCTTAATGCGTAGTATACTGACTCGGTCATGACGGATTGAGTAGCCACCATGGAAAGTGAAATAGGCAATTTGTTAATCAACTCGGCCTTACCTTAATGCGTAGTATAGTGACTAGGTCATGACGGATTGAGTAGCCACCATGGAAAGTGAAATAGGCAATTTGTTAGTCAACTGGGCCTTTCCTTAATGCGTAGTATACTGACTCGGTCATGACGGATTGAGTAGCCACCATGGAAAGTGAAATAGGCAATTTGTTAACCAACTGGGCCTTACCTTAATGCGTAGTATAGTGACTAGGTCATGACGGATTGAGTAGCCACCATGGAAAGTGAAATAGGCAATTTGTTAGTCAACTGGGCCTTACCTTAATGCGTAGTATACTGACTCGGTCATGACGGATTGAGTAGCCACCATGGAAAGTGAAATAGGCAATTTGTTAGTCAACTGGGCCTTACCTTAATGCGTAGTATAGTGACTAGGTCATGACGGATTGAGTAGCCACCATGGAAAGTGAAATAGGCAATTTGTTAATCAACTCGGCCTTACCTTAATGCGTAGTATAGTGACTAGGTCATGACGGATTGAGTAGCAACCATGGAAAGTGAAATAGGCAATTTGTTAGTCAACTGGGCCTTACCTTAATGCGTAGTATACTGACTAGGTCATGACGGATTGAGTAGCCACCATGGAAAGTGAAATAGGCAATTTGTTAGTGAACTGGGCCTTACCTTAATGCGTAGTATACTGACTAGGTCATGACGGATTGAGTAGCCACCATTGAAAGTGAAATAGGCAATTTGTTAACCAACTGGGCCTTACCTTATTGCGTAGTATACTGACTAGGTCATGACGGATTGAGTAGCCACCATTGAAAGTGAAATAGGCAATTTGTTAGTCAACTGGGCCTTACCTTAATGCGTAGTATACTGACTAGGTCATGACGGATTGAGTAGCCACCATTGAAAGTGAAATAGGCAATTTGTTAACCAACTGGGCCTTACCTTATTGCGTAGTATACTGACTAGGTCATGACGGATTGAGTAGCCACCATGGAAAGTGAAATAGGTAATTTGTTAACCAACTGGGCCTTACCTTAATGCGTAGTATACTGACTAGGTCATGACGGATTGAGTAGCCACCATGGAGAGTGAAATAGGCAATTTATTAGTCAACTGGGCCTTACCTTAAGGCGTAGTATACTGACTAGGTCTTGACGGATTGAGTAGCCACCATGGAAAGTGAAATAGGCAATTTGTTAACCAACTGGGCCTTACCTTATTGCGTAGTATACTGACTAGGTCATGACGGATTGAGTAGCCACCATGGAAAGTGAAATAGGCAATTTGTTAACCAACTGGGCCTTACCTTATTGCGTAGTATACTGACTAGGTCATGACGGATTGAGTAGCCACCATTGAAAGTGAAATAGGCAATTTGTTAACCAACTAGGCCTTACCTTAATGCGTAGTATACTGACTAAGTCATGACGGATTGAGTAGCCACCATGGAAAGTGAAATAGGCAATTTGTTAACCAACTGGGCCTTACCTTAAGGCGTAGTATACTGACTAGGTCATGACGGATTGAGTAGCCACCATGGAAAGTGAAATAGGCAATTTGTTAACCAACTGGGAATTACCTTATTGCGTAGTATACTGACTAGGTCATGACGGATTGAGTAGCCACCATTGAAAGTGAAATAGGCAATTTGTTAACCAACTGGGCCTTACCTTAATGCGTAGTATACTGACTAGGTCATGACGGATTGAGTAGCCACCATTGAAAGTGAAATAGGCAATTTGTTAACCAACTGGGCCTTACCTTAATGCGTAGTATACTGACTAGTTCATGACGGATTGAGTAGCCACCATGGAAAGTGAAATAGGCAATTTATTAGTCAACTGGGCCTTACCTTAAGGCGTAGTATACTGACTAGGTCATGACGGATTGAGTAGCCACCATGGAAAGTGAAATAGCCAATGTGTTAGTCAACTGGGCCTTACCTTAATGCGTAGTATACTGACTAGGTCATGACGGATTGAGTAGCCACCATGGAAAGTGAAATAGCCAATGTGTTAGTCAACTGGGCCTTACCTTAAGGCGTAGTATATTGACTAGGTCATGACGGATTGAGTAGCCACCATGGAAAGTGAAATAGCCAATGTGTTAGTCAACTGGTTCTTACCTTAAAACGTAGTATACTGACTAGGTCATGACGGATTGAGTAGCCACCATGGAAAGTGAAATAGGCAATTTATTAGTCAACTGGGCCTTACCTTAATGCGTAGTATACTGACTAGGTCATGACGGATTGAGTAGCCACCATGGAAAGTGAAATAGGCAATTTGTTAACCAACTGGGCCTTACCTTAAGGCGTAGTATACTGACTAGGTCATGACGGATTGAGTAGCCATAATTGATAATGAAATAGGCATTTTGTTAATCAACTGGGCCTTACCTTAATGCGTAGTATACTGACTCGGTCATGACGGATTGAGTAGCCACCATTGAAAGTGAAATAGGCAATTTGTTAGTCAACTGGGCCTTACCTTAATGCGTAGTATACTGACTAGGTCATGACGGATTGAGTAGCCACCATGGAAAGTGAAATAGGTAATTTGTTAACCAACTGGGCCTTACCTTAATGCGTAGTATACTGACTAGGTCATGACGGATTGAGTAGCCACCATGGAAAGTGAAATAGGCAATTTGTTAGTCAACTTGGCCTTACCTTAATGCGTAGTATACTGACTAGGTCATGACGGATTGAGTAGCCACCATTGAAAGTGAAATAGGCAATTTGTTAACCAACTGGGCCTTACCTTAATGCGTAGTATACTGACTAGGTCATGACGGATTGAGTAGCCACCATGGAAAGAGAAATAGGTAATTTGTTAACCAACTGGGCCTTACCTTAATGCGTATTATACTGACTAGGTCATGACGGATTGAGTAGCCACCATTGAAAGTGAAATAGGCAATTTGTTAGTCAACTGGGCCTTACCTTAATGCGTAGTATACTGACTAGGTCATGACGGATTGAGTAGCCACCATGGAAAGTGAAATAGCCAATGTGTTAGTCAACTGGGCCTTACCTTAATGCGTAGTATACTGACTAGGTCATGACGGATTGAGTAGCCACCATGGAAAGTGAAATAGGCAATTTGTTAATCAACTTGGCCTTACCTTAATGCGTAGTATACTGACTAGGTGATGACGGATTGAGTAGCCACCATGGAAAGTGAAATAGGCAATTTGTTAACCAACTGGGCCTTACCTTAAGGCGTAGTATACTGACTAGCTCATGACGGATTGAGTAGCCACCATGGAAAGTGAAATAGGCAATTTGTTAATCAACTCGGCCTTACCTTAATGCGTAGTATAGTGACTAGGTCATGACGGATTGAGTAGCCACCATGGAAAGTGAAATAGGCAATTTGTTAGTCAACTGGGCCTTACCTTAATGCGTAGTATACTGACTCGGTCATGACGGATTGAGTAGCCACCATGGAAAGTGAAATAGGCAATTTGTTAACCAACTGGGCCTTACCTTAATGCGTAGTATACTGACTAGGTCATGACGGATTGAGTAGCCACCATGGAAAGTGAAATAGGCAATTTGTTAGTCAACTGGGCCTTACCTTAATGCGTAGTATACTGACTCGGTCATGACGGATTGAGTAGCCACCATGGAAAGTGAAATAGGCAATTTGTTAACCAACTGGGCCTTACCTTAATGCGTAGTATAGTGACTAGGTCATGACGGATTGAGTAGCCACCATGGAAAGTGAAATAGGCAATTTGTTAGTCAACTGGGCCTTACCTTAATGCGTAGTATACTGACTAGGTCATGACGGATTGAGTAGCCACCATGGAAAGTGAAATAGGCAATTTGTTAATCAACTCGGCCTTACCTTAATGCGTAGTATAGTGACTAGGTCATGACGGATTGAGTAGCCACCATGGAAAGTGAAATAGGCAATTTGTTAGTCAACTGGGCCTTACCTTAATGCGTAGTATAGTGACTAGGTCATGACGGATTGAGTAGCCACCATGGAAAGTGAAATAGGCAATTTGTTAGTCACCTGGGCCTTACCTTAATGCGTAGTATAGTGACTAGGTCATGACGGATTGAGTAGCCACCATGGAAAGTGAAATAGGCAATTTGTTAGTCAACTGGGCCTTACCTTAATGCGTAGTATAGTGACTAGGTCATGACGGATTGAGTAGCCACCATGGAAAGTGAAATAGGCAATTTGTTAGTCAACTGGGCCTTACCTTAATGCGTAGTATAGTGACTAGGTCATGACGGATTGAGTAGCCACCATGGAAAGTGAAATAGGCAATTTGTTAGTCAACTGGGCCTTACCTTAATGCGTAGTATACTGACTCGGTCATGACGGATTGAGTAGCCACCATGGAAAGTGAAATAGGCAATTTGTTAACCAACTGGGCCTTACCTTAATGCGTAGTATAGTGACTAGGTCATGACGGATTGAGTAGCCACCATGGAAAGTGAAATAGGCAATTTGTTAATCAACTCGGCCTTACCTTAATGCGTAGTATACTGACTAGGTCATGACGGATTGAGTAGCCACCATGGAAAGTGAAATAGGCAATTTGTTAGTCAACTGGGCCTTACCTTATTGCGTAGTATACTGACTAGGTCATGACGGATTGAGGAGCCACCATGGAAAGTGAAATAGGCAATTTGTTAATCAACTCGGCCTTACCTTAATGCGTAGTATAGTGACTAGGTCATGACGGATTGAGTAGCCACCATGGAAAGTGAAATAGGCAATTTGTTAGTCAACTGGGCCTTACCTTAATGCGTAGTATACTGACTCGGTCATGACGGATTGAGTAGCCACCATGGAAAGTGAAATAGGCAATTTGTTAACCAACTGGGCCTTACCTTAATGCATAGTATAGTGACTAGGTCATGACGGATTGAGTAGCCACCATGGAAAGTGAAATAGGCAATTTGTTAACCAACTGGGCCTTACCTTAAGGCGTAGTATACTGACTAGGTCATGACGGATTGAGTAGCCATAATTGATAATGAAATAGGCATTTTGTTAATCAACTGGGCCTTACCTTAATGCGTAGTATACTGACTCGGTCATGACGGATTGAGTAGCCACCATTGAAAGTGAAATAGGCAATTTGTTAGTCAACTGGGCCTTACCTTAATGCGTAGTATACTGACTCGGTCATGACGGATTGAGTAGCCACCATGGAAAGTGAAATAGGCAATTTGTTAACCAACTGGGCCTTACCTTAATGCGTAGTATAGTGACTAGGTCATGACGGATTGAGTAGCCACCATGGAAAGTGAAATAGGCAATTTGTTAATCAACTGGGCCTTACCCTAATGCGTAGTATACTGACTCGATCATGACGGATTGAGTAGCCACCATGGAAAGTGAAATAGGCAGTTTGTTAGTGAACTGGGCCTTACCTTAATGCGTAGTATACTGACTAGGTCATGACGGATTGAGTAGCCACTATGGAAAGTGAAATAGGCAATTTGTTAATCAACTTGGCCTTACCTTAATGCGTAGTATACTGACTAGGTCATGACGGATTGAGTAGCCACCATGGAAAGTGAAATAGGCAATTTGTTAATCAACTTGGCCTTACCTTAATGCGTAGTATACTGACTAGGTCATGACGGATTGAGTAGCCACGATGGAAAGTGAAATAGGCAATTTGTTAACCAACTGGGCCTTACCTTATTGCGTAGTATACTGACTAGGTCATGACGGATTGAGTAGCCACCATTGAAAGTGAAATAGGCAATTTGTTAACCAACTGGGCCTTACCTTAATGCGTAGTATACTGACTAGTTCATGACGGATTGAGTAGCCACCATGGAAAGTGAAATAGGCAATTTATTAGTCAACTGGGCCTTACCTTAAGGCGTAGTATACTGACTAGGTCATGACGGATTGAGTAGCCACCATGGAAAGTGAAATAGGCAATTTGTTAGTCAACTGGGCCTTACCTTAATGCGTAGTATACTGACTAGGTCACGACGGATTGGGTAGCCACCTTGGAAAGTGAAATAGGCAATTTGTTAGTCAACTGGGCCTTACCTTAATGCGTAGTATACTGACTAGGTCACGACGGATTGAGTAGCCACCATGGAAAGTGAAATAGGCAATTTGTTAATCAACTGGGCCTTACCTTAATGCGTAGTATACTGACTAGGTCATGACGGATTGAGTAGCCACCATGGAAAGTGAAATAGGCAATTTGTTAATCAACTTGGCCTTACCTTAATGCGTAGTATACTGACTAGGTCACGACGGATTGAGTAGCCAACTTGGAAAGTGAAATAGGCAATTTGTTAGTCAACTGGGCCTTACCTTAATGCGTAGTATACTGATTAGGTCACGACGGATTTAGTAGCCACCATGGAAAGTGAAATAGGCAATTTGTTAGTCAACTGGGCCTTACCTTAATGCGTAGTATACTGACTAGGTCACGACGGATTGAGTAGCCACCTTGGAAAGTGAATTAGGCAATTTGTTAGTCAACTGGGCCTTACCTTAATGCGTAGTATACTGACTAGGTCACGACGGATTGAGTAGCCACCTTGGAAAGTGAATTAGGCAATTTGTTAGTCAACTGGGCCTTACCTTAATGCGTAGTATACTGACGAGGTCATGACGGATTGAGTAGCCACCATGGAAAGTGAAATAGGCAATTTGTTAATCAACTTGGCCTTACCTTAATGCGTAGTATACTGACTATTTCATGACGGATTGAGTAGCCACCATGGAAAGTGAAATAGGCAATTTGTTAATCAACTTGGCCTTACCTTAATGCGTAGTATACTGACTAGGTCATGACGGATTGAGTAGCCACCATGGAAAGTGAAATAGGCAATTTGTTAGTCAACTGGGCCTTACCTTAATGCGTAGTATACTGACTACGTCACGACGGATTGAGTAGCCACCTTGGAAAGTGGAATAGGCAATTTGTTAGTCAACTGGGCCTTACCTTAATGCGTAGTATACTGATTAGGTCACGACGGATTGAGTAGCCACCTTGGAAAGTGAAAAAGGCAATTTGTTAGTCAACTGGGCCTTACCTTAATGCGTAGTATACTGACTAGGTCATGACGGATTGAGTAGCCACCATGGAAAGTGAAATAGGCAATTTGTTAATCAACTTGGCCTTACCTTAATGCGTAGTATACTGACTAGGTCACGACGGATTGAGTAGCCACCATGGAAAGTGAAATAGGCAATTTGTTAGTCAACTGGGCCTTACCTTAATGCGTAGTATACTGACTAGGTCATGACGGATTGAGTAGCCACCATGGAAAGTGAAATAGGCAATTTGTTAATCAACTTGGCCTTACCTTAATGCGTAGTATACTGACTAGGTCATGACGGATTGAGTAGCCACCATGGAAAGTGAAATAGGCAATTTGTTAGTGAACTGGGCGTTACCTTAATGCGTAGTATACTGACTAGGTCATGACGAATTGAGTAGCCACCATGGAAAGTGAAATAGGCAATTTGTTAACCAACTGGGCCTTACCTTAATGCGTAGTATACTGACTAGGTCATGACGGATTGAGTAGCCACCATGGAAAGTGAAATAGGCAATTTGTTAATCAACTTGGCCTTACCTTAATGCGTAGTATACTGACTAGGTCATGACGGATTGAGTAGCCACCATGGAAAGTGAAATAGGCAATTTGTTAGTCAACTGGGCCTTACCTTAATGCGTAGTATACTGACTAGGTCATGACGGATTGAGTAGCCACCATGGAAAGTGAAATAGGTAATATGTTAATAAACTTGGCCTTACCTTAATGCGTAGTATACTGACTAGGTCATGACGGATTGAGTAGCCACCATGGAAAGTGAAATAGGCAATTTGTTAGTGAACTGGGCCTTACCTTAATGCGTAGTCTACTGACTCGACCATGACGGATTGAGTAGCCACCATGGAAAGTGAAATAGGCAATTTGTTAGTGAACTGGGCCTTACCTTAATGCGTAGTCTACTGACTCGACCATGACGGATTGAGTAGCCACCATGGAAAGTGAAATAGGCAATTTGTTAGTCAACTGGGCCTTACCTTAATGCGTAGTATACTGACTAGGTCATGACGGATTGAGTAGCCACCATGGAAAGTGAAATAGGCAAGTTGTTAGTCAACTGGGCCTTACCTTAATGCGTAGTATACTGACTAGGTCATGACGGATTGAGTAGCCACCATGGAAAGTGAAATAGGGAATTTGTTAGTGAACTGGGCCTTACCTTAATGCGTAGTATACTGACTAGGTCATGACGGATTGAGTAGCCACCATGGAAAGTGAAATAGGCAATTTGTTAGTGAACTGGGCCTTACCTTAATGCGTAGTCTACTGACTCGACCATGACGGATTGAGTAGCCACCATGGAAAGTGAAATAGGCAATTTGTTAGTGAACTGGGCCTTACCTTAATGCGTAGTCTACTGACTCGACCATGACGGATTGAGTAGCCACCATGGAAAGTGAAATAGGCAATTTGTTAGTCAACTGGGTCTTACCTTAATGCGTAGTATACTGACTAGGTCATGACGGATTGAGTAGCCACCATGGAAAGTGAAATAGGCAATTTGTTAGTCAACTGGGCCTTACCTTAATGCGTAGTATACTGACTAGGTCATGACGGATTGAGTAGCCACCATGGAAAGTGAAATAGGGAATTTGTTAGTGAACTGGGCCTTGCGTTAATGCGTAGTATACTGACTCGATCATGACGGATTGTGTAACAATGAAAATGCGTACAATTTCAAGAGCTATTTCGAAATTCAATGATAGAAATTTTGAAATTCAGTGAAAGCATTGAATCAAGTAGCTCCTAATTTTTAAATGATTTTGAAGAAATGTAGAACCTAACAAAGCACTAGTATTAAAATCTCTAAATGTAAATACTCTTTTATTTCGCTTATATCGTAACGTTTTCTTAAATTTCAGAATACATTATATAACAAATAATGATATAGTATTACAGGCTTAAATAAATTCATGTTACAGCTGTGCAAATCGTGATAGAACGATAGGCTACTGTTAGTTTTACACTGTACTGTAAGAATGACGTCACGATAGAACCATAAGCTACTGTTAGTTTTATGCAACACTGTAAGAATGACGTCACGATAGAACGATAAGCTACTGTTAGTTTTAAGCTGCACTGTAAGAATGACGTCACGATAGAACGATAAGCTACTGCTAGTTTTATGCAGCACTGTAAGAAGGAGAAATTCAAAACCCGATTATAGACATTGGAATTAGGAACTGGAAAATAATTACACTGTACATATAATAAAGGGATCTAATAAAACAGTTTATTTGTAAATTATGCGTTCAGTAGAAAATATTACAAAAATTTGAAACCCGTGGGAAATACAAGACTATACAGTAATAGCTAAGCAATAACCAAACTGTTACTCATCTTGACTGTTAGTAAATCAGTCGCACAAAGATAGTGTGAAGATATGAGTATAATCACCCTTTCAACGAGTTACGTAACAGGTATAAGGTATTATCGGTTGTTTAACTATCGAGGAAAGTTTGTTTCTAGAGTTCGTAGTTTAAGGGGTAGGGTTACTTAAATGTGATATGCAACACTAGCTACTTACTCAGGTATAACGAAAACTCTACTAATCAACACAAAAGGTTCTCCTGATATCACTTGTGACAATGAACCACATTTTGTTTTAGGAAAATAACAGTAACTTATAATAAATTACAGAGTATTAGCTACATTAAGTTCAAAGTTCTTCCTTTAGTAGAGTAGTTATATTTTAAATGATTTTTTTAGAACATAGTAAATCACTATATTCAAAACGGAATTCTTAATTTTGTATCTGTTTTACCTCCTAAAAAAATCGTTTTTATCAGTGTACGATAGCAAACAATAATATTTTAGTAGGGGATTTTAGATTGAAAGTATTTCCGGAAGACGGAATGATAAGATATCTTCTTAGCTCTGCTCCCTCCTTATCCCGCCGCGTGTTTCTCAGCAGGCAAATGCTAAAAAGAAAAGCTAAATAACACATAGTGACAAGTTCCCTTAGGAACACTACATCGTTGTTAGTGTCTTTCATCATAGGGATCCCAGGCCCTTAAATGAACCCTGTGAAGTGGTGTTGATAGTATTTATAATTTTGCTAATTTTACTATATAATTCAATTTTTTGAATTTTATTTAAAAGTATAGCTCCTAGTATAGCTTCCTTATATACAATAGATATGTTTAAACATTTTTGATATATTATACATCTTTTGAATTAGGGTTTATTATAATTTCATACAAAAAAATTCGAATTATAATTAATATTCTTAGGCATGTTTACTTGACAAATTACAAGTCGAAGGGGTTTTCCCAAATAAGGTTTTTTAGATCACGTTTTTTTTATAAAACACAGCCTTCACCATTCTTCAATGGTGGGATGTGTCATCAAATATAATGGATGGTTGTTTCATATGCCTCAGCCTTCAGCCTTCTTCAATGGTTATAAGCGTCATCAAATACCATGGATGGTTGTTTCATATGCCACAGTCTTCTTCAATTTGTAAGCGTATCAAATGCCATCGTTGGTTTTTTCATATACATCATCCTACAGCCTTTTTCAATGGTTGCAAGCGTCATAAAATACCATGGATGGTTATTTCATATCCCACAGCCTTCTTCAAATTGTAAGCGTATCAAATACCATGGTTGGTTGTTTCATATACATCAGCCTACAGCCTTTTTCAGTGGTTGTAAGCGTCATAAAATACCATGGATGATTGTTTCATATGCCACAGCCTTCAGCCTTCTTGAATGGTTGCAAGCGCCATCAATTACCGTGGATCGATCTTTCATATGTCACAGCCTTCAGCATCTTTACAGTAGACTACCATAATTATTTCTACGTTTTACATATAATCCTAAGAACTGCAACTATTAAATAAAGAAAATGAGTTACATTTATCAATGTAGTCGTTCAGTTTCGTACTTGCTTACAGAAGAATACGATTATGTACATACGAATGATGGAATAGTCAAACACTAGGTTAGCTTCGTAAAAGGAACAAATGTTTTTAAACGCGTCAAGTAAGCAATTACATATTCACTTAGTTAAGTATTTTTAAAATTAGTAAAAATTCTTACTAAAATCATATGGCGGTTACATTTTTTACATTTAAAAGTTTAAGCAGTGAACATCTAAATAAAAAGAAGTTATAAAATACATTTATGCATATTAATTTCGCAGAATCTATTTTCTTATCTAATGGGAGATAGAATTCGGGAAATTTGTTCCTATTAAATAACAAAAAATTAACAGCCCACAATAACACATTTCCCATTTGAAATTATTCTCTAAATGTAATAACTTTTTCCATGCGCATTTTTTCAAATGCTAATGTTAAATATACAAAGAGAGGCGGAGTTAATTTTTTAGCCAAACATATAACTGCCATGCTTTAATTTTTCCTTTATTTATAAAAAGGTTGCCAAGATAAAAGAGTTTATATTAACTCTAAGATGAAACAAATATTTAGTTAGGAAATTACTTTTAAATTGTTTTTTAAGTCAAAGGTGTATTACGTAACTCCATTAATGAAATTTCGCTACAGTTCTGCATTCTTTAAACAACAAACCTCTCTTTACTCTTAGCAATCCTTTGTCCAATTCGCTTTATTCTGTCAGAGTTTGTAAATTGTTACATTTTAAATACTTTTATTTGACAGATAAATATAAAAAATACTATTTTGCTCCACTATATTATTAAATAATTTTGTTTAATTTAAAAGGTATTACATTTTACGTTTTGAGACTATATGCAACTAAGTTTACTTGAGTTTTCTGTGAGATTTAGGAAAATATTTCTCCTTAATAGGTAATTTATTAGGAGTTTTTGTTTGTCCACGTATGAGCAAACACAGTGCGTTTCTTCTCCGAATCAGACCATCGTAATATCCACGTACATGATACAACCAAAATGTACCGATGTCCTACCACTTAAAGCAACTAAAGCGATACGACACAATATATATTATATTATACAAATAAGGAAACGTCAAAAGGTTAGAATAGTGTCACAAGTGTAGCATAGTGTTAGAATAGTATCACAAGTACAGCATAGTGTTTGCTATGTTACAGTGTCTCTGCTAAATTAAACACACAAATTTCGTACAGGATATCTTTAGGATGACACATACAGTTGCGATTAATATTGTGTTTAAATTTACAAGTTGAATAGCAAAGTAAAATGTAATGTTTTCAGAAATAGGAATTCATTCGAATTAATGGTACTGCCCTTAGGTTTGAAAAAGTGGGGGCGTTTGTAAAAACCTAGCACTTAGTTAAGTATTAATTATAAGTTAGTATTTTAATTTGGATATCTATAAATATCTTATAAGTAAAGTTTCCTCTTTATATTAGAAACTTTATAGTTATAATATAAAGTTACAAATTTGCATTACATACAATTTATTTGTAAATATTATATATAATATTTGTATTTAATATATTACAAAATTATTAGTATAATGACATTTTATTTAAAAATTGGTAGCTTTTCACAGAATATTACATATGTTTATGTGCTATCACTGCAGCATACGGATCACTTTCTTAATGTTAGGTAATGTCTCCGAAAATTTACAAAGTAATTATTTTTTATAGCCTACCACTGTTTACAAAACAATTATTTCAAAAATATTTTCATACACTATTGTATGTTTAGATTGATTGTGGTTTTCCCCAAAATGTAATTGCACACATATAAACATTCTTAAAATTTACTGAAACCGTCATAATCTCATGTAAACACAAAACATTTAACGCCTTTGGGAATATCGAATTTTTGTAACCAGTAAAGTTTTTTTCAGAACGTCTAAACGCTTACCATTTTTTAGTTCAATCCTATTCGAGTTTTAAAAACATGCCAACATAATACAGAATTATAAACCTATTAATATGTACGTAAACGCACATTATTATGTATTAGGGCAGTGTAAGTTTCTATTTTACTCAAATTGCACGTATATAATTCCTATTTCAGTCTCTTGCCATGTTAATGTCTATTGTAAAAATGCATGTATTTTTATCTGATCAGTTTCGACAGTGACGTCATAACAGGCCAGTCAAGGGGTTTTATAAATATAATAGAATTGTTTAGTAAAATCGCATATTATTTTTCTATATTTTATCCAACATTTGCAAAAGTGGAAAATAATTTTACTCTCTTGTTTACAATTTATTGATAAAAATAATATTATTGTTGAGTTTTTATTAATAATGACATTTTACTTTTTTCAAAAAACTTATATTTAATTAATTATCATCTCTGTTTTACTTTCATTTCCGTTATATGACAAACTGCTATTGTTTTATGCGTTTAAGGTTAATAGATCTCGGACCAATTCATGCTTGTAGAAATAAGATTGGTCTGTCACTTGTCATTAATCTTTAACACATTACATACTGATTAACAGACGTTAAATAAAGTTTAAGTATTATTATTTTATTGTATATAAGATACTATTATATTTATCAACTATTATTTGAGTTAATTATCTATTTAAATTAAATTATTGTATTATTGATATAAATGTACTTTATAAGAGTGAATACAATATTTGTCGTCATAGTTTATAACAGAATCAATATTCTCATTCACTAAGATTCTATTGCACCTATCTTTTCAGTTTTGTACAAGTTGCTAATATAAATTTGATGACCACTTACTAGAACTTTCCTATTTTTGGTTTTCTGTATAAAAGTTTATGTCACGTTCAGTGAGATCTCACGGTCATCGAATCGGAAAATTGGATGGCGACTGGACCTTCCCTCAGCCAGTAACGTGGAAATGTGCTTTCTACAGACTTAAATAAATACAAGCCCACGTTGTTATGCATTGAACACTTTATTAGTTAGCCCTTATGTCCAACAAAGATATTGCTATTCACCTATATTGAAGTTTATCCGGCCCATTCAACGCACTTGTATTTATACAATTTAATGAAAAATTCAATAACGCTTACAAAAACACATTTCTTACTAATTAGGATGAGCCAATATAAAAATATTCGGGACCTTTAGAGACACGCTTCCATTCATTACATCTGAGTATGAAGTTATATCTAAACTGTAGTTAATTTACAATTAATAAATAAGGTCATATTTTTAAGAGATTTTAAATTCAAGGTTTCATATTAAATATAACGAATCGATAACTTCCTATAGGAAATTTTATAGAAAATTCTTATCTCTAGGTGAGAAAATGGAAATGAAAGTACTAAAAAGATATCACAGATGATCTATAGATCTGACTTCTCTACAGTTAGGTAAATAGCTGCTGGAAGTGAAAGAAACAGACACAGATCCGTATGTAAACGCTTTACTGTGTGAATATTCCTTAGAGCTATTGTAATTTTATTGCTCGTGTAATCTCAAATTATACTAGACGTACAATGCATTTATAAATAGCGATATTATTAAAATTTTCGAAACTTAAAAGAAGCATTAGAAAAACTTCATACATGTTACCGATATATTCGTAATTGTGTAATTGAAATCTATTGGTCGAGGGTACAGATGTTAAATAGTCTCACAAATAAATATCATCATTCTTCAATAGATTTCAGATTTAGATTTCTATGTAAATTAATAACAGATATACAAAAGCTCCAATCTCACAACCTCTTATCCAAAACGTGTATTTTTTAATGTTGGAAATAGACTTTCAAACATGTTAAAAGCTGTTAAAAGTTTAAAAGTAAATAAAAGTTTAACAACATTGTAATTGATTTGGCATAGCTATTTATTTGATCTAATTTGCACATATGTTAATTTTAATTGTTTAATATTCCTCATGATGTTGGTACTGTTAGCCAACGAAAAGCTTTGAATTGTAAATTCAAAATTAATTACTGTATTTGTATTTTGACTTAGTTTTATATATATATGTATATATATATATATATATATATATTTATATATATTCTAACATTTGCTATCCTGTTTTCTCGGATTCACTTATCACTTTTACTTAAACAATAATCTTACATGGTATTTATGTAAGTCACCTTTCGAAAATTAATTACTGTGTCTTCATTAAAGAGCATCATATGGAAAAAACAGTTGTTATATTGTTGAAACAAATTAAATTGTATATATATATATATATATATATATATATATATATATATATATATATTAAATATGGTGATATGTTTTCTTGTAATATAGTTGGGAAATTAAAAATATTTCAAAAACAAGAATACTTTTAATGAATATAAATAAATATATTTATTAAATGTATTCTTGTTTTTGAAATATTTCTAATTTATTATTATATATATGTATATATGATATTGTTACTCAATACCAATTAACCAGTACGAAGAATTAAGATCTCTACCCTAAGCAATAACCATGTGTGCCGCGGTAGTCTTGTTGCAAAAAGATTTTCTCTGAAGCAGACACTGCTATCAGATCATTTTTATCCTTTCACCTCCTTCTCGTTTCTACGTTTTACTTGCAGGTGGGGAATTACATTACATAAAGGATCTTCTTCCTTTGAATCAATGTAAACACACCTTGGCTCATGCATTTTAATAGCGGTAAAATTAAGAAATATGCGATTAAATATTATATAACTTTACTAAGCCACTTTTTTAATTTCATTTTAAATGTAATGATAATTGAAGATATTTTTAAAAATATGGAAGACAAATTGTATTTATATGAAATTAGACCTATTTATAATCATATAAACACCTTTAATAACATTTTAAAATATTATGTTGATTAAAATTCAAAAATAGATTTTAAATACTTTACTCATAAAAGTGAGTGGAAAATAAAACTTTTAAATATTAGTAGTAATAATAAGAGTATATGCTGTGTTAATAATCTATTTATATATTTTACAGGTATTATTTTGTGAGTTTAAAGTATTATTTTTCAAAGATGTCAAAATATTTCTCTCTCTCTCTCACTCTCTCTCTCTCTCTCTCTCTCTCTCTCTCTCTCTCTCTCTCTATATATATATATATATATATATATATATATATATATATTTTTTTTTTTTTTTTAAAAAAATTAATCATATGTCTCTTTTAAAAGACATATAATTTAATTTTTGTAAAAATATTTTGTTAGATAATTATTTTCCTGAAGATGCTGGTACTATTTTATCGGCGAAAAGCTTTGAATAATATATGAAATAAAAGTATTCTGGGTTTTGAAATATTTTTAATTTAATAATTAAATATATATATATAGTTTAAAAGTAAGTTAGTCCATGTTTGTAGTGTAACAGTATTATTTTAATTTTATTACTCACAATCAAAATTTATTCTGTGTAAAATTATTGAAAAAAAAATTTAATGTAGTGAAATATTCCCTCGGCAGTTACCCAGATTCCTAACGGATTATCTGTATAGCCACCAATGATGTAATTGATTTTTCATATAAATTGCCATCCTGAATTCATTTGTTGCTAATACAGTACAATATCCTGCTTTGGTTATGTGTTCAATTAAACTTTTGCACACAATTTTAGCTCAGTGTAACCAAGTTCTAGTTTCCATACGCCAAAGTTGCTTATTCAGAATGCAATATTAAATGCAACCCTAGTTCGTCGCGTTTGCACTAATTATAACATATCGCCTTGTTTCACTGCTACTGGGTATCCTGCTTTATTCCTTTTGTTCAAAATATATGGGTCAAATAGATTCTGAAACGGTAAAATTATTTAAGGAATCAAACATATTATTATCTGAAATTAAATATATATATATATATATATATATATATATATATATATATATATATATATATATATGTAGTGAGTGAGTGAGTGTGTGTGTATTTACATATAAATATACAGTAAACTCCCGGTTATCCGTGGGCGGATTACCCGATTTGCGGACTATCCGGGGTCTGCCATTGTTTTACAAATATCCAATTTTTATTCCAATCAGATTCATGTGTTTAAATTTCCAAACGGTGAATTACGACGTAAATACATATAAGACTTAATACAAGTTAAGATGAAGGGAATAGATATGTAAATATGTACGTACTAATTTTTACATTGAAAGGGAACCATCCCGACGCGGGCCAGCGAAATAAAAGGGGCGAGCAGACTACTGTATATAAGAGACAATGACCAAATGCTTGGACGCCCGAAAACCTAATGTGTATCATAAGATTGTAAACAAATGTCAGCTAATCTCGGCAATAAATAGTCTAGGACGTGACATATGCATTAACCATGTCTGTCATATACATTATCGATCTTTATGGCTTTGTGACACACGTGACATAAGTAGACACTGTGCGACAAAATGGTTCTCAAGAAACTTAGATCGCACATTAAAGCTAAATCAATGCTCACAAAAAACAGACGAAAGTGACAGATTTTTTTTGTTAAAAGGTATTATGTGTAAAGGAAATTACGTATGTACGTACATACTTAATTTTGACATTTACTTATGTACGTATTGTAAATAGTTAGACATATAAATGTACATGTTATAATCCGTCAAACACATCGACATTTTAAATTATTTTCTGTATTTATTTTGTCCTCTGAAGATTATTGGTGAATTGCATTAACCGGGGTCATTGTTTGTGTAACTTATGGTATAATAATCGATTATCGATCATTTTGCGTATTCTTTGATCATAGCGGATTATCCGGGGAATTTGTTATCCGGCGTTGCCGGGCCACCCTATTCCACGGATAATCGGGAGCTTACTGTATATATATATATATATATATATATATATATATATATATATATATATATATATATGTTATCAGAAATCAGTAGACTATACATGTAGATCTGTATATTTATTACGTAATTTATTTTTATTATTCCTAATAAACATACATTATCACCAAATTGTCAAAGTCATTTAAATTTTATTACTATTTTTTATGATTTTGTGTTTGTTTATAAAAGCAATTTTAGATATGCTACTTGAAAATATTCAGTTTTTAAGAAAAACTAATGAAATAATGTTATTACTGAAACTAATATGCTTTAGTAGCAACTTCTTCTAAGTAGGTTATAGTAACTATTATATTGACTTTAAAATAAAAATATTACATATGTTTCAGGTATTTTATAGCCACTCCCATGCTAACTTCAGTGTTTTAAATTTTATTTATGCAGAATGGCTTCAAAATTTGGAGCTTCATGAAAGTCTCATTTTATATAAATTTGGTTTTAGAAATTATAACTATATTTTGTAGAGTTTTATTTTCAAAGATTTTCAAGTTTAAAAAAACACTTACAATTCCAAGCACGATTCTGCAGAATCCCATGTCTTAGTCTGCTTTTCTCTTTGCTTTGATGTTGAAGCGGGGTTTGGTACAATTCATCCAAGTTTCGCTCAACAGTTTCTCACGTATCAAGGCTACAAACCCAATTACAAACGCGAAACATCTTCCCAAGTTTATTAAATCTCTTTTCACATCTAATGAGAGTATGGGCTGCGTGGATTTCTCTTTTTAATTTAAAGGCGATAGCGAGACTATGTTTCGCCGTTTCTGTGTTTAGTATTTGGTGGGAAGCGCTGTTTTAATATCACAAGAAATAATTTTATTCCTATGTAACGATTGTGTAGAAACCGACCGAAAAAAGTCCATTACTTATAGAAATGTGCGATAATATTTCTTAATAGAAGTGTTATCTGCCGAATTCCATACCGCAGTACTGGTCGTAGCTCTTTGGACAAATAAAGTATAATTTAGAGCACGATTTATAGGTTTTTGTTTCTTTGAATAAAATATCTTTTTATTTAAGCAATTTCATCATGCCGTTTTATTGCGTTGCGGAAACATGATGCAAATGGTTTGCAATTGAATCGTTCCAAATCACACGGGGCATAAACATCATTGGAACTAGTTATACAATATTCAGGATGTTTTTTAAACGGCTAGTACACGTGCTGCAATCGTTGTTTGAGAACTGTGACCGCTAAGATTTACACAATATGCCATTTAATTATTCTTGTAGCCGTATGTGCGAAATAGTGCATCATATCATAGTTACGGAGCGGTTTTATCGCGTTCACTTTCAACTTGGACGCCATGATATCGTTCCCAGCCGGAATACGATTCACAGTTGGGTTAACAACTTGAGAACAACTTGAAGAATTCTGAAAACGAAGTTTCTGGTTGTAATAAGCGTGCTAGGACACCGAAAAATACTGAAATGGTTTGGCATTTCAATATTTTGGTTCGTAGCCTAACTTATCGGCGAGAGGACACGCGAATGAATTAGGGCTAACTCCTGAATCACTATGAACAATTTTTCAAAATGAGTTTTTATTTCATCCATACAAGCTGTGCATCACTCAGATGTTAGGAAAACGAGATTACGTATAACCAATGAGAGAATTTTTCAGTTCGTATTCAACTATTGCTTGGAGAATATGAACAAATCAATAACCATTATGGTCGAAGAGGCTCATTTGCATTTAAATGGTTCCGTTTCGTCACCAGATTTGAGCTGTTGTGATCTCTTTCATTTTGGCGTAAATAGAAAGTGTAGATAAATATTTTAATGTAATATAAGTTCTAATTACCTACATAATAAAAGAATAATAATTATTTAAAAACGTTCAGTGTTTTTGGTCATCCTGTACTCCAGGTATGCTCTTCCAAATGGACCAAACGATATTTGCAGGATATAAAATAAATGCTTTATTGTATTGAACAAAATTGATAATATATTGTATACATAGTCACGTATGCTTAAACAATTATTATTATTTTATAATGTTTATATAATTTTGTGTTTACATGAGAGACGGTAAACTAATGTCTTGAAAAGAAATAGATTTGCCAAACTGATGTGCTTCCTAATAAAGAATGCAAAAGATATTTAAATCGTGCTGTGCATTGCTCGGTAGGAAAGTGCGCAGGTGCGCATTGGGGTTTCAGACAGATAAATCCGGGCTGCTCTACTATAACAAATTGCAAGAGGAATACACTTAATATTGAGTCACTTTACGTGAGTTCATTAATTTGTTGCTTAAAATAATTTTAATTCCTTTTTTTGTTACAAATAAAAAATATCATTCTTAATATTTAAAAAATTCATCGAAAATAATATTTGTTGTTGTAAAATACATAATTTACCCAATATATAATAAAATGAAGTATAGTTTTTACAAAAAATGCGTTTATCTGTATTAATAAAGAAATATTTCACGATATGATAACGATTTGCCAATCTTATAACTTTAAACCTAATCAGAAAGTCACAAACAAAACTTCGCCATAGTCTAACAGTTTAACACGACCTTATTAGTACAATATCAACGTTATTTTAATCCGAATATTTTGAAATGTAATTCTTATCCTGATACTCCATGTTGAATTCAAGTTGTTTGATTTATAGTAGTAACGCAACCTACGGGAGCACGTAAATGTCATGTTTAAAAGCAAAAACTTTTGTTCATTGTAATATAAAACATAAGAGGCTTATTTGAACCCTAATATTACCTCTTCTCGTGATTGGATAGAAGACGTAATCGCAAAATAAAAAGTTTTGCATCATAATTATTTTTCACGTAAAGATAACTAAAATTGTTACAATGTGTAGTGGGTTTTTATTACGAAAATATTTACTAAATATATTTTATTTTAAATATATTTTTTTTAAGTAAGTTACTAATTTTGGGTAACAAACAAAGTATAAAATATTCCCTAATATTCTAATTTATACTGCAATATTTCCATTATGCGGTGCATCAGACTTTATAGATAAAAGATACCAATGACAACTGAATGCATTCAAAAAGGACATTTTCTATTAATTAATTTAAAATAGTTAGGAAATGTGACATATATATATATATATATATATATATATATATATATATATATATATATATATATCACTTAGTACTTGATGTACTTTTACTTTGTATATTTAAGAATCGACTTTCAGGAAGAATCATGTGATTTTATTTTCAAGGTTATTTCGAGAAACAAATTAAGTGTTAAGCTAATACAAAAAACAGGGCTGCAATGTTATATATATATATATATATATATATATATATATATATATATATAAACATAATCACTAAAGTATATTTAATATATATTACATAATAAATATATTATAAATTAATAAAAATATTTCAAATACAAGAATAGTTTTATATATATTATTGTATTATATAAATACTATCTTTATATACAATATATAATATGGAATAATAGATAAATTAAAACTATTCTTGTGTTTGAAATATATTTATTCAATAAGTTTAATACAAGAAAACGTTTCACCATATATAATAAATATATTACATTTAATATAACATGCATATATAATAAATATATTATATTTAATATAATATGCATATATAATAAATATATTACGTTTAATACAATATGCATATATAATAAAGATATTACATTTAATAAAATATGCATATATAATAAATATATTACATTTAATATAATATGCATATATAATAAATATATTACATTTAATGTAATATGCATATATAATAAATGTATTACATTTAATATAATATGCATATATAATAAATCTATTACATGTAATATAATATGCATATATAATAAATATATTACATTTAATATTATATGCATATATAATAAATTTATTACATGTAATATAATATGCATATATAATAAATCTATTACATGTAATATAATATGCATATGTAATAAATCTATCATTCAGTAACGGTATTAGGTTTTTTATTCGTATTTTTGCATTGCATGAAAGCAGGGTGAAACAGAGCAATAAATCGTTCGTATACCCATACATATTGCCGCATTGCTGACATGGTTGATTCCAGAAAAATATGATCTATGGAAATAACATGCTTTAATAAAGTGATTCCAAATATACGCGTGCAAAATCGTGTGTATTATGAGACCGCCTGCAAACAAGTCGTATATTTCATGGCTGTAAGGTTTATGGAGTAACAGAATTCACTTGGACACAGTTAGATGTAGTTGCAGATAGAATAGCGAGTTTAACATTGTATTTAGACACAACAAACTTAATTTCCTTGAAATTTCTGTTATTCCGACCACCCTAAGTTAAATATGTTTCTTTTACTTTTATAAGAAACTAATGTTTGTTTTAATTTAGTTTTTTAGTAATTATTAGAAGTTTACTGAAATGCACATAGACAGCCACCAAATATCAAAGTATGTCTATGTAATATCAAATACCAAATGTCAACTTTCTCCCAATATAATTTCAATATCAGAACTTCATACAGTCAAATTTATAAAATGTTCAATACTTAAAGGATGAAATATATATTTAATTTAAATGTACGTAAATACACACCTTACAAATACATCTAATTATTAATTCAATTATTTAAAAATACCAAAAATAATAAACATATCAAACGGTTCTTCAAACTATGAACAAAATTTTTGTTTAAAAGCTTATTAATCCAAGGTGAGGAACTCGTTTAGTTACAGGTAAATCAAATGACAATTTGAAATAATAACATAATTAAGTCTCCACTGTACATCAAAAAGAATTTACTAAATAATCCGTGGCTGCAACAGGAATAGAATTATTTTTCTGACCAATGAACAGTGTTATTGTGTTTTAAGTTCTGATTCCCGTAGCTACCGGCAGAGTGCAGGGTATTCCTCGGCGCCCTTACATCAGCGCATCGTAGCCAGTAGTATCTCGTGAACTAGCGGCTAGGTAACAAATCCTTCACTTATCCAGTTACAGATATTATTTTTAATATTTGCAAATGCAGTGTATGTTATTACATTCTATTGGGCGTTACCGAATAGAAAACTAAACACAAAGATTTCTTTTTTTATATATATTTATAGTAATAATTTGATAAAAATGTTTCCAGTGTTTAAATACAAATTAAAAAGTTTTATGGAAAATGCATTATAATTTTTTAAACTCGATATATAAGTGATTGAAATTAGTGATTTTGACAATACAATCTGCGGTTGTAAATAGAAAATGTTTTATTTGTGAAGTGAAAAGTATTATGATTTTGCACATCTTAATCTGCATCTTTTGCAACTTCGGACTGAGTGGATTTGTAGCTCTGTCGTTTGATACAGGTAAACGTATTTTATTATTGCGTCAGAACTATCTCTTTAAGTTCACATTGATAATTTATCAATATGTTATATGTCGCTCTTACAATGTGTGTATATATACGTATTCGAAAATACGTAATTAAACTGATTTTAATATCAATGCCATCTTTTTTTATTATACATTTGTAAAGTAATAGAAGGGAAAACTGACAAAAATTGTGTTTATGTAACTAACCAGATTTAAACATATGTGAAACATTAATTATATATACGAGCGACTCCACTAATATAAACTGCTTGGTGAAGAATTTGTTTTAGAAGGTTTAGTAGTAATTAATGACACTACGCCCTCGTATATTATATTATTTTATAATTAATAAATACTACAGGTTTTGAATTTTTTTGGCACATAGATAATTTCAAAAATGTAACTTAAGGCTGCTAATTTTTCATTTATAAATCAATTGTATACCTTATTGACATATCTTCACCCACTACTATAAAGTGAATATAAAATTAAATTTTAAACCCGTTGGTATTTCACTTATTTCGAATAATCTTTAGCTTTTCATTTCTTTACGTGATGAATATTTTTGAAATTTTCAAGGTTTATTAAGAACCTGGTACAGTTCGTGGTATCTTAGCCCTTAAATATAAGAGTTACACTTCACTACTCATACGCCAATCGTGTTATTTCAATTTACGTTAGAAAAGCCTAATACGTACCTTAAAACTTTCATCCCTCTAATTAATTTAAACATTCTCATTACTTATTTATTTTAGGTTTTCATTATCTTAAATGGAAACCCATCCGTACTTTAACCGTATATTATTTCTATTACAATAGATATTCATCAAAAGCTGTTTACCATTTCATAAATACTTGACACATTCTCTAAATAAATGGATTGTAAAGAAGATGTCAGCAGCTTTGGTTGTCTAAAATTAGCGATATCTCCATGGTGGTATTTCATTTATCTATACAATGTTTAATGTTTACAAAATATAAAGTAAGAGTATAAGTAATATAGTAAGAATTGTAACAGAGTCCGAATACAAATTTGTTATTACGTTTAGAGTAGGCTACACGTGTACAATTTAAATTCCGTAAATTGATGGCTTAAATTCATTAGGCTAAGAATTAAATCATTATTTAATAGGTAAATTAACATATTAGAAATTTTATATCATTTTAAAGAATTTTCGTAACGGCATTTGCTATTTGTGAAATGTCAGTATGAAGACATGGAATATATATAAACACGCTGGTGGTAATGAAGTAGCTATACCAGTTGATATGCGTAAATTAATATCAAATCCGGATTAACTCATGCAAAATGTTTTGCGGAGGCGTCGCACAGCTTTGCTTTGACAAACCTAATTACAAGCCTATCTCTAAAGTCTCCCTTCAACGCTTTATATTACACAGAGTTATGTACATCTTGTTACATTTATTTACACAGTTTTTGTGTTTACGCCTTGAGGATGTCTTTTGGCAAAAAAACTATTGTCCGTGACGCAACATTTAACAATGATCTCAACTAGTAGGAATCGCGTTTACTGCAAAATATAAGTAAGTAGTGGGTTTTTCCTAAGTAATATCAATAAGTATAAATTGGTTTAAATATACACAGTGAAAGAATATCATTTTAAATAAACGTCTAGGACTGCAGACAACTTTATTTCTTAAAATAGAACCAATATAGTCACTTAATAAATATTCTACACGCTTCTATAAGAATTGATTAGAAGTCAGGCAGTTTTGAAATTCTCTTTATAATTTTGTTTATACTAGGTTATATAATTAATACAATATATATTGAGTAGAATATAGTTTTAAATTAAATAGGTTTATAAAAAACGAATTTAATCAAAGAAGAAGGATACACATTTTACAATATAAAGTAAACCATACCCCTTACGACTCTTCACACACACCACACCACACTTATACACACAACACAAACACACACACACACACACACACTACACATACACACACAAACACACATTCGCACACACACACACACACACACATACATACATATATATATATATATATATATATATATATATATATATATATATATATATATATATCATAGATATCTCTACAGTAGAAGTACATTAGTTATGCAATTTGGTTTCTTCTGTAATCGAACTTAAGTGCTGGCAGTTATCGATCCCGGGCAGAATTCTGGGTCATTGAAACCAGACGGTTTTTCACAGGTTGTGACAGATCCATTTGGTGCGCTCTGTAGTGAAACGTCTCTACGTTACCCACATTTCGCTCAGTGGAATTGCTAAACATTTTAATAAAGAAGGCAAATAAATTGTATTAAAAAATATATAATGAAAATTTAGATAAATCCCTAAACATCATATCTTACAAAAATATTACTCCGGATATAAAATTTATCTGTTTTAAACAACTTTTTATAAAATAACAAAAAAGTCAAAATTCAAAACAAATTCAAAGACATTTTGTTTTCAATGATTCATGTTAGCAGTGTAGATGTTATGATGTGTAAACATTATGCAATGTCAGAATGAGAAATTGTTGGTGCCTCCAGCCGTCATTAGCAGGGCATAGTTTTCTAGTGAAGAAAATTCCTTGCTTTTTGAAAACATTAATGTGGGAGAAAAAAGAGTTTTTGTGTTTGTTTTTAGTAAAGAGTTCTGTATAATCGTTGTATAAAGATATATAAAATATTTATAAGTAGTTTCAAAAGAAAAATATTTTTGCTACGTTATAATATTAGTTGATAAAACTAAATGTTTGTAGATAAGTTTACATTATTACCTATTGCATTTATCTATCATCAACTCTTTTATATTTTTTACAAATTATATTCCTTTTTGTATCGAATAGTCTCTCGTCAAATCGCTCGAAAGGAATATATTTTGTGACTTTCACACATGATGAACAAAAGGATTTTATCTTCCTAAATAGAAATAAAACATTTCATTATATTACATTTTACAAGAAAGGTATAAAGAACATTTTAATGCTTTTTTAAAATCAAATATTTATAAGTCTAATTTCCCTACCCATTGTATTAATAATAATCATATGTTTTCTAATATAAATAATATGAAAGTTATAAAAGAAATAAATAAAGGGTTAAAAATGAACGTAGGTGAAGCTTTTGAAATTTATAAGCATAATATTGATAACAAATTGATAGATGAACAAATTCAAATACGTTCTAAATTCCCTACTATATTCAATGTATATAGTGTTGTGGCGGCAGTGGAATAGGTTTGGCATTATTGTAATAGATTTGGCAACTATGTAATGCTTTATCTAGTAAATTCATATTTGTTACACAGTTCTTTTGTCATTCTTAGTAATTCCTGAGGATGTTGGTAATGTCAATCAACGAAAAGCTTTGAGTGTATTATTCAATAAATTAATTCCTGTAATTAGTGTATATTATTTAATCTTGAATGTATATATATATATATATATATATATATATATATATATATATATATATATATATATATATAATTAAGACCAAATTACTTACCAAGTTACTTTGAAATAACTGTGAAATTGTCCTAAAATATTTTTCTAGCATCTGGTTGCAAAGATGGATTTATATACTTTACACTTGACAATTGAAGTGGAGTAAAGAGGGCGAAGTCTGTCATAATGAAATACGTTCTGTCAACTCGGTTCCCTTTCTCATTTGTTTTGTCTGAACACTATCCAAACCTCTCATACATTTCTCATCTCAATCAACACCAGTAAAATTAAATTCCAGAAATCCGTTGATCTTGTAATAATAAAATGTTTTTTGAGGGGTGGGGTTGCAAGGGGTATAGTTTTAGCATTTTTAGTTGCTAAAATATATTTTGAACAAAAAGGTCAAACAACTTAGAAATTAAAATACTAAAAGTTTTAGAAAAGTAGAAAAGGAATGATTGGTTACATAATATAACTTCTAGTTTAAAGAAATACGTTTTACATCCGAAATAAAAAACTGATTATCTTTATTCCTAACTATCTGCTCACTAACGCCGAATAGCGACTTGTAAGGGAAATCCAAATTTTTATATATTAAATTGATAAATGAAGAGAGAGTGTGAGAGACAGAGAGAAACAGAGAGAGAGAAAGAAAGAGAGAGAGAGAGAGATGGAGAGAGAAAGAGAAAAAACAAAGAAAGTGAGACCAAGAGAAAAAAAGGAGAATAAGAAAATGAAACAGAGAGAAAGTGAGACAGAGAGAGAAAAAGAATGAAAGAGAATGTATGTGTGAGAGAGAGAGACACACGCACAGACAGAGTGAAGGAGATAGCACCTATTTAATATCTTTATTCCTAAGAATCTGCTTTCTAACGCCGAAGACCCACTTACAGGGGAAATCTTAATTTATATATTTTATATTGATATATGAAGAGAGAGGGAGGAGAGAGAGAGAGAGAGACAGAGAAAAAAGAGAAAGAGAGAAAGAGAGAGAGATTGAGAGATTAAGGAAAAGAAACAGAGAAAGTGAAAAAGAGAGAAAGAATAGGAGAAAAAAGAAACAGAGAGAAAGTGAGACAGAGAGAGAGAATGAAAGAAAGAGAATGTATGTGTGAGAGAGACACACACACACAGACAGAGTGAAGAAGATAGCACCTATTTAATATCTTTATTCCTAAGAATCTGCTTACTAACGCCGAAGACCCACTTGCAGGGGAATCTTAATTTATATATTTTATATTGATATATGAAGAGAGAGGGAGGAGAGAGAGAGAGAAAGAGAGAGAGATTGAGAGATTAAGGAAAAGAAACAGAGAAATTGAGAAAGAGAGAAAGAATAGCAGAAAGAAGAAACAGAGAGAAAGTGAGACAGAGAGAGAAATGAAAGAAAGATAATTTATGTGTGAGAGAGACACACACACACACACACAGACAGAGTGAAGAAGATAGCACCTATTTAATATCTTTATTCTTAAGAATCTGCTTACTAACGCCGAAGACCCACTTGCAGGGGAAATCTTAATTTATATATTTTATATTGATATATGAAGAGAGAGGGAGAGACAGAGAGAAAGAGAAAGAGAGAAAGAGAGAGAGATTGAGAGATTAAGGAAAAGAAACAGAGAAAGTGAGAAAGAGAGAAAGAATAGGAGAAAGAAGAAACAGAGAGAAAGTGAGAATCTGCTTACTAACGCCGAAGACCCACTTGAAGGGGTAATCTTAATCTATATATTTTATATTGATATATGAAGAGAGAGGGAGGAGAGAGGGAGAGAGAGAGAGAGAGAAAGAGAGTAAGAAAGAGAGATTGAGAGATTAAGGAAAAGAAACAGAGAATGTGAGAAAGAGAGAAAGAAGAAACAGAGAGAAAGTGAGACAGAGAGAGAAAATGAAAGAAAGAGAATTTATGTGTGAGAGAGACACACACACACAGACAGAGTGAAGAAGATAGCACCTATTTAATATCTTTATTCCTAAGAATCTGTTTACTAACGCCGAAGACCCACTTGTAGGGGAAATCTTAATTTATATATTTTGTATTGATAAATGATGAAAGAGGTAGAGAGACAGAAAGAGAAAAAGAAATAGTGAGAAAGTGAGACAGAGAGAAAGAGAAAGAACGAGAGGAAAGTGAGAGAAAGATACAGACAGACATACGAAAAGAGAGAGAGATAGAGGACTTACTAAATATTTCAAATATTAATCTTATTAAACATATTCAAAACTTTAGATATACATTTAAGTTATTTTTATCATACAATTTGAAACAAAAATTCATATTTAAATCAAGTTTTATCTTACCTCACGCCAAAAGAGATTGAGTCTCTACGAAGAAAAAAATAGACATGTTAGATAATAAACAATAAACTTCTTGAATGTTGTCTAAAACAGATACAACAAACAGACTAAACAATCCAGAATAACCGCTGAGGTATATTGAATGAATGAGTATTATTTCAGGATAAACTGTGTTATTGTGTTGTAGAGTTTCGTAAGCGCTTTATATAGACAAAAATATTTATTTAGCTGGAAAAGCCATTGTGGATTCAAAGTTAAATTTCAATGTAAAACATAATAGGGATTACATCATAATGTATAACGGAAGTATTTGTACAATCAATCTCGTCTACAAAGCGACCGACGATAAACTATCATTACAGTCCCATTGAAATTTAATCATGTTTCTAAATATCGTAATTTATTATTGTGCTCTACTATGTTATAATACAACCACCATACGCAATATAAAGCTCCTTATCATATTAGCTGTAAAGCATGATGTAAATATGCTTTTGATGTGTTCATAATATGTGAAACATTTTTACTAAATATAAATATATGTATGTAAGCTTTAACAATTTTAAAACAAATTTATCATTCGAATATTTCCATTTTCGTTGTATGAAAGAAATTTAAAATTGAACTTTATATAGTGGCTCTAAGCTGATCATCAGTTTACCAATTGACCTAATGTAGAACCTTTTCACCAGTCAAAATTTAAAACAAGTCTATTGTTGTTCAGTGCCATGCTTTAATTCTTTCACTTAATAATTTTTGTAATAATAATTTAATGAAAATATTTATACATAAAAAAATATATTCTTGATTATTTAGTCTACATTGATATTTAAATAAATATGTAATGAGAAATATACCACATGCAACTTGTGTGTATATCTCTGTTTATACAAACTGAAGTCCTGACTGACTAACGATCAAAGCAGATCCGAAATAGTACAGGCAGTACGAACCTACGTAGGTTATGCTACCTTTATACTACGTAGGGGCGCACTAAGAAAGGATTTAGCAAAGTTTTAATTGTAAAGATTAGAAATCAAAAATATTTACCATAAGAAATACACGGAGTTCACATCTGCCTTCCTAAATAATGTAAGCCGTTCATCCGATCGACATGAAACTTTGGGAAACTTTATTGAACCTACTCTAGTGAAGGTGCTATCAAAACTGGAGGCTGATTGGAGGTGTTTAGGTTGATAATTTTCAAAAAAAAAAACAATTTAAAATGCGACCACCTACATTTATGACCGAGGATTGAGTCACTTATAATGCAATTAATAATCGATATATGGCGGTAATCAGGCTGTGACGTACAGCTGATACTTGAATAAAGTGAAATTAAGATTTCATACAACAATTTTTGTATGTGTTTAGGTTAGTTTGCATAACAACTGTTTTCACCCATATGTTATATTACTTTATTTACGGTACAGGATTAAGTAAAATGCTATTGAATTGAAAACTTGTCTAAATTATAAATAAAGTATCAGGAGACAACAGGGAAAAAATATTTTACAGGACATTTATGGTAGTTATTTTAGTAATATAGCCGGCGTCAGTGAGGCTGGGGACAATAAGATAAGACATGTGTGTCAGATCTGTGACACTGGGCACACTGAGACAACACATGGATGTCAGTGAGGCTGGGGAGAATGAGACGACACATGTGTGTCAGTTCTGTGAGACGGGTACATTGAGACGACACATGGGTGTCAGTGATGCTGGAGACAATGAGACATCACATGGGTGTCAGTGAGGCTGGGACAATGAGACGACACATGTGTGTCAGTCCTGTGAGACTGGCACATTGAGACGACACATGGGTGTCAGTGAGGCTGGGGATAATGAGACAACACATGTGTGTCAGTCCTGTGAGACTGGCACATTGAGACGACACATGGGTGTCAGTGAGGCTGGGGATAATGAGACAACACATGTGTGTCAGTCCTGTGAGACTGGCACATTGAGACGACACATGGGTGTCAGTGAGGCTGGGGATAATGAGACAACACATGGGTGTCAGTACTGTGAGACTGGCACATTGAGACGACACATGGGTGTCAGTGAGGCTGGGGATAATGAGACAACACATGTGTGTCAGTCCTGTGAGACTGGCACATTGAGACGACACATGGGTGTCAGTGAGGCTGGGGATAATGAGACAACACATGTGTGTCAATCTTGTGAAACTGGCACATTGAGACGACACATGGGTGTCAGTGAGGCTGGGGATAATGAGACAACACATGGGTGTCAGTACTGTGAGACTGGCACATTGAGACGACACATGGGTGTCAGTGAGGCTGGGGATAATGAGACAACACATGTGTGTCAGTCCTGTGAGACTGGCACATTGAGACGACACATGGGTGTCAGTGAGGCTGGGGATAATGAGACAACACATGGGTGTCAGTACTGTGAGACTGGCACATTGAGACGACACATGGGTGTCAGTGAGGCTGGGGATAATGAGACAACACATGGGTGTCAGTACTGTGAGACTGGCACATTGAGACGACACATGGGTGTCAGTGAGGCTGGGGATAATGAGACAACACATGGGTGTCAGTACTGTGAGACTGGCACATTGAGACGACACATGGGTGTCAGTGAGGCTGGGGATAATGAGACAACACATGGGTGTCAGTACTGTGAGACGGGTACATTGAGACGACACATGGGTGTCAGTGAGGCTGGGGATAATGAGACAACACATGGGTGTCAGTACTGTGAGACTGGCACATTGAGACGACACATGGGTGTCAGTGAGGCTGGGGTAATGAGACAACACATGGGTGTCAGTACTGTGAGACTGACACATTGAGACGACACATGGGTGTCAGTGAGGCTGGGGATAATGAGACAACACATGGGTGTCAGTACTGTGAGACTGGCACATTGAGACGACACATGGGTGTCAGTGAGGCTGGGGATAATGAGACAACACATGGGTGTCAGTACTGTGAGACGGGTACATTGAGACGACACATGGGTGTCAGTGAGGCTGGAGACAATGAGACATCACATGGGTGTCAGTGAGGCTGGGACAATGAGACGACACATGTGTGTCAGTCCTGTGAGACTGGCACATTGAGACGACACATGGGTGTCAGTGAGGCTGGGACAATGAGACGACACATGTGTGTCAGTCCTGTGAGACTGGCACATTGAGACGACACATGGGTGTCAGTGAGGCTGGGACAATGAGACGACACATGTGTGTCAGTCCTGTGAGACTGGCACATTGAGACGACACATGGGTGTCAGTGAGGCTGGGGATAATGAGACAACACATGGGTGTCAGTTCTGTGAGACGGGTACATTGAGACGACACATGTGTGTCAGTACTGTGAAACTATTTTATATTGAGACAACACATGGATGTCAGTAAGACTGGGGACAATGAGACATCACATGGATGTCAGTGAGGCTGGGACAATGAGACGACACATGTGTGTCAGTCCTGTGAGACTGGCACATTGAGACGACACATGGGTGTCAGTGAGGCTGGGGATAATGAGACAACACATGGGTGTCAGTGAGGCTGGGACAATGAGACATCACATGGATGTCAGTGAGGCTGGGACAATGAGACGACACATGTGTGTCAGTCCTGTGAGACTGGCACATTGAGACGACACATGGGTGTCAGTAAGACTGGGGACAATGAGACATCACATGGATGTCAGTGAGGCTGGGACAATGAGACGACACATGTGTGTCAGTCCTGTGAGACTGGCACATTGAGACAACACATGGATGTCAGTAAGACTGGGGACAATGAGACATCACATGGATGTCAGTGAGGCTGGGACAATGAGACGACACATGTGTGTCAGTCCTGTGAGACTGGCACATTGAGACAACACATGGATGTCAGTAAGACTGGGGACAATGAGACATCACATGGATGTCAGTGAGGCTGGGACAATGAGACGACACATGTGTGTCAGTCCTGTGAGACTGGCACATTGAGACGACACATGGGTGTCAGTGAGGCTGGGGATAATGAGACAACACATGGGTGTCAGTGAGGCTGGGACAATGAGACGACACATGTGTGTCAGTCCTGTGAGACTGGCACATTGAGACGACACATGGGTGTCAGTGAGACTGGGCACATTGAGCTAACACATGGGTGTCAGTGAGGCTGGGGATAATGAGACGACACATGTGTGTCAGTTCTGTGAGACGGGTACATTGAGACGACACATGTGTGTCAGTACTGTGAAACTATTTTATATTGAGACAACACATGGATGTCAGTAAGACTGGGGACAATGAGACATCACATGGATGTCAGTGAGGCTGGGACAATGAGACAACACATGTGTGTCAGTCCTGTGAGACTGGCACATTGAGACGACACATGGGTGTCAGTGAGGCTGGGGATAATGAGACAACACATGGGTGTCAGTTCTGTGAGACGGGTACATTGAGACGACACATGTGTGTTAGTACTGTGAGACTATTTTATATTGAGACAACACATGGATGTCAGTAAGACTGGGGACAATGAGACATCACATGGATGTCAGTGAGGCTGGGACAATGAGACAACACATGTGTGTCAGTCCTGTGAGACTGGCACATTGAGACGACACATGGGTGTCAGTGAGGCTGGGGATAATGAGACAACACATGGGTGTCAGTTCTGTGAGACGGGTACATTGAGACGACACATGTGTGTCAGTACTGTGAAACTATTTTATATTGAGACAACACATGGATGTCAGTAAGACTGGGGACAATGAGACATCACATGGATGTCAGTGAGGCTGGGACAATGAGACAACACATGTGTGTCAGTCCTGTGAGACTGGCACATTGAGACGACACATGGGTGTCAGTGAGGCTGGGGATAATGAGACAACACATGGGTGTCAGTTCTGTGAGACGGGTACATTGAGACGACACATGTGTGTTAGTACTGTGAGACTATTTTACATTGAGACAACACATGGATGTCAGTAAGGCTGGGACAATGAGACGACACATGTGTGTCAGTCCTGTGAGACTGGCACATTGAGACGACACATGGGTGTCAGTGAGGCTGGGGATAATGAGACAACACATGGGTGTCAGTTCTGTGAGACGGGTACATTGAGACGACACATGTGTGTTAGTACTGTGAGACTATTTTACATTGAGACAACACATGGATGTCAGTAAGGCTGGGACAATGAGACGACACATGTGTGTCAGTCCTGTGAGACTGGCACATTGAGACAACACATGGATGTCAGTAAGGCTGGGACAATGAGACGACACATGTGTGTCAGTCCTGTGAGACTGGCACATTGAGATAACACATGGATGTCAGTAAGGCTGGGACATTGAGACGACACATGTGTGTTAGTACTGTGAGACTATTTTACATTGAGACAACACATGGGTGTCAGTAAGGCTGGGACAATGAGACGACACATGTGTGTCAGTCCTGTGAGACTGGCACATTGAGACGACACATGGGTGTCAGTGAGGCTGGGGATAATGAGACAACACATGGGTGTCAGTTCTGTGAGACGGGTACATTGAGACGACACATGTGTGTTAGTACTGTGAGACTATTTTACATTGAGACAACACATGGATGTCAGTAAGACTGGGGACAATGAGACATCACATGGGTGTCAGCGAGGCTGGGGATAATGAGACAACATATGTGTGTTAGTACTGTGAGACTATTTTACATTGAGACAACACATGGATGTCAGTAAGGCTGGGGACAATGAGACGACATATGTGTGTCAGTCCTGTGAGACTGGCACATTGAGATAACACATGGGTGTCAGTGGGACTGGGCACATTGAGATAACACATGGGTTTCAGTGAGACTGGGCACATTTTAGGGTGTCAGTCCAGTACGACTAGGCCCATTGAGCTAACACATGGGTGTCAGTGGGACTGGGAACATTGAGATAACACATGGGTATCATTGGGACTGGGAACATTGAGCTAACACATGGGTATCATTGGGACTGGGAACATTGAGATAACACATGGGTATCATTGGGACTGGGCACATTTTAGGGTGTCAGTCCAGTACGACTAGGCCCATTGAGCTAACACATGGGTGTCAGTGGGACTGGGAACATTGAGATAACACATGGGTATCATTGGGATTGGGAACATTGAGCTAACACATGGGTATCATTGGGACTGGGAACATTGAGATAACACATGGGTATCATTGGGACTGGGAACATTGAGCTAACACATGGGTGTCAGTGGGACTGGGCACATTGAGCTAACACATGGGTGTCAGTGGGACTGGGAACATAGAGATAACACATGGGTATCATTGGGACTGGGGCCATTGAGCTAACACATGGGTGTCAGTGGGACTGGGAACATTGAGATAACACATGGGTATCATTGGGACTGGGGCCATTGAGCTAACACATGGATGTCAGTGGGACTGGGAACATTGAGATAACACATGGGTATCATTGGGACTGGGGCCATTGAGCTAACACATGGGTGTCAGTGGGACTGGGCACATTGAGCTAACACATGGGTGTCAGTGGGACTGGGAACATTGAGATAACACATGGGTATCATTGGGACTGGGGCCATTGAGCTAACACATGGGTGTCAGTGGGACTGGGAACATTGAGATAACACATGGGTATCATTGGGACTGGGAACATTGAGATAACACATGGGTGTCAGTGGGACTGGGGCCATTGAGCTAACACATGGGTGTCAGTGGGACTGGGAACATTGAGATAACACATGGGTATCATTGGGACTGGGAACATTGAGATAACACATGGGTGTCAGTGGGACTGGGGCCATTGAGCTAACACATGGGTGTCAGTGGGACTGGGAACATTGAGATAACACATGGGTATCATTGGGACTGGGAACATTGAGCTAACACATGGGTGTCAGTGGGACTGGGCACATTGAGCTAACACATGGGTGTCAGTGGGACTGGGAACATTGAGATAACACATGGGTATCATTGGGACTGGGGCCATTGAGCTAACACATGGGTGTAAGTGGGACTGGGCACATTGAGCTAACACATGGGTGTCAGTGGGACTGGGAACATTGAGATAACACATGGGTGTCATTGGGACTGGGCCCATTTAGCTAACACATGGGTGTCAGTGGGACTGGGCCCATTGAGCTAACACATGGATGTCATTAAGACTGGGCACATTGAGATAACACATGGGTATCATTGGGACTGGGCCCATTGAGCTAACACATGGGTGTCAGTGGGACTGGCCCCATTGAGCTAACATATGGGTGTCAGTGGGACTGGGCACATTGAGATAACTCATGGGTTTCAGTGAGACTGGGCACATTGAGATAACATATGGGTGTCAGTGGGACTGGGCACATTGAGATAACTCATGGGTTTCAGTGAGACTGGGCACATTGAGATAACACATGGGTGTCATTGGGACTGGGCCCATTGAGCTAACATATGGGTGTCAGTGGGACTGTTCACATTGAGATAACTCATGGGTTTCAGTGAGACTGGGCACATTGAGATAACATATGGGTGTAAGTGGGACTGGGCACATTGAGCTAACACATGGGTTTCAGTGAGACTGGGCACATTGAGATAACACATGGGTTTCAGTGAGACTGGGCACATTGAGATAACTCATGGGTTTCAGTGAGACTGGGCACATTGAGATAACACATGGGTGTCATTGGGACTGGGCCCATTGAGCTAACATATGGGTGTCAGTGGGACTGGGCACATTGAGATAACTCATGGGTTTCAGTGAGACTGGGCACATTGAGATAACATATGGGTGTAAGTGGGACTGGGCACATTGAGCTAACACATGGGTTTCAGTGGGACTGGGCACATTGAGATAACTCATGGGTTTCAGTGAGACTGGGCACATTGAGATAACACATGGGTTTCAGTGGGACTGGGCACATTGAGATAACTCATGGGTTTCAGTGAGACTGGGCACATTGAGATAACACATGGGTGTCATTGGGACTGGGCCCATTGAGCTAACATATGGGTGTAAGTGGGACTGGGCACATTGAGCTAACACATGGGTTTCAGTGGGACTGGGCACATTGAGATAACTCATGGGTTTCAGTGAGACTGGGCACATTGAGATAACACATGGGTGTCATTGGGACTGGGCCCATTGAGCTAACATATGGGTGTAAGTGAGACTGGGCACATTGAGATAACACATGGGTTTCAGTGGGACTGGGCACATTGAGATAACTCATGGGTTTCAGTGAGACTGGGCACATTGAGATAACACATGGGTGTCATTGGGACTGGGCCCATTGAGCTAACATATGGGTGTCAGTGGGACTGGGCACATTGAGATAACTCATGGGTTTCAGTGAGACTGGGCACATTGAGATAACATATGGGTGTAAGTGGGACTGGGCACATTGAGCTAACACATGGGTTTCAGTGAGACTGGGCACATTGAGATAACACATGGGTTTCAGTGAGACTGGGCACATTGAGATAACTCATGGGTTTCAGTGAGACTGGGCACATTGAGATAACACATGGGTGTCATTGGGACTGGGCCCATTGAGCTAACATATGGGTGTCAGTGGGACTGGGCACATTGAGATAACTCATGGGTTTCAGTGAGACTGGGCACATTGAGATAACATATGGGTGTAAGTGGGACTGGGCACATTGAGCTAACACATGGGTTTCAGTGGGACTGGGCACATTGAGATAACTCATGGGTTTCAGTGAGACTGGGCACATTGAGATAACACATGGGTGTCATTGGGACTGGGCCCATTGAGCTAACATATGGGTGTCAGTGGGACTGGGCACATTGAGATAACTCATGGGTTTCAGTGAGACTGGGCACATTGAGATAACACATGGGTGTCAGTGGGACTGGGAACATTGAGATAACTCATGGGTGTCATTGGGACTGGGCCCATTGAGCTAACATATGGGTGTCAGTGGGACTGGGCACATTGAGATAACTCATGGGTTTCAGTGAGACTGGGCACATTGAGATAACATATGGGTGTCAGTGGGACTGGGCACATTGAGATAACACATGGGTGTCAGTGGGACTGGGCACATTGAGCTAACATATGGGTGTCAGTGGGACTGGGAACATTGAGATAACTCATGGGTGTCATTGGGACTGGGCCCATTGAGCTAACATATGGGTGTCAGTGGGACTGGGCACATTGAGATAACTCATGGGTTTCAGTGAGACTGGGCACATTGAGATAACATATGGGTGTCAGTGGGACTGGGCACATTGAGATAACACATGTGTGTCATTGGGACTGGGCCCATTGAGCTAACATATGGGTGTCAGTGGGACTGGGCACATTGAGATAACTCACGGGTTTCAGTGAGACTGGGCACATTGAGATAACATATGGGTGTCATTGGGACTGGGCCCATTGAGCTAACATATGTGTGTCAGTGGGACTGGGCACATTGAGATAACTCATGGGTTTCAGTGAGACTGGGCACATTGAGATAACATATGTTTGTCATTGGGACTGGGCCCATTGAGCTAACATATGGGTGTCAGTGGGACTGGTCACATTGAGATAACTCATGGGTTTCAGTGAGTCTGGGCACATTGAGATAACACATGGGTGTCATTGGGACTGGGCCCATTGAGCTAACATATATGTGTAAGTGAGACTGGGCACATTGAGATAACACATGGGTTTCAGTGGGACTTTGCACATTGAGATAACTCATGGGTTTCAGTGAGACTGGGCACATTGAGATAACACATGGGTGTCATTGGGACTGGGCCCATTGAGCTAACATATGGGTGTCAGTGGGACTGGGCACATTGAGATAACTCATGGGTTTCAGTGAGACTGGGCACATTGAGATAACATATGGGTGTAAGTGGGACTGGGCACATTGAGCTAACACATGGGTTTCAGTGAGACTGGGCACATTGAGATAACACATGGGTTTCAGTGAGACTGGGCACATTGAGATAACTCATGGGTTTCAGTGAGACTGGGCACATTGAGATAACACATGGGTGTCATTGGGACTGGGCCCATTGAGCTAACATATGGGTGTCAGTGGGACTGGGCACATTGAGATAACTCATGGGTTTCAGTGAGACTGGGCACATTGAGATAACATATGGGTGTAAGTGGGACTGGGCACATTGAGCTAACACATGGGTTTCAGTGGGACTGGGCACATTGAGATAACTCATGGGTTTCAGTGAGACTGGGCACATTGAGATAACACATGGGTGTCATTGGGACTGGGCCCATTGAGCTAACATATGGGTGTCAGTGGGACTGGGCACATTGAGATAACTCATGGGTTTCAGTGAGACTGGGCACATTGAGATAACACATGGGTGTCAGTGGGACTGGGAACATTGAGATAACTCATGGGTGTCATTGGGACTGGGCCCATTGAGCTAACATATGGGTGTCAGTGGGACTGGGCACATTGAGATAACTCATGGGTTTCAGTGAGACTGGGCACATTGAGATAACATATGGGTGTCAGTGGGACTGGGCACATTGAGATAACACATGGGTGTCAGTGGGACTGGGCACATTGAGCTAACATATGGGTGTCAGTGGGACTGGGAACATTGAGATAACTCATGGGTGTCATTGGGACTGGGCCCATTGAGCTAACATATGGGTGTCAGTGGGACTGGGCACATTGAGATAACTCATGGGTTTCAGTGAGACTGGGCACATTGAGATAACATATGGGTGTCAGTGGGACTGGGCACATTGAGATAACACATGTGTGTCATTGGGACTGGGCCCATTGAGCTAACATATGGGTGTCAGTGGGACTGGGCACATTGAGATAACTCACGGGTTTCAGTGAGACTGGGCACATTGAGATAACATATGGGTGTCATTGGGACTGGGCCCATTGTGCTAACATATGTGTGTCAGTGGGACTGGGCACATTGAGATAACTCATGGGTTTCAGTGAGACTGGGCACATTGAGATAACATATGGGTGTCATTGGGACTGGGCCCATTGAGCTAACATATGGGTGTCAGTGGGACTGGTCACATTGAGATAACTCATGGGTTTCAGTGAGTCTGGGCACATTGAGATAACACATGGGTGTCATTGGGACTGGGCCCATTGAGCTAACATATGGGTGTCAGTGGGACTGGGCACATTGAGATAACTCATGGGTTTCAGTGAGACTGGGCACATTGAGATAACATTTGGGTGTCAGTGGGACTGGCCCCATTGAGCTAACATATGGGTGTCAGTGGGACTGGGCACATTGAGATAACTCATGGGTTTCAGTGAGACTGGGCACTTTGAGATAACACATGGGTGTCATTGGGACTGGGCCCATTGAGCTAACACATGGGTTTCAGTGAGACTGGGCACATTGAGATAACATGGGTGTCATAGGGACTGGGGCCATTGAGATAACACATGGGTGTAAGTGGGACTGGGCACATTGAGCTAACATATGGGTGTCAGTGGGACTGGGAACATTGAGATAACTCATGGGTTTCAGTGAGACTGGGCACATTGAGATAACATGGGTGTCATTGGGACTGGGGCCATTGAGATAACTCATGGGTTTCAGTGAGACTGGGCACATTGAGATAACATGGGTGTCATAGGGACTGGGGCCATTGAGATAACACATGGGTGTAAGTGGGACTGGGCACATTGAGCTAACATTTGGGTGTCAGTGGGACTGGGAACATTGAGATAACTCATGGGTTTCAGTGAGACTGGGCACATTGAGATAACATGGGTGTCATTGGGACTGGGGCCATTGAGATAACTCATGGGTTTCAGTGAGACTGGGCACATTGAGATAACATGGGTGTCATAGGGACTGGGGCCATTGAGATAACACATGGGTGTAAGTGGGACTGGGCACATTGAGCTAACATTTGGGTGTCAGTGGGACTGGGCACATTGAGATAACTCATGGGTTTCAGTGAGACTGGGCTCATTGAGATAATTCATGTGTGTAAGTGGGACTGGGCACATTGAGCTAACACATGGGTTTCAGTGAGACTGGGCTCATTGAGAAAACACATGGGTGTAAGTGGGACTGGGCACATTGAGCTAACACATGGGTTTCAGTGAGACTGGGCTCATTGAGATAATTCATGGGTTTCAGTGAGACTGGGCACATTGAGATAACATGGGTGTCATTGGGACTGGGGCCATTGAGCTAACACATGGGTGTAAGTGGGACTGGGCACATTGAGCTAACACATGGGTGTAAGTGGGACTGGGCACATTGAGCTAACACATGGGTGTAAGTGGGACTGGGCACATTGAGCTAACACATGGGTGTAAGTGGGACTGGGCACATTGAGCTAACACATGGGTGTAAGTGGGACTGGGCACATTGAGCTAACATATGGGTGTCATTGGGACTGGGCACATTGAGCTAACACATGGGTTTCAGTGAGACTTTGCACATGAGACGACTACTGCACAATCTCGGTTATAGCGCTTGCTAAAATGCAACTAAATATATTTATGTAAATCCATTAACATTTATAAGATATTTTGGTTATACTCGTATTTTTATAACTTTTACAAACCCATATTTGAGAGATGTGTATCTTTATATCTGTGCAGTTCCTGTATTCGAGGCCGAGGCTGTGGTGGGCGGCAACGCTAAACTTCCTTGTGATTTAGTGCCGCCAACAACGCACGACAGGGTAGCAATAGTGATTTGGTACAAAGATGATGGCAAGTCTCCTATATACAGGTAAACTTAGTTATTCCTAATATAGTATACACACTTACACAACTTTTTTTTATTATTTTTTGAAAAATGTTTCGATTCCATTAGGTACATAAAAATTGTTAACTCTGATCTAAAAATAATTTAACAAAAAAGATCGAATGGCGGTCGCTTAAGAATGCAAAAATATTACAAAATATTCCCTTCACAGAGAATATTCTTCTTATCAATCAATTATTGATTGTCTGTAAACAATTTGACCATGTTTTTCACATAAATTAAAGAAAATGTATATCACCATTTATTTTAAAATATTATTTTGAAAATTTTATGATAATAACATTTAACATAGGGTTGAATAATATTTGCCTTACTCACACTCAAACTATCTAACTCTGAGACGCCGAAATACACACACACACACATACACACACACACACACACACACACACACACACACACACACACACACACACACACACACACACACACACACACACACACACACACACACACACACACACACACACACTCGTATAGACACACAGAAACACACACACACAGAACAAGTACATTGTTGGTATGAAATTATGCTACAATAATGTTTTTCAAAACAATTAAACAAAACAAATTTTTAAAAGTTTTTTGTTAAAGCTCTGACAAAATATTCGGCAATATAAATGGCATTTATTTTTAAAATAGCTTTTAAGTTTTAAAAGTTTTGTTAAATTATTCTTCACTTTTATCTCACTTTATAAAACTGATGTTTTTATAATCCTCTTATTTGAAAAAAATACATCAATAAATAAATATTAAAAATGATATTGCCTAATTAATTGTGTGTCTTTAAGTAAAGTAGAAATGGGCTCTCAATTCTCCCTAATATTTGTCTTGGGACAATGAAAATGCTCTCAATAATGTTTTTAAAATTTACTCTACGTATTAATAACCTAAACAATTTTCCATATAATATATTCTCTTTTTCATATAATAGGTCTAATATATTTTATATACCTGCCATTTGGAAAACTGGAAGTGTTGAGCGTTACTGAAATGTTTTATAAACAGGTCTCTAAACCTGTTGTTGTGGGAAAAAAGAAATTTATGCCATTATGATCTAAGTATATAAAACCTTTTTAAAAACTTGCTACTGACAGGTAGAAAAATTAGCAAATTAGAATATGACATTGACCATAGCATACTAATTGTATTATTCCTGGCGAAAGAATCTTGTGAAATTCAAGTATGAAGCGTGCATCAACAAAGAAAAGGAATCATTATCTTTAAGAGATGTAAAGAATAAAATAACTACGCTTACTATTTATTAGGAATATACTGTGGTTGAATTTAATAATAAATACACAAAAACCTCTTAACCACAAACTCTCTTTATTTTACCCTTATGTACATTTCAGTTACAAAGTAACCATCCTCAGAAGGATAACATACAAAGACCGAAATACAATCAGTCTTTGTATGATATCGTTCTGAGGATGGTTACTTTGTAACTGAAATGTACATAAGGGTAAAATAAAGAAAGTTTGTGGTTAAGAGGTATTTGAGTATTTATTATTAACTACACTTAATTTGGCGTTTAATATGTTCAGTAAGTAATAATCAGTTATTCAGTAACTGGACTGAAAATAATTCTAGTTTTGTTTTTATAACACCGTCTTAAAATTGATAATTAATAAATTAAAATGATTCACAAATCAGCCGACGGTTTATCTTCAGAAATTACAAATATTTGTTTTTTTCTTAAATATTTACTTAAAAAATATTATAATATTTCATAAATTATATCAGCAATAGGTTTTTATTAAAGAATTACATGGATGATCACAAATTAAACATTCATTTTGACTAGAAAAAATATAAATAATATAATTTAAATTTACATCTAAAGTTTTGAATATGTTTCATAAGATTAATATTACGAAATATGAAGTAAGTGACGTCTCTCCCTCTGTCTGTCTCTCTCTCTCTCTCTCTTTTATTGTGGGTTTATTCTTATAAAGGCATGTATATTACTTTAGTACCATTAAATTTATTGCAAGAGAATTTATTTTAAAAAATAGGTTATTGTCACATAACGATTCCAATTTGCATTCAATATATCTCGTCTGTCGCTTGTTAAGGAAGTAAAAAACATATTACGCTTGCATTGCAGGTTTGTTGACGGATTAAAGAGCTTGCAGAATTATCGAGGTACGTGAGGTACACAGAAATAATAAGTTTTTGATGTAGGTAGTCTAAGGACGTAGACAGTCTTTACTTTAATGGTTTACTATTTGGGAAAGATTCAAGTCTTGTGATCTAGACTGAGAAAGATTTTTTATGTGATTGTGTCCACGTCATCATATTAGCAGTGTTGTGACATTCATACTGCATTACTACCATAAAGAAATAGTTACTTTCTTCGCTTGGATAAAATCTGCTTTAAGGTCTGAAGAAGGCCCAATGGAAAGAATCTGTAAATAAGCTCTCTGAAAGAGCAACATAAAAATTAAGAAAAAGGGTTTATCTTCCTTCTTACCCTATTTATCTTTTCCTTGAGTACATATATATAGAGAGAAAATATCTCTGCAAATACGTTTCACTCGAGATTTTCATCATAATATTACACACACCTATCACTAAGTGTTACCGCCTCGGCGAATCTGTGATCCTGGTATAAGCATACGGCGTCAAGTTACCAATTAACTTAAACCAGAGTTAATCTTGTAAGCTTTCATAATGGCCGACACGTTGTCATTTTACAAATTTGGCTGGTTCAAGTAAGTGTAGGAGTTTTGGTTTTTTCACTAATACAACATTTACTATTTACCAATTTTTTTTCCGTTGCATATCATTATATTTTAATAATTTTTTAAACGTCCAATTACGCGAATTCTTTGGTTATTGTATTTTGCTCAAACATTAAAAGGGATATATTGGCTACTTAGAAAACTGCAGTTATGTACTGCTAACTCTTATTGTGTATAACCTCCTAACTATGCCATTTCCGTTTATGTTCTTGATTTGTTGTATTGGGTTTGGTTTGTGCAAATAACGTTTTTTCAATGTAATTCTTTATATTAATTTATTTTAATTTAATGTTCAAGTCTCAAATGAGCGCCACGTAAGCTATCAATTCTTTAAGAAATTATGTAAATAATTTTCTCGTACCATACATGAAAATCCGTTTACCTTTAATATTTTATGGCATACTTCATTAAATAAGTATACTCTTTAACGACATTTTTCATGAAATATGCTCTTTGGTAACAATCATTATTGTTTTAGGTATCTTTTTAGTTTTACTGGACTGTTTAGGTTTTGAAAAATATTGTGAGAGCTATTGTTCATCACTCGATGATTGAGATATTCATTTACCACCTTTATCTCTATGCTATCGAATACTATTCGTGATCGATAAAAACTAATAACAACTCTTTATATTAGCTTTAGCGATCAGGCCAAATGCAACGAAAGCTAATGTAACTGGTAAACCTTTCCAATAAGAAGTTTATTTTTACTCTTGTAATCACCAGATATAGTTATGGTAAAATTGGTCTATACTAACATAAAGAATCTGACGTCTTATATATATATATATAGTAATACGAGATTTCAGGATTCTATTAAACCCACAAATCTATGTTTCTTTTATTGTCGATTATATAAT
>JBAIZL010000003.1:158726765-158781765 GCA_036971475.1 Prosapia bicincta
GTTAAAAATCTGATGGAGTATATTATATTATAATATTTGTGAAAGGACAGTTCGTAATGCGGTTCCAGTTGCAAAAAAAGATGTCGCACTAGTCTTTTGACAATATCTTATAAAATCGACAGTGTTGTTCTTTTTAAACGATACACTGTCTATTTATATAATACCTTACACTACACGACACACTATGCGTTTATACACTACAGTACTCTATAAAATATGTATTATGTATTTATATAATAGAGTAACGATACATACTGTATTTATATACAACAGTACATGACCCACAGTATGTATATATATATATATATATATACTGTGTGTGATTATATACTACAGTACCCGCTATACATCGAATATATTTACTACTGTATACGATACACCGTGTATTCGTATACATTAATACATGACATACAGTGTATTTATATTCTACAGTACGAATCACACCATGTGTTTATATACTACAGTACACGACATCGTGGTTTTTAATACTCAATTACACGACACCGTATATTTATACGCTACATTACATGACACAGGCTCTATTTGTATACCTAAGTACACGATACACCGTGTATTTATGTACTACAATACATGACCCACTCTTTCTTTATATATAACGACAATGCATGTGTTTATACACTATAGAACACGGCGCACCGTATATTTATACGCTACATTACATGACACACGCTCTATTTGTATACCTAAGTACACGATACACCGTGTATTTATGTACTACAATACATGACGCATTCTTTCTTAATATATAACGACAATGCATGTGTTTATACACTATAGAACACGACGCACCGTATATTTATACGCTACATTACATGACACACGCTCTATTTGTATACCTAAGTACACGATACACCGTGTATTTATGTACTACAATACATGACCCATTCTTTCTTTATATATAACGACAATGCATGTGTTTATACACTATAGAACACGGCGCACCGTATATTTAAATACTGATGTACACGATACACTGTGTATTAATGCTCTGCAATACATGGTACAACATGAATTTATATACCACAGTACACGGCACACCGTGCAGCTTTGTACCACAGTGTACGACATACCTCGTATTTATGTATATAAAATAGATTTTACAAGCTAAGATCAAACCGAATCGTTATTTAATTTATCAACTTTAAAAAAATCTTTAAATTTATCTTGGTGTCCTGTAGAACTTGCAGTAGTTTCCCTTTAGTTTTAGTATTAATTGTACAGAGGTATCGTCCCCAAGATTCTGCCACAGTATATGTATCAGGTGGGATACTTAACTGATGAAAATCTTTAAATTTATCTTGGTGTCCTGTAGAACTTGCAGTAGTTTCCCTTTAGTTTTAGTATTAATTGTACAGAGGTAACGTCCCCAAGATTCTGCTACAGTATATGTATCAGGTGGGATACTTAACTGATGAAAATCTTTAAATTTATCTTGGTGTCCTGTAGAACTTGCAGTAGTTTCCCTTTAGTTTTAGTATTAATTGTACAGAGGTAACGTCCCCAAGATTCTGCTACAGTATATGTATCAGGTGGGATACTTAACTGATGAAAATCTTTAAATTTATCTTGGTGTCCTGTAGAACTTGCAGTAGTTTCCCTTTAGTTTTAGTATTAATTGTACAGAGGTAACGTCCCCAAGATTCTGCTACAGTATATGTATCAGGTGGGATACTTAACTGATGAAAATCTTTAAATTTATCTTGGTGTCCTGTTGAACTTGCAGTAGTTTCCCTTTAGTTTTAGTATTAATTGTACAGAGGTAACGTCCCCAAGATTCTGCCACAGTATATGTATCAGGTGGGATACTTAACTGATGAAAATCTTTAAATTTATCTTGGTGTCCTGTAGAACTTGCAGTAGTTTCCCTTTAGTTTTAGTATTAATTGTACAGAGGTAACGTCCCCAAGATTCTGCCACAGTATATGTATCAGGTGGGATACTTAACTGATGAAAATCTTTAAATTTATCTTGGTGTCCTGTAGAACTTGCAGTAGTTTCCCTTTAGTTTTAGTATTAATTGTACAGAGGTAACGTCCCCAAGATTCTGCTACAGTATATGTATCAGGTGGGATACTTAACTGATGAAAATATTTAAATTTAAACATTCCAACAAATCTATAGATTCCTTGGCAAATCTATAGATTCTACAATTCCTTGGTTAATATGTGGTTTGTTAAAACACGACCGACTTGAACTGAAGTTGGAATAATAAATCTTCTTGGAATAATAGCAAAAGAACTACTTAACTTGTCTCTATTAAGTCTCTTGTGTATGTTCGAAGCGACCTATTTGTGGTGTAGATTGGGATTGCTTGAATGTTGGCTTAGTTGTAATCAACTTACCTATAGATATAGTTGATTCTGTGCTCACGTCAAGGCCAGCCGTGAGTATATAGTGATATTGTAATAGCATTATTATAATGTAAGACAGTCTTACATCGTCACTAGTCTGATCTTAAACAAAGGTTTTTTAAAACTAAGTAAATAAAACCCACTAACCATAATACAAAAATCCTTATACAATTACTTTATGTACATTTCCATTACATGGTAATCATCTTTAGAAGTACTTCTGGTACATTCGAAATGTACCTAAAATAATTGTAATATAGATTTTTGTATTGTGGGTTTGTTATTGGGTTTTATTTATTTAGTTAAAAAATTAGACCAAGTGCTCAAAAAAGTTATTAATTTATCAGAGGTGTTTAATAACTAATTTTTTATTTAGTTTTAGTTTTAGATAAATCACTTAGGAAACGATTGTGAATATCTTTTATGATAATTAAATACCCATTTGTATTGTTCATAATAATAGGATATGTATTATTTTATGGAAAAGATTGTGTAAGACTGTGTCTTATTCCTAAATAACGTCAAAGATAGTAAGATTTACGTAGAAATAAAAACGAATAGGTTCAACCAAAATGGCGTAGAGCCAACATTGTATTACCGCCGCTTACTGCAGAGTTTTATTGAAACATCTTTCCTTCTAACGGTTAGATTCTGACATTCATAACGCGCAACAAAAATTGTGAAGTATTCTTTAATACTTTGTAAAGGTATTTTAATGCAAACAAAAACGTGATATTTTAAAAATGTAATAAATATTATTTATCTATAGTATTAATATTCTTGTTATATTGTTTATCGTAGCTTAATATTTTCAATATTTATACACTGAATTAAATTGGTAGATTAAACCAATGAACTGGTATTAAAAAGATTTTTATAAATTACAAAGGTCGTTCTTTAATTATTTACAAGTCTTGGAAAAACATCATGGAATAATATACAGATACTTGTTGTTTATATATATATATATATATATATATATATATATATATATAACAACATATGTTGTTAAAACAACATAGGTTATTCAAATACAAGAATATTTATTAAATTATATCCAAAGCTTTTCGTTGGTAAACAGTACCAACATCATCAGGAATGAAAATTACAATTGAATGTAATTCCTGATGATGTTGGTACTGTTTACCAACGAAAAGCTTTGGATATAAATTAATAAATATTCTTGTATTTGAATAACCTATGTTGTTTTAAATTATTAAACAAGAAAACGTATTATATATATATATATATATATATATATATATATATATATATATATATATAACAAATTAAAACCTTTATTAATTTAAATGTAAGCACTTTAATATATATATATGGCCAGTAAAGTAGTATATATGCAGTAGTATACTATAGCTTTGATTTTAATCATCCACAAAAATCTCTTCTCCTTCTTAATGAGAGAAAATTTTTCCAAATTTTTATATTCCTGTAATTTAAATAAATTTTTAATATATTATTATTAAAATAAATCTTTGTTTATTTCCACATTAAAGTTTACCTAGTTTAAAGCGTTTAACAATTGTACTAAATAAATAATGCTATTTAAACTCATCAGGGATAAAATGACTTATTGAATAAATGAAAATTCTCAAGTAAAAGCCTAATTATATTTTCCAAAGAATGTAAAATAAATGTTATATTATTTAAGGTATATGTTGGAATCCCACATTGAACTGGAAAGATTGATTCCTTGCTCTTCAACTAAGTTTTTCCATTTTAAAAGGTTTCAGTTACAGTTCCTATGTAGTGGTACCTCTGGAAGTCAAGAGCTCTAATATTAAATTAAAACATACACTTTACACCATTTTCTTCACATTAGCTACTTAAAGTAGACTTTATATGTTTCATGTTTTCATCTGAAACTCACCATATAAGGCTTCATAACTTTATAATGCTTTATTAACTCATAACTGCATAGCTTAGTGTTCAGAAAACAATAAATGTTTGATATTCGGTTAATTTTCTGAAATCCATTGTCACATCTATGTTTTTAAATGTTCTAGAGTAGCCATTCACTGATGCTTTTTTTTAGAGAGATTTAACGTTTGTTCTAAAAACAGTTTTTTTCATCGTATGTATCATAATTTTAAAAACAACTATCGTTTTATTTTTTATAGGCCTACACTCTTTACAACTGATAGGATACTATTTATAGTATATATTTTAATTTCTTATTTTGCTAGTCTTCCAAGTATCAGGACTTTTAATATCTTGATTTAATAACCTTTCGTCATTTATAGCTTAGTTTATTCCCGAATTTTTTATTATTGAGATCGTAGCCTAGGTTTGGTGGTGGTTTTTTTGGCTCTTGAATTCAGAGTGCTCAGTTCTCTTTCTTTCCCTCGCGGCTAGATGTGCATTAGTAAGATATAGCCTATGTCCTGTTCCTTACTCTGAATATTACAAAGTCTCGTTTTTTTTAAAGTCAGTATTCTTTACTTCTTATTTGACATATGAAGCTTGTTTCTGAGCAAAATGTTGACGGCTGTTCGGAAGATACCGTTACCACTCAAGCCATCATTGCTTTCACTCCATTATTTACGTCACCTTAAATAATGCCCGGTTTTCGGTACCTAGACATATTATTAATCCACCCAATGAGAAGCCGCAATAGTCGACCAACTTATCACGTCCCTCCAGTCATAAAAATATTGTTTTACTACATATAGGAAGCAACAATTCATATGATTTCAACTTTAGCGTCTGAAAATAACAAATATTTTACTAACAATTCGTTCATTTAAAATAATAAAGTGAAAATACGCATCCTTGAGAGAAGTTTTACATTTTGTTATCTGACGCTAGTAGAGGATGTTGTAATGCAGCTGTAACTAACCAGGATAGAATCGCAGTCACAGCCGTTCTAAAATATTTCAACGTAATGAGCATAGCAATTAGATATTGTTACGTCACACATTTCTATATGAAACGGCTTTCTGGGTATTGGCGTTGACTTAGGTCATGGTTATTATTTCGAGAACCTATATTTATAACATTAACAATATTACAGACGTTTTGGGTGTAGAAGAGCGCGTCAGTACCGTCCAGACCTTTGCAATATGCATACTTGCCTGCAGTGAGACGCTTTTTGTTGGTAATGTATGCATACATTGTAAACCTGATGTATGCTTACGTAAAGACGATTGTGATGAACCAGAATGCATTCGAACTGGCTGTGTTGGGAATATTACTAGAGTTGTTTTTTTTTTTTAAATAAGAAAAACTCTCTCCAATTTCCAAAGTAAGTATTTACTATATAAGAGTTGTAAGTTTGTCTACATGTACAATTGTCTGTGATAAACTCTTATAATTTTACAATTTTCGTTTAGTTCCTCCGCGAAAGTTGACTCTTCTAGACTCGACTGGAGCCAGCTTACAAAAGAATGACATTGGCCCAATATCAGAGGGTTCATCGTTGAGAATTACCTGCGTAGCTTTTGGTGGTAAGCTAATTTATGTTTTATTAATTTTTTTAATATTTATTTTGAATAAAAAATCATATTATAAAGTTTTTATATTTCCAGTAAGAAATTTATAATATTTTATTGTCGCTTTGAGATTTATTTATTTGGACTAAAAAAACCTTAACAGATTTATAGAACAGTAACCTTTCAGTATAATGAATATATATTACCTTGGTGGTCGTGTTAACAATGAACGCATTAAGTTGTAATATTTAACCAAATTCAAGCGCGCGCCATAATTTATCAGCAAAACAATAAAGGCCTTTAAATTATGTTTAACGTTCATAATTATAAAGCTGCCGTGTATAGTACTGAAATTCTACAGAAAAGTTTTACAAACATTTTTATTGAACTGGTTTGATCATAATATAATTCCACAACAGGTTCCCTTGAAGGCCGACTCAAATGTATAATGAAAAATCTCATTACTTGAACTTATGGCAAGGAACTTGGTTCTAGAATATTTACAAATAATAATCCAGACACATTAAATAAAACAGCTGAAATATTTCATTACAAAAAAAAAATTAATATAAAATAGAAATATCCGTAAATAATTAACCGTTATCATAATTGAAAACGCATTCAAATTTAGAGAATAAATTTTTTTGAATTAGGCCGTAAAATAAAGTGAATAAACTAGCAGGACATTAAAAGGATAGGCTTGAAATAAAAGGTTAGTTTGTGACTGAACAAGATGTTTCCACTTCGTAACAGATGAATTTGTTGAAATACGTTTTCTCTATCTCATATCTGAAATAAGGACACTTAAGAAGATTGAACAAAATTGGTACATGAACTGTCCCTAATAAAATATTCCAATGAAATCATTTTATAAAAAGTCGTTGTACGAAGAAGTAACACATTTTTTGTAAGTAATTTATTTTACTACTTGTTTGAAATACTATCAACATGCCTTGTAAAGAAACAAATTCTACATTGTAATTAAAAATATTTTGTGGTATTTTGAATAATTCAACTCAAATACAGAATCTTATATACAAAAATCTCCTCAAAAATTAAATTAAAAAAATAATTTACTTTAACGTTTTTTGGCTTAAGGAAACAACCCAAGATAGGGAATAATTTGGTATAAAAGGCAGTTTTTAAGATGTTGCTATGATTAATAACTCTACCTACCCTACATATTGGTTTTATATAATTTCATTATAAAAGATCATATCATGACGTAAGCGTATTTGACAAGGATCTTCTTTTTCATTTTATGATATGATAACTTTTGTATAGCTTTCTTCTAAATACACGAGAATTCTAGTTCCTTTATACTATATCGTAACTATGGTCCTATAATATAATATTTCTGCCTATATTTTATAATTAATATTTGTTCAAAATATAATTATGATAAATTTTAGTTAGAATATAACGAAATCTTTAAGTAAATATAACCAGAGATAATCTCTACTATTATTAAGGTAGAGAATAATGGGCCCTTACAAATAAGTTTCCTTACTGCAGAGATAAATGAATGGACGATATTTTTATATTGTGCAATTTATGTTCTTATATATTTAACTAGAATTTCCAAACACTTGTTTAGGTTGGCCGGCTCCTAAAGTGACCTGGTGGGTAGACGGCGTCATGATTGACGACTCAGCGGAAAACCTTTCCGACGGCAGGGTAAAGAACTCGCTAAGTATAGAACGTGTAAAAAGGGCTTATTTAGGGTCTAAGTTCTCGTGTCAAGCCTCGAACACTCCATTGCTGCCGCCTCTCTCGGCGTCTGTTACTGTTGACATATACCGTAAGTAAATTTATCTGTTTAACTTTACTAAAACATTTACGTTGTAAATAGAAATTCCATTTATTGTTTTATCAATTTGTTTGGGAGAAAAGTTTCACCTTCAATTAATTGGAAAATGAATTTAATTTTATACATTTAGTTTTATATGTTGAAACCACAAGACATAATAAAACGTAGATTTACATAACTTTAATATATGATGTTACATTACACTCACATTTTACTTACTTAAATACTTTTTAAATATATTTGAACTCTTATTTAAATATATATATATATATATATATATATATATATATATATATATATATATATATATATACTCATATACTTTTAAAAAATGTTTGACTATATTAACATATGTTTCAAAATTCAACAAACCTTCAAATTAGAGCCTTAAGTATTCTTACTAATTATGTATAATGTTTATTATTGTAACCTGTTTTAAATAAATTACTGTTTCATTGATAATATTTTATAACCATTCAGTGTAAACTAGTTTGTTTTTGTGGTATTTACCATGCAGGTAGTATTAGCAGATAATTGCCTATATGAAGATAGTTAGATTATAATGCAAAGTAATTGGTCTGACATGTATACATATTTTATTACTAGTATATTACAATACATAAACATTAGCAATACAAGCATATGTTGTTGGTGAGCTACGGTGTTGTAGAGCAAATAACACAAAATAATTGGTATGACATGTAAACATATTTTATTACTAGTATATTACAATACATAAACATTAGCAATACAAGCATATGTTGTTGGTGTGCTACGGTGTTGTAGAGCAAATAACACAAAATAATTGGTCTGACATTTAAACATATTTTATTACTAGTATATTACAATACATAAACATTAGCAATACAAGCATATGTTGTTGGTGAGCTACGGTGTTGTAGAGCAAATAACACAAAATAATTGGTCTGACATGTAAACATATTTTAGTACTAGTATATTACAATACATAAACATTAGCAATACAAGCACATGTTGTTGGTGAGCTACGGTGTTGTAGAGCAAATAACACAAAATAATTAGTCTGACATGTAAACATATTTTATTACTAGTATATTACAATACATAAACATTAGCAATACAAGCACATGTTGTTGGTGAGCTACGGTGTTGTAGAGCAAATAACACAAAATAATTGGTCTGACATGTAAACATATTTTATTACTAGTATATTACAATACATAAACATTAGCAATACAAGCATATGTTATTGGTGAGCTACGGTGTTGTAGAGCAAATAATACAAAATAATTGGTATGACATGTAAACATATTTTATTACTAGTATATTACAATACATAAACATTAGCAATACAAGCATATGTTGTTGGTGAGCTACGGTATTGTAGAGCAAATAACACAAAATAATTGGTCTGACATGTAAACATATTTTATTGCTAGTATATTACAATACATAAACATTAGCAATACAAGCATATGTTGTTGGTGAGCTACGGTGTTGTAGAGCAAATAACACAAAATAATTGGTATGACATGTAAACATATTTTATTACTAGTATATTACAATACATAAACATTAGCAATACAAGCATATGTTGTTGGTGTGCTACGGTGTTGTAGAGCAAATAACACAAAATAATTGGTCTGACATTTAAACATATTTTAGTACTAGTATATTACAATACATAAACATTAGCAATACAAGCATATGTTGTTGGTGAGCTACGGTGTTGTAGAGAAAATAACACAAAATAATTGGTCTGACATGTAAACATATTTTATTACTAGTATATTACAATACATAAACATTAGCAATACAAGCACATGTTGTTGGTGAGCTACGGTGTTGTAGAGCAAATAACACAAAATAATTGGTCTGACATGTAAACATATTTTATTACTAGTATATTACAATACATAAACATTAGCAATACAAGCATATGTTGTTGGTGAGCTACGGTGTTGTAGAGCAAATAACACAAAATAATTGGTCTGACATGTAAACATATTTTATTACTAGTATATTACAATACATAAACATTAGCAATACAAGCACATGTTGTTGGTGAGCTACGGTGTTGTAGAGCAAATAACACAAAATAATTAGTCTGACATGTAAACATATTTTATTACTAGTATATTACAATACATAAACATTAGCAATACAAGCACATGTTGTTGGTGAGCTACGGTGTTGTAGAGCAAATAACACAAAATAATTGGTCTGACATGTAAACATATTTTATTACTAGTATATTACAATACATAAACATTAGCAATACAAGCATATGTTATTGGTGAGCTACGGTGTTGTAGAGCAAATAATACAAAATAATTGGTATGACATGTAAACATATTTTATTACTAGTATATTACAATACATAAACATTAGCAATACAAGCATATGTTGTTGGTGAGCTACGGTGTTGTAGAGCAAATAACACAAAATAATTGGTCTGACATGTAAACATATTTTATTACTATTATATTACAATACATAAACATTAGCAATACAAGCATATGTTGTTGGTGAGCTACGGTGTTGTAGAGCAAATAACACAAAATAATTGGTATGACATGTAAACATATTTTATTACTAGTATATTACAATACATAAACATTAGCAATACAAGCATATGTTGTTGGTGTGCTACGGTGTTGTAGAGCAAATAACACAAAATAATTGGTCTGACATGTAAACATATTTTAGTACTAGTATATTACAATACATAAACATTAGCAATACAAGCACATGTTGTTGGTGAGCTACGGTGTTGTAGAGCAAATAACACAAAATAATTAGTCTGACATGTAAACATATTTTATTACTAGTATATTACAATACATAAACATTAGCAATACAAGCACATGTTGTTGGTGAGCTACGGTGTTGTAGAGCAAATAACACAAAATAATTGGTCTGACATGTAAACATATTTTATTACTAGTATATTACAATACATAAACATTAGCAATACAAGCATATGTTATTGGTGAGCTACGGTGTTGTAGAGCAAATAATACAAAATAATTGGTATGACATGTAAACATATTATATTACTAGTATATTACAATACATAAACATTAGCAATACAAGCATATGTTGTTGGTGAGCTACGGTGTTGTAGATCAATAACACAAAATAATTGGTCTGACATGTAAACATATTTTATTACTAGTATATTACAATACATAAACATTAGCAATACAAGCATATGTTGTTGGTGAGCTCCGGTGTTGTAGAGCAAATAACACAAAATAATTGGTCTGACATGTAAACATATATTATTACTAGTATATTACAATACATAAACATTAGCAATACAAGCATATGTTGTTGGTGAGCTACGGTGTTGTAGAGCAAATAACACAAAATAATTGGTCTGACATGTAAACATATTTTATTACTAGTATATTACAATACATAAACATTAGCAATACAAGCATATGTTGTTGGTGAGCTACAGTGTTGTAGAGCAAATAACACAAAATAATTGGTCTGACATGTAAACATATTTTATTACTAGTATATTCCATACATAAACATTAGCAATACAAGCATATGTTGTTGGTGAGCTACGGTGTTGTAGAGAAAATAACACAAATTAATTGGTCTGACATGTAAACATATTTTATTACTAGTATATTACATACATAAACATTAGCAATACAAGCATATGTTGTTGGTGAGCTACGGTGTTGTAGAGCAAATAACACAAAATAATTTGTCTGACATGTAAACATATTTTATTACTAGTATATTACATACATAAACATTAGCAATACAAGAATATGTTGTTGGTGAGCTACGGTGTTGTAGAGCAAATAACACAAAATAATTGGTCTGACATGTAAACATATTTTATTACTAGTACATGACAATACATAAACATTAGCAATGCAAGCATATGTTGTTGGTGAGCTACGGTGTTGTAGAGCAAATAACACAAAATAATTGGTCTGACATGTAAACATATTTTATTACTAGTATATTACAATACATAAACATTAGCAATGCAAGCATATGTTGTTGGTGAGCTACGGTTTTGTAGAGAAAATAACACAAAATAATTGGTCTGACATGTAAACATATTTTATTACTAGTATATTACAATACATAAACATTAGCAATGCAAGCATATGTTGTTGGTGAGCTACGGTGTTGTAGAGCAAATAACACAAAATAATTGGTCTGACATGTAAACATATTTTATTACTAGTATATTACAATACATAAACATTAGCAATACAAGCATATGTTGTTGGTGAGCTACGGTGTTGTAGAGAAAATAACACAAAATAATTGGTATGACATGTAAACATATTTTATTACTAGTATATTACATACATAAACATTAGCAATACAAGCATATGTTGTTGGTGAGCTACGGTGTTGTAGAGAAAATAACACAAAATAATTGGTATGACATGTAAACATATTTTATTACTAGTATATTACAATACATAAACATTAGCAATGCAAGCATATGTTGTTGGTGAGCTACGGTTTTGTAGAGAAAATAACACAAAATAATTGGTCTGACATGTAAACATATTTTATTACTAGTATATTACAATACATAAACATTAGCAATACAAGCATATGTTGTTGGTGAGCTACGGTGTTGTAGAGCAAATAACACAAAATAATTGGTATGACATGTAAACATATTTTATTACTAGTATATTACAATACATAAACATTAGCAATACAAGCATATGTTGTTGGTGTGCTACGGTGTTGTAGAGCAAATAACACAAAATAATTGGTCTGACATGTAAACATATTTTAGTACTAGTATATTACAATACATAAACATTAGCAATACAAGCACATGTTGTTGGTGAGCTACGGTGTTGTAGAGCAAATAACACAAAATAATTAGTCTGACATGTAAACATATTTTATTACTAGTATATTACAATACATAAACATTAGCAACACAAGCACATGTTGTTGGTGAGCTACGGTGTTGTAGAGCAAATAACACAAAATAATTGGTCTGACATGTAAACATATTTTATTACTAGTATATTACAATACATAAACATTAGCAATACAAGCATATGTTATTGGTGAGCTACGGTGTTGTAGAGCAAATAATACAAAATAATTGGTATGACATGTAAACATATTTTATTACTAGTATATTACAATACATAAACATTAGCAATACAAGCATATGTTGTTGGTGAGCTACGGTGTTGTAGAGCAATAACACAAAATAATTGGTCTGACATGTAAACATATTTTATTACTAGTATATTACAATACATAAACATTAGCAATACAAGCATATGTTGTTGGTGAGCTCCGGTGTTGTAGAGCAAATAACACAAAATAATTGGTCTGACATGTAAACATATTTTATTACTAGTATATTACATACATAAACATTAGCAATACAAGCATATGTTGTTGGTGAGCTACGGTGTTGTAGAGAAAATAACACAAAATAATTGGTCTGACATGTAAACATATTTTATTACTAGTATATTACATACATAAACATTAGCAATACAAGCATATGTTGTTGGTGAGCTACGGTGTTGTAGAGCAAATAACACAAAATAATTGGTCTGACATGTAAACATATTTTATTACTAGTATATTACTTACATAAACATTAGCAATACAAGAATATGTTGTTGGTGAGCTACGGTGTTGTAGAGCAAATAACACAAAATAATTGGTCTGACATGTAAACATATTTTATTACTAGTACATGACAATACATAAACATTAGCAATGCAAGCATATGTTGTTGGTGAGCTACGGTGTTGTAGAGCAAATAACACAAAATAATTGGTCTGACATGTAAACATATTTTATTACTAGTATATTACAATACATAAACATTAGCAATGCAAGCATATGTTGTTGGTGAGCTACGGTGTTGTAGAGCAAATAACACAAAATAATTGGTCTGACATGTAAACATATTTTATTACTAGTATATTACAATACATAAACATTAGCAATACAAGCATATGTTATTGGTGAGCTACGGTGTTGTAGAGAAAATAACACAAAATAATTGGTATGACATGTAAACATATTTTATTACTAGTATATTACAATACATAAACATTAGCAATGCAAGCATATGTTGTTGGTGAGCTACGGTTTTGTAGAGAAAATAACACAAAATAATTTATTTACATATTTATGGTTTGTTTAATGCATTTATTTTATGCCTGTAATTTTACAAAGTGCAAAAGAATTCATTACAGAATACTAGGCTTAATGATTGTGTATGTTATAATGCAAAACTGTAGGATTTCAGAATGTATGGATGCCATGTGCTTTGTGTTAAGCATATATGCATGTAAATATATTATTACATGAATAAATACTTCAGGAATAATTTATGTTTAGATACGTTTTAGAAACTTTCAGGTATGTAAATGGGTTAAATGCGAAGTGCCTTTTAAAAAAAATAATGTCCGTAAACTAGTTTTTTCCTGTCGCATAATACAATACAGATTGTATAAAATGAGAAAAAAACCAGTTTCAATTTCTGTAACCATTATATTTAGTCTATTACCTAATTAACTACAATTGTATATAAAACCTAATACACTTACAATAAATTCCAAAATATCGTTGGAAAGACTCTATTACAAGATATTAATATATATTAAAAACAACTTTTATTTGTCTTTTAAACTCAAAACTTATATATATTAAATATGGTGATATGTTTTCTTGTAATATAGTTAATAAATTAAAAATATTTCAAAAACAAGAATACTTTTAATGAATATATTTATTCAAAGCTTTTCGCCGATAAAATAGTACCAGCATCTTCAGGAAAATAATTATCTAATAAAATATTTTTACAAAATTAAATCATATGTGCTACAAACGACCATATGTTTATAAGTATTGCACTTTAAGTAATTTTTTCTATAACATCAATAACCTTATAAATAGTTTGGTGCCTTGATCTCACTGGAATTTGTTCATCAATTAATTTGTCTTTAACTTTATGTTTATAAATTTCCAATGTTTCAAATATATTAATTTTTAATCCTTTATTTTTTTAAGAGAAATTATTTGAACAACGTTTTGCATTCACTGCAACGAAATAAATAAATTTACAAGATTATTTAAAGAAACAAATTTACAAATTACATTTAAAACTGATAATAAAATTAAAAATTTAATAAACAATAACAAAAATCAAAATAATATGCACGAAAGAAATGGAGTATATAATATAAAATGTCAGACTTGTAATAAATTATATGTAGGACAAACAAAAAAGAAATTAAAAGAAAGATACAAAGAACATTTAAACGCTTATATCAAACCAAATATATACAAATCAAATTTAGCTACGCATTGTATTAATAATGTTTCCACGAGTTTCTGGAAATTGAAAATATGAAATAATAAAATAATTAAATAAAGGATTAAAAATGAATATATTTGAAACAATTGAAATTTATAAGAATAAAGTTAAAGACAAATTAATTGATGAACAAATTCAAGTGAGATCAAGGCACCAAACTATTTATAAGGTCATTGATGTTATAGAAAAATTTACATAAAGTGCAAAACTTATAAACATATGGTCGTTTGTAGCACATATGATTTAATTTTGTAAAAATATTTAATCAGATAATTATTTTCCTAAAGATGCTGGTACTATTTTATCGGCGAAAAGCTTTAAATAGTTATATTCATTAAAAGTATTCTTGTTTTTGAAATAGTTTTAATTTATTATATATATATATATATATATATATATATATATATACATTTATATATGTACTATTCGATGAAATTACACCTTATAATAGTAGATAATGCGATATAACTTACAAATAAATGCAACTAACAACGCATGGGAAACTAAATACTTTTATGTACAAATATTTATGTAACTATACATTTTATTCAAAATAGTAGAAACACTCATGATGTCAACACGTAATTACGTGTATTTATTCAAGCCGGTGTTCACAGTTGGCCCTTTGGACGTAAGATTACTTGGCGAGAACCTTGCCCTAAGTGCCGGATCCAAGTACGAAGTGGCCTGTCAAAGTTTTGGGTCTCGGCCAGCTGCTACAATAACCTGGTGGAGGAATGGCAAGTTACTGCATTCCCCAACAAGGGTGGTTGTGAGTAGTGAAATTTGTACAATTTATGTGAATTATTATAACATCATGTAATAGATATGGGAATAAACTAGACTTGTTATTTGGTATTTTAAGTTTTATTTTGTAAGTAGTGATTAGGATGACAGTGATTTATGTAACGATAAATAAAATATTTACTTCGTAAAATAAGATAACTCTAGTGTTCGAATAATCACAACTCCCATTTTAATAATAATCTATATCTATAATGCACATTATATAATTGATTTCAGTTAAGAAACATTTAAATGATATCCGATTCCCCGTCTTACTGAAAACTTAGTAGTTACTTGGGCTTATGAGTAATTGCTTATACAACATTTCGGCTTTCTTAGATTTTAAGATATTTATAATCTAGACATTTATACAAGTCACCAATTTTAACAGAAATTTGAAGAAGATATAAGTAACCCCTGCGGTTTATGGGAAGCCGGATGATCCCTGGGGAAAAAGTTCGATTTCTATAATTTTGCTGAAAGTTTTCTATGCCTATTCAGGTTTTATAAAACTTTCTGCAAATTCGTTGAACATAACTCATTTTATAAATTGTTGCATGGAGAGTTTTCAATTACTAAATGTAACTTTGCCCACTAAGTAGCCCATATTTTTAAAATAATATTCAGTGCACACATTTGTTACAGACGTTTTTTTCTTTTTGAAATTTGATTTAGTGGTTTTTGGAACTGTAGCCTGTTTTGTTGCTTCCAATACCTTTTTAATGTTACACAGTTTTGTGATTTTATTAGTCTGGGGTAAGTGGATCCACCACTGTCTTAGAACAAGTAAGGTGTTAGAAAAATGCCTAGAACGAGTGTAAAAGGATTTAGCCTAGAATCGTAGGGAACGATAGGGTCCTTGTTGTACAACATGAGAACTACGATGGAACAGTTTACTTGGTCGTAACCCCTATTCCAAGCAGGACTGAACGTGATCTAGCTATGCGAGTGTGCTCTAGTAGAAAACTTTGTGGTCAGACAGTATGGCAGCACCAAGACTACCTTGTTAATGGCAATTCTTAGGATTTAGTTAACTTGACGATCATTTGAGGCTAGGTTAGCAACTAATATCTTTACAGTGTGTTACTAACCTTGTATTCGTTGCCAAAAATGTACAGCGTGTAGTTCTGGTATACAGTAAAGTTATAGCGAACTGTTACAATTTAAAACTGTTTCATGACGTAGCATGAAGTAATATTAACATAATTAATGCCCTTGGAGAAGTGAAATTTTAATTATCGTATCTGAAGACAACTTTTGTAACAACTTGTTAAAACTATTAAAACGTTTGATATTGCTATGAAAGGGACTGGCAATAATAAACGAGCAACTACTTGCAAAAAATATTATACTTCATTAACTCGTTTCAAAAATAAAGTCATCATCACCAATGACTGTAGTTAATACATCATCTATAATATAAGTGATTACGATACCGTTTTTGTTGAAATACTTTCGAGGAAATAAATTATTTACTCTGTGGCGTGTATGTGATTAATTAAAAAAGCAATGCCAAATATCACTAAAATTTACACCATAAAAAGCTCCGGAAGTTTTGTGTTTAAAAATATTTTAATAATCATCAGATGTAAAGAAAATTTAAACTCTTATAATTTTTACTGAATTAAAGGCAAACAACAAAATACAATAGCTTAACAATATTCTTTAAAATTAATCTTTGTTGATGTAATTTGGCTACATAAAATCTTTCGAAGATCTTCAATTTCCAGTAGGTATATTACTACCACATTTTAGTTGTCATTGCCTACATAATTTTACATAAATAATTCGCCAGAACATATTACGTACGTAATATGTGACCAAAATTGTTAAATGCCAAGTTGTATAAGTTATTTAATTGCTCTAAACTGACGTTTCCATAACGTCGCTAGTGTACCAAAACTAACAGATTATCTAAGTAGACTTTGAACCTGGTTTTCGTCAAAATAATTTTATCAATACGTAGAACATATAAATCGATACCAACCTAAAGTAGGTAGCGTTTTAGGTAAAGGGTGAGAATAAATGATTTACTATATTTTTATCCTAAATATAAAACACATTTATGAATTTTGTACTTAGACAAGCCATGATTCCAACGTCACTACCAGTACACTCACTCTAACAGCTGATCCTTCTTACGATGGTGACGTCATTTCCTGCCGAGCAAGTAACCCGAATGTACCAGGCAGTGCGTTAGAAGACACATGGTCTCTCAATGTTCACTGTAAGTGTGATGATCCTATACATAATGAGTTCCAACTACTCAAAAATATATCTTATAAAAATGTCAATGCTAATGTGTTTTATGAAAATATAAGTAAATGAATTAACCGTAAGAAAATAAAATAATAAATATTATTAAGCAAACGAAAAACCATATAAATTTTTCAAATATACTGTTACTTGTTACAAAACACTTTAACTTGATATATATATATATATATATATTTATTTATTTGTAATTATTATTAGATAAATAAATGTTATACATCAATGTATTAATCGTTTTTCATTTATGTTTGTTTTTTATTATTTTAACTCTGTTCTTATGAAACTAACTCATTAAAGTATGTATCTTATAAAAACAGTAGCTTTTAATATTTTCCCCACAAGGTAGCGCCAGAGTCAATGAGGGTTTCTCTGAGCAGAATGTATAGTTATACTCTCTGTGATAAGCACTGGTGACTTTCTAAATGGTAAAGTGGTAAAAATCGCATTATATTCAACATACGGACCGAATATTTTTGTTTCACTAAGCTCCGCCATTACTAAGGGAGGACAGAAGTGTAACTACCTTTCACTTTGGAATAACTAACGACAGCTGACACTTGCTGCTAAATATTTGTTTAGGTAACATAACTCAATGAAGTCCTTGCATAAACAATGACAGTAGTAATATCAAGGACAAGTTTTCGGATTGTCGTTTCCTCAAGGGATGAAAATAGCATCCACCATTACCAAAGAAAGGCATTATAGTAAATTGTCACTGATATCGTTGATAAAAAAGGTTTTTGGATTTGAGTCCAGGTAACAGATGTTATTCAGTCAAACCGGTTCTAGGTTGGTAATAGTGATTTCAAACATACCCACTTTATAACTGTTCCGCAGCAGTAAAGTCACTGCATGTCACTACACATCACAAGTCAAACGTTAGCGTAGGAACGTGGTATCCTTGTCTCAGATTTCGCCTGAAATGTTCCAGAAAGGACAAAGATCTCATTTCAGAGTTATGAATATTATTATACATATAAAGATGTCTGAAAATCTTTTTTTACTAGTTCAGGTGATGTGGTATTGTACGTGTTCATGATATATTCGACTTTACAGATTTGCCCGTTGTCACCGTTGAGTTGGGAACCAGCCTGAATGCTTCGTCTATTAGAGAAGGAATGGACGTCTATTTCGAGTGTATTGTACAATCTAATCCTCGACCAAGAAGACTTGTGTGGATCCACAACGTACGTTATTTAACATAAATAGTAAGATAATTTTACAAAACAATCAGTTTATTTATAAAATCTCCGTAAAGCCTATAATACTTATATAATGTTTAGAATTCTTCCGAAACAGAATGCTTTTATTATTTATATCTTGTTTTCATGAACTATAAATTAAAACAAAATAAAAAATTATAGGTTATTTCAATTTAAATTTAATTATTTTATGGGAGTATTAAAGTTTCTCCTTCGTTATTATAGTATAAGTATACTAACTAAAAGTATACGTAGCAAAATAAGTGATTTCAATAATCTTACAAAAGGTATATTCCCCCAATTTCATTATATATTAAAATGTATGGACATAAACAAGTTCAAATTAATTACAATATCTTTTGTTTGGCTGGCAAGGAGTCATGTAAAGAAGTACTTTACTTTGTTAAAAAGGCTTTGCGACTTCAAAAAAATTATCCTTTCGAGCAACCTTTTTTCTACTAATTATTCGTACTTTTCAAGTTTTTATTAAACTTGCACAGACAGGGAAATAGCCTACGTTCTTTCGTTAGTCTTTAAGTATAATATTAACTTGAAAAAGACTATAAATCAGTTGCAGAAACATTGTTGTGTTGACGCCTTACTTGCTCAATAAATACAAACGTCTTTCTTGTAATGAATATAATGCAAGTGGGAAAATTGTAAATACTGAAAGAATATGTTTGTTTTATCTAAATATTTTACTTAGTAAAATTTATGTGTATTAAATAATTTACAAAATTTGTTTAAACATTGATAAAAAGTTACCATTTGTACTTAATTTTATTACTGTTAGGTGTAACGAATTCTGTGGGCTAACAGGGCAAATTGAACAAAGCAAACAAAAGAAATCACAGTTTTTACCTAAAATGTATTAGTTACTATTATAAAGTCTCATAATTAAATTAAATAGCGTAGCGAAATTGTGAAAGTAACGAGAATTGAGTGATTTACAAAGTTTATCTATGAAACCATATAGCAAGGGCGAAATTAACACTGGTTTAATACTGTAACGGTGGAATGTTGCACGATTGTTTGACATGAATATATTTGTTAGTATAGTGAAACAGCAGGTTAAATGCGTTTTATTAAAACCTACCAATAAAAAAGGTCTTACGCATAAACAATTTTTTGAATTTTAGATTTGAAATTTTATGTTTAGAATCTTTTATTAGAAATTACTTTTGGATCTGGAGAATAATTTTTCAACTTATTTTCAGTTTTCAAACGCAATGAAATGCCGTTGCTAGAAAAAAATATTTAGTGACAATAATTTAAACAGATCATTAAAGATTCTTTTTTTCAACTAAAATTGAACAAATCCAGAAATTTTACAGTTTCTTTTACCAAGAGGGTTAATTCCACTACTAATGTTTAGCAGTATTGTTTAAAACAATAATATTAGAATTTACAACATAAAATCACAAATGAAAACGTATTAGAGTGCAATAATAAGAAACTGGAAAATATTAAAGATTTCTTTTGACATATAATATGAGATTTGTTGTGCCCTTAGAGTGTATGTCGCAAGGACTCTTCAAGTCGCTCGACAAAGGAAACGAAAGCGGCGAGCTATATTGAGGCAGGAAGGATGAGAAACAAGTCCTCTCGTGCTATCCTCTTTTATATAACTCATACCTTTATTACAAAGGTTTCCTATACACATATGTGTAAGGTGTATGTGTGTGTGTGTGTGTGTGTGTGTGTGTGTGTGTGTGTGTGTGTGTGTGTGTATGTGTGTGTGTGTGTGTATGTGTGTGTGTGTGTGTGTGTGTGTGTGTGTGTGTGTGTGTGTGTGTGTGCCCGCGCGTATGTATGAGTGTGTGTGCCCGCGCGTATGTGTGAGTGTGTGTGTGCCCGCGCGTGTGTGTGAGTGTGTGTTTGTGTGTGCCCGTGCGTAGTGTGAGTGCGCGTGTGTGTGCCCGCGCGCGCGCGCGCGCGTGTGTGTGTGTGTGTGTATGTGTGTGTGTCTGTGTGTGTGGGTTTGGGTGTGTGTATGTATGTATGTGTGAGTGTGTGTGTGAATGTATTTATGTGTGAGTATGTGTGTGTGTGTGTGTGTGTATGTGTGAGTGTGTGTGTGCCCGCGCGTGTGTGTCAGCGGGTTTAATGTGCATGTGTACATTACTTGTGAATTCAGCCATTACTACTTTAAACGTCGAGTCTCTAGAGTTGAAATTTCATAAAGTTATAAATAAAATCGCAAAGAAATATACAAAAATAAAATAAAAGGTTTAGTGTAACGTGATATTTTACCATACAAAAATTGTTTAATAAACCTAATAATGAAAATATCCAGCGATATACTCCTTTTGTCATGCTTCATTTATTTATTATAAAATTTTATTTGATAAAATATTTGAATTGCACAAATTGCCTTAACTTTTGCAAAAGGAAAACTACACTACAATTACTAGCATCAGGTATTTAATGTTTAGCGAATGAAAGTAACACATGATCGGATGCGACAAGTATGTAGTTTCGAGAGACACAAATATCGATAAGTGAGAATAAAATTTAGAATATTTAGTCATGTCGATGCATGAAGATTATGTGAGGCAAACAGCTAATTCCGTAACAATCCCAAAAGTACGGTAATTAAAATATACATGTAGTTAAACATCAAATTCCGTAACACTCCCACAAAGTATGCTAGTTAATACATCCTCGTAGTTAAAAAAGAATATTGGTAACAATCCTAAAAAGTATGCTAGCATAAAAATATATTTAACAAATAATATATAATTGTTGTGGGTGTTTTCATCTTAAACAGCAATTCAAAAATAATCAAATAATGATTTTTATTAGTTTTATTAGCTAATAAATGTAAATTCGAAATAAAATAACCACTAAATGTAAATAATATGTAAATTTATTCTACATTTAGTGTACGATTTCGCGTTAGTTATCGGTCTTAAATTCATTAGGCAAATGAAGGTAACTAATGATACACTGATAACATAAAGTGAGTTCGTCGCAACTAAGTTCCCAACAATTTCCTGAGTAAATTATCTATTCCTCTTTAACTTCCGTCATTGCTACATAACTTTATGTTTCTAAGCAATTACAATTATCAATTTTAATGCCTTTAGAATTTACACGTAATATTTAAATTTCTACTTTTACTAAAGTTCTCTACTTTTTACCAACGCACACCAATATATTTATATTTAAAAACGTCATAATTGTTCTATCTGAAGGGATTTATGCAACATCGTTTAAAAGCTTTCCAGTTACATTTTGCAACATTACATTTTCGTTCCTAGTTGAATGACTAACGAGTTCATAAGATACCTGATGAAAATTTAAACGGTTTTGTGAAGCGCGTGAGTTTTATTGTTGCCAGAAAATAGAAACCCTCTTTAGAGTTTAAAGTAGATTCAAAGAATGTATTAATATAGCGTGTACTTTGTTAGGGTGAGACTGTCTACAGCGATCCTACCACGGGTGTGATAGTAAGCAACCATACGTTGGTCCTACAGGCAATCACCAGACACAGCATAGGAGACTACACATGTGCTACGGGCAATTCCGAAGGCGACGCTGAAAGCAAGCCGTTCTTCCTGGATATAAAGTGTAAGTCAAAAGTACTACAATATTAAATGTCCAATCAGATTTTATTAAGATATACAGGCTTTATTTTACAATGAAATGAAATTAAAGTGAAACTATTCTGAAACGGCCGGTATTTTGAGAGAAAAATTAAATATTATAAAAGGAATGGAATCATGTAACATGCTATAAAATAGATAATGTTCATATACTTATTCTAAAACGCCATTTTTGATGTAATAAGTTTTATACTAAATAGAAATATATATTTTTTTTAATTCAACGTATTAATATGTCAGTGTTTCTAAATTACAATAGCAATATCGCAATATGGTCATTCTTCTTAGGTTGACTTTTATCTTATTAATATTGTCTTTATTGTTGCAGTTTCTTGAAATTTCTCTTTATTTAATTTATCTTTTTTTAATTCCTCTTCATTTAATTTCTCTTTATTTAATTTCTCTTTATTTAATTTGTCTTTGTTTAATTTCTCTTTATTTATCAAATGATATTTCTAAATCTTGTTATTACCTAATAATACATAAAATATCATCTACTATCACGTTTTAAGGGTTTTAGTAGGCAAATTGATTATACTAAATTATTTAAACCGTCTAAACTAATAAGACAATGAATAATTTTCCATTAGATTGTAAAATTCTGAAGACCTATTTAGGCAGTAGCAATATTTGTTAATCTTTAATTAAACATTTCGAAAATAATCTTTGTTTGTAATAAATATTTGTACATTTATATATAAGTATACGAAACGATTCCAGCATATTTCAAAAATATATATGTTAAGGAAAACCTAAACATTGGTGAATACAAGTTGTTATTCCAATATTTATATTCATTTTTCTGAAAGTATGATACTGTTTATTCCCATAGGAAGTATTTTCCAATATGTATGTGACTGTGAGAGATAGATAAGTCAGTAGATTGAAGTGAGTGAGAGAGAGATTGAGTGAGCGAAAACTTTAAACAGAAACTCTTTGCTGAAGAACACACACAAAGTTCAAGATAACAGGTGACATTTTGATGAATATGGTGTATGCTAAAAATTGTAATTAAAGCAAATGGAGTAAAGTTTTCAATAATAGAAGTTTGTGTTTAAAAAATTTCCATTTGTTGAAAATTTGTTGAGCGATAACCGGGTCTAATTCTTTAAGCATTTTTTCATAAGCTATCGTCAGTATATTTTAATATACTTTTATAATACAAGGTTTTATGAGAACATTGAATATAAATATAGTCTCGCAATAACGGCACTGTATCTGAGAGGAGAAGAGAGAGAGAGAGAGAGAGAGAGACTTGAGTCATCCAAGCGTGCTCCTTACACTGAGTTTAAACATATTCCTTGAGTTTTGCATTAAGTACATGGGAAAAGTTTAAAAAAATAACTAAGAAAAGAAACATCAGAGGTTTCGATATTTCTAAAAAGTGTTTTGAAGAACAATGCTCTTCGTTAAGATATTTTAGTTTAAAAAATGACTAATACATCTGAGTTTAATGTTTTTTTAATTACAGTACTGACATAAAAACAAAATTATTACTATTTCACACGCATTGGGATTATTGGTAATAACAATTCTTTTTACTCATACAATTGGTAAATAGATATAATTCTCCTTAACAGGTTTATACTTAATACAAATATTTAAATTAAATTCCAATAGCAAAACGTATCTAGCCCTTATTATTATTGAAATATTATTACTATAAATGAAAACAAATTAGAGGGTTGGTTTTATTGAACTTGTTGAAGATGAATATTTTCCAGATGAACCACAGTGCCGTGTCTCTCAGCAGTTTGTTTACGGCGCCGCCCGCATGGAGGAGATTGTGGTCACTTGCGAGGTCGACGCCAATCCTCCGGCGGCATTCTTCCACTGGAGCTTCAACAACTCTGCGACGGAAACAAGAGAAGTAGAAATATTTGAATCCGTGGTGAGTGACGAGGACGGAGGCAAAAGTATTGCTAAATATACTGCGGTGGGCGAAAGCGACTTCGGTTCTCTGCTGTGCTGGGGACGGAATGAATTGGGTTCACAAGTTACTCCTTGTATATACCATATAGTCCCAGCAGGTTTGTTATTACTCAATAATTACTCAATATAGATATATATAGTTCTTTAAACGGAGAGTCTACTTTCTACATAGAAGATGGATAAAAATAAACCAAATGCAAAGTATGATGACATGTTTTGTTCATGAAAAGAAATTTGAGAAAATATTAAATTTTAGCAATATTAAAAAGAACAAATAGCTCTAGGAAAAGAAAAGTCATGAAACAAATGAAGTTATAGTAACAATGGAAGGATAATTGATTGAAAATGGGTTCCTTATGTTTAAAGAAAAACGTAAGAATTAATATAATTATTTTTCATTTTTTATTCTAAGTATAAACAAAAGTGAATTTATTTCTCCTAATTAGTTTTTAATATTTCTAAAATAATATTAGATATTATATTTTTATCTATAATATTATATTTATAAAATATAAAACTATCCTTCCTTAGGGTTCAAGTAATGTAAATATTATTTTATCTTTAAATTACGTAAATTTACATTTAAAATGTAGTAACCTCAGTTGAAACGGCGTTAATTTTATATTTTCAATTAACTTATGAAAATGTATAGTTCTTGAAAACCAATTATATTTCACTTCAGTCGACTTGAATCATTTAATAATAAAACCTTATTAAAGTTCAGCAAATGCCTGTAATATATATATATATATATATAAATATATATAATTCAATAATATGCTTATATTTGTATATCTCTTATTTTTTTCACTGTCAAAGAATAATAGATATTTTATTATATATATGTATATATATATATATATATATATATATATATATATATATATATATATATATATATATTAATTTAAAACCACATAGGTTATTCAAATTCAAGAATATTTATTAATTTATATTCAAAGCTTTTCGTTGGTAAACAGTACCAACATCATCAGGAATGAAAATTACAATAATGTAAGCTATAGGCCTATAACATATGTTAAATTAAAAATAGAATTGTTGCTAAATTTATACAAATTGCCAAATTTATTTTGTTGCTGTAACATTATAGACATAGAATATAGTATCAAATTTAGAATGTATTTGTATTTGTTCTTTTATTAATTTGTTATTATTATTGTGTTTATATATTTCGAATGCTTTATATATATATTCATTCTTAATCCCTTATTAATTTCTGTTATAAGTTTCATATTTTCTATATTTGGAAATTGGTGCTTATTATTAATACAATGATTTGCGAAATTTGATTTATATATTTCTGGATTAATATAGGCATTTAAATGTTCTTTATATCTTTCTTTTAACTTTTTCTTGGTTTGACCTATATAAGCTTTATTACAATTTTCGCATTCGAATATGACTCTCACATTTCTCTAAAAGTTTTACAATTTGTAGGCGTACCAGATGCTCCCTTCAACTGCTCCGTATTAAACCGCAGCCAAACATGGTTGCATATCCGATGCATGCATGGATTCAACGGAGGCCTTCCTCAGCAATTTGTAGCTGAAGTCAGGTCCGATGCGGAACGACTGATCAGCAATGTCAGCAGCCGTGGACACGCCGAGTTTATGATAACAAGTCTGGAATCAGGAAGAACCTACGACGTCTTGGTGTATTCTAGTAACGACAAGGGACGAAGTGTTCAGGCCGTGAGTTTTCTTGCTGTAACGTTAGGCAACACGCAGCACCAACATAGAAGAACACAAGGTATCAAATGCTCAAATTTACTGCAATATTGAATGAACGCGTTACAGTAAATGTTTTTAATGATACTTTTTAGTTGCTGAACGTCACGACTGTAAGTTGTTTATACTTGTTACTATCTTGTTTTTATTTTGTAGAGGATGTTCTTTAATATGTTGTACTGCTCAATGCTTTTTTTCTTTGTTTTCGTCTTTGTACTATTTATTCATTCATGCTTTGTTTTATTTTTTCTATAGCAACGTATCTTATTATTTATGTTGCTACATTTCCTAACCTAATACGTTATCCTTATAGCTCCTTACAAATATAAATCGCTTCTGTATGAGCTTATGGTTTGTTCTGAGGTATTTATATCTATCAAATTTGGTGTTTTAGCATATCTGTACTTAACAGCCCTTAAAGTTGTTTGAGTTGTTGTCCCCATGGTTCTTAGAAATATCTACCGTTCCATGTTTTCTCGACAACTACGTTTTTACTTTTATATTTTATCTACTTTGCTCTTAATGACATTTGGCTTGCGTAGGTTTTCTTTTGCTAGTATTATTTGCTGTTCTTAAATATTTTTTCAATAAAAACAAACGTTTTCTCAAGTGGTATGTTTTATTCTTGTAGTCTTCATTAGATATTCCATACTTTGGTTATTTTACAACAGAAGTATGTTTTATACGATCCAATGGGTTACCTTGTATACGATTGTTTTTTTTTGTCCCTAATTCACATTTAATAGTAACAGAATCCTCTTATATGCTCTTCTAACGAGATTCTATGTCCAGCATTATTCAATCTATTCGTGCCTTTGTTCTAGGGGTTCAATACAACTCTGAGATACTTTTTGGTTTTATAAGAACAGTACTTTAGTAGATAGCTGATGTAAGCACCCGTACATGTTCAGTTTAAATTACGTTGTTTGTTAGGTTGAAGTTCGATAAGTTACATTCAACGAGTAGTCGATAATTTATTTATTTCAGTTGGTAAAAGTTTCATGATACTGGTAATGTAAACTCATTCTATACAATATCAAGAGCACAGTGGTACAATACATTAATAGAAAATATTTGAAAGAACCCCAATACCACGAAAATAGTAATAAAATAACAAATAACACAATGGTTTAACCTTAGCTAACTTATATTATTTGCTATTTGGGTGTTATTGGAGTTCTTTCCAATATTTTAATTGTAATAAACTCATTCTGTTTAAAGTTCGATTTCAGTGAGTTTTCGTATGAGTTGAAATAATAATCTCCATACTGTCAACTCACTTTACCATGTTTTACTATTTGGGATTCTAGTTCGTCTAGTCTTTAATTTGCTATTACAAAGTAAGTTTTAAAACTTTTGTTTTTATATTTAATATATTTTTAAGATGGAACTGATGTATATATAAAGATATAAATGTTTTCGATGATTTGTAATAAAATTAGATTTACAAGGTTACTTACTATATACCAAGGTTTCTTAAAATTCCATTTATATTTTATTTATTTTAATAAAAATTCATTACAGTAAATAAATATAACGGTAATAGCATATACTTTTTAACACGATTTCTATCAATATATATTAGATATAGTTTTATGATTTCTTGCAAATGTTTATTTGAATTATTTAATAACTCGTTTTATCTGGTCTTTGATAAAATAAAGATTGCTATAGTTGTTCTAATTGTTACGTTTTATATTTTGTATTGTTTATATTTAATTTTAATAATGAAACAGCTCAACCCTAGATGAAAGTTTTAAACTAACCCGTTATATCTCTTTTTCTATACATTTTTGGTTTAATGTTTTACCTTATTTTGTTAGTTTGTTTTAATAATGTCTAAGTTATTTTAGTTTTGTTTTTTATAATTTTACCGTCACTCCTCCTTTTTTCCTAACTTTTGTTTATCGAAATTATTATGATTTGTAAGTTTTTGCTGTATTATATTTTTTTAAATTAAACTAAGTTTTTATATTCTTCAAGTTTTGTTTTTATTTACACACTTCATCATTGTTTTGTATTGGTAACATTGATTTGTATTCGCAAATCTATTACAAACTATTAAACAAATACAACTACCCGTAGATTCTCATTCTGACATTGAATTTATAGTATATTTCTAGTATGCTATGTTCCCATTGTTCTTCAGATAACTTTTTAGATATTCTCTAATATTGTTTTATTGTGTTGTTTATATTCTATTAAATTGTATTTTTAAATAAATCAGCCATTTTATATGCAATTTTAAAACGAATACTTTATGTGGTTTTTGTGGTTTTTGATGCTTTTTATACGTTTTGGTTTAAGTTTTGTTCTTAGAGCGATGTTGTTTTTATATTATTTTCTCAATTTCGTATTATCTGTTGTAAATTTTGTTTTTTGAAATAACTATTATGGTTTGTATTTTTTCGATTAAACATCCTTACCATTATACTCGAAGTTTTGTTTATATTTACATATTGTATATATTGTCATTGTTGTAGCTTTATAATAAACATTCTGCTATAAATTCGAATAAACATAAACAACGACCCTATTATACTAAGCCACTACTGATGACGTTGTATAGCAATATAATTTACATAACTGTGGCTACTTTGTTAGTCTCATTTAACATTATTGAAACAAAAAAAACAATGCAATAGTACTATATTTGTACAATAACCTATATTTGTATTATTTATAAAAAATTTGTAGTTTACAAACAGTTATTAATATATTTCAATGAATTTATTTTTCATATAAATCATAATATATCCCTCACGTGTAGGGGTCTATTAAGAATTTTATGTGTAATACAAGACATGACACTAAAATATTTGTTGGAAATTAAGAGATCAATTGATAAATAAATATTTAGAAACCGTTAGACGTTAGACCTTATTAAATAAATATTACACAACTGTTAACATAAGAGTGGTAGTCTAATACCAGTGTAACAGATAGTATTTTGCAATCAATTTCTTGTCTTTACCTATTTCGTTTTTTCCATTTAAAAATTGTTAATGTTTCCTGCAGTAAATATGTAATACAATACATCCTTTGAATATATTTATTTTAAAAGAATTCAATTGTACACGTCACAATGTTTCACAAGAATCTGTCAAGCAACCAGTAACGTGTAGAAGATATTGCTTTTATATAAACGTACGCGGCCTCTCTATTTAGCGTAACATTCGTTTCCTTAAGTACGCAAATGTTTTTGTGCAAATTTGTTTTAGAAAGTAACACGTTAGCTCTGGAACCTATAGTTTTGGTCAGCAGTGGAGTTGCAATAGGAATCCTTTTGCTAGTAGGCATACTTGTGTCAGTAGTAGTGTGCGTAAGTAGAAGGAGGCAAAGACTGCAAGTGGACAGAGACGTGACGCATTTAGACAAGTCAGTGACTGCGACGACCGCCATTATAGAAGACGACAGGAACCCGGACGTAGTTCCGCATTGCAACGGTGAGTTGACTTTTCCAAAATAGGCTACTGATTTATAGAATTACAAAAATTATTATGTAAGATCATATAGATTGGATATTGTAGGAGTTCCATTACGCGTTACCTCTATTGGCAAGATACTGCTTCACATATTTGGTTATCGCAAAAATATTTTTTTTAAACTCGAGGAAGAAAATATAGTAAAGCTATAATTGTCCGAGTTATGAAGCCTTAAATAAATTTAATTGTTGTCTATACATTTAATAATTTTCGTTTCAGAAATTAACAGTAGGATGATGTCTAGGGTTATAACAGGATGTATAAGGCCCCAATTTCTAAACGCGTGTTGGAGGTACTACATAGAAAAAGTTTCAAGACAAACTGTTTAGCAAAGAGTTCAATTTCGATTAGAAAATATGGTACAATAATAATCTTATAATATTCAAACTATTTGTGATAATTATTCTTTTAGTATTTTAGTAAATCAACGCTTGTTTCACCCTTCAACTGTTGTTGCGTTTCACTCGTCAATGCTAAGTGAGATTCTGATAAGAAATTGGAATTACAATTTTATGCACTGAAAAGAATGTATAATTGTACTCCGAGTATTATTTGTTCATCAATATATACAGCATAGTCTCGATAATACGAGATGAATGGGACCGAGACCTCCTAGGATTAAGAAAAACTTGGATAGAAAGAAAAAAGTTCCTGAGCAATAGAACAAATTGGACTTCTAATTAACAATAATAAAGTAAAACACCTCATATTCAGATCAATGTGGCAACAGCCCAAGCCGGATTCATAATAGCGGGAATAAAGACCAGTCCAGCTATTCCTAAGTGTCGTCATTGATTGATTGATTTGTTTGCTTCAAGAGAGTTTATTTTCTGATATGTCACGTACAAGACGAGACAATAGTGCAGGGATATTTGTTGATTGTCAAAACTTACAGCGTAAATAAAGAAAGATATTTATGGTCCATTGACCTTCAGTCATCTAAACATAACTAATACAAACATTCAAACACAACATAATAGCGAGTTTGAGCGAGAGCATAGCAACAACAGAATGGGGAGGACGTAAGCGCGGTTACTGGTCTGCGAACGCCTTCAGCCCTTGGTCAGAGAATGTCCCTGTGCACAGTATTACGAGAGCACGACTGATGACCATCCAGTAGAGATACGGAGGAAAGCTATAGGCCCAACATTTCTGGGGATTGGAAATGATCTTTATGTGATCCGAGTGGGTACCTGTTCTTATAGTCTCGCCCGAAACGATGGCTGGTTTTGTACAATTCATGGATTCCACTAACCCGTCCAATATTTTCAGTTTAAAGAGGTCACGTATGGATTCACCTGACGAGCCTAGTAATGTAAGAAGTAAGAAAGATATAAGTAATGTAAGAAGTAAGAAAGATGTAAGTAATGTAAGAAGTAAGAAAGATGTAAGTAATGTAAGAAGTAAGAAAGATGTAAGTAATGTAAGAAGTAAGAAAGATGTAAGTAATGTAAGAAGTAAGAAAGATGTAAGTAATGTAAGAAGTATGAAAGATGTAAGTAATGTAAGAAGTAAGAAAGATGTAAGACGTAATGTAAGTAAGGAGTTGATGGTGTAACTACACCGGCAATGCCATCGCTAAAGTATTTAACGTTATCTAGTGCTGAAGAGGGGAAAGATCTTTCGGAAGTTTCACCTTTCCTTACTAACAAGGTGATTACTGCCTGTGCAGGAGGTCCCGTTTAGTCTGTTAAAAAATTAGGAAATGGGACATTGCTTGATCATACGTAAGGGTATCTGTGGTTCCCCACAGATTCTTTAAAGGCGGTTATCACATGTAGGGTTTTAATGTACATTCTATTTGATGAAATTAAGTCTCAGTCAGTTATGGACGTTGTCCCTATTATGAAAATTGACGAAGGAGAAATTGTAGCAACAGCGTCTTTTACTGTCACCTTTGGAGAAGTGGAGATACCCGAATACTTACACGCAGGTTACCAAAGTCTCTCGGTGAGACCATACCCTAGGAGCTGCTTTAAGTGTTACTCTTTCGGGCATATCAGCTCTACCCGTTCGAAGCAGAACGTATGCGGTAAATGTAGCGTTGAAGGCCATGGTGATAAGGCATACTCAAGAATTTTCGTGGAAGCGACCATGTACCTATAAAGATCAACTTATGTGACTCCTCTCCATGTTAAGTTTGACATCCCCGTTGGGTTTGGGGATAAGTCAACTGGGAAGCCTTTTCGAAATTTTGTATCACTTAACACGGATACTCTGACACCCATCAGAGCTCGTACGGTTTGGTGTAAGCTTGCAGTGTTTTCACGGCAGAACTATTTATCATTTTCAAAGAGTTAACTGTCATTCAATCTCGATCTTCCCACTATCTTTTGTGTTCTGATTCTAAAGGTTATCTTCAGGATCTTTCTCTGTTAGCCTTTTATTGGGGAATATTTGTGTGCTGTACAGGCTTCAATTGTGGGTTGTAGGGGTAACATTCTGTTGGGTTTCTGGTCACTGCGCCACAGTCAGAAACACAAGAAGCTGCGAAGAATACTACAATTTTGGTGCCAATTACCGAACGAGTTATGGCATCTGATTATGTATGTTTTGCTAAACATATATTACTCGCTGCTTGGAATAACGAATGGCAGCCATGATTCTGAATAAGCTGAGGGAAATTAAAGACATCGTTCGTCCATTGAGGTCTTTTATTCGTGGTGGTTACACGCCTTTTGCACCCCTTGAAGGTTTTTTTAAAGATTTAATATAAAAAATATAAAAATCTGTTTTTATATTTATACATATATTTCATTCTATGTATTTTTTGTCTATAGATATACAATATCAAGAGCACAGTGGTACAATATATTATAATGAATATGTTGGAAAGATCCTCAATACCGCAAAAATAACAAATAAAACAAGTTACTTAAGATTAAACCATACTTAAGATTAGAGTGATCCATCACTCTAGTTTTTAACTTCTTGTTTGCTAGATTGTGTTTTGTAATAAGACCCTCTGATGATGATAACATGGTCATCGAAATGTGCATAAGGGTTTACCTTAAGTAACTTGTTTTATTTGATATTTTTGATAATTTTTTGTGGTATTGTAAATATTTTTGTTGTATGAACGTTTATTTGTTCATTCTGTTATATTTTATTCGTTTATTATAGTGCTATAAATATTTATCTATTGTTATATTTATTTATACATATATTCCTTTGTATTTGTGTTTTGTGTATAGATGTGTATTTATTTAATTTTATTATATTTTATTCTCTTGTTACAGTATTATTATTATTTATCGATTGTTATATTTGTCAATTATGGCTAAGTCTTATTAATTGTTATCTGTATACTGTTATATTGTTCACCATTGTTATCTTATTATTTATTTTACGTTTTCCTTTTAGATTATATTGTTGCTTGTGTTAATATATTTCTTTGTTATTATTTTAGCGTTTTAAAAATTAAATTTAGTTTTTAGACAGTTATGTTTTGGCGATATAAACCAACATTAGTTTTTCGCCAGGAAAAAATACCCTAAATGTAATTGTAATGTGAAAAAATATTACATTGTTAGTCACGATTGGTCATTATAAGTATATTTTGTTTGGAAAGATTTCAAATTTTGTATTGAAAAAACCAATTATATAAATAAATGTAATGTTCGTGTGTTTGGTAACAGAATTGGAGTGTGTTGGCGTTGTTAACATAACAAGCGCGGACCTTCTCGGTGATGCAAGCTTAGGGCAATGGGACGTGACGGCAGCGACGCTGGCATGGCCTAAGGTATTACAATACTGAGAAACGTAAAATGTTTGTTTTATTTACATGAGAAGAAAGGTAATTGTAGACCTGCTGATACAACAACGAGAGAGATGTGTTTTAGCCTTTAATCAAACAAAAACGTTTCAATGCTAGTAATCCCCCCTAAACTAAATACGACAACTTAGGTTGCAAAATGGAAAACATATAAATACTCCTTTAAAGGTTATTAGAATTCTTGAAAACCTAGGTTTTCAACCCTAACCTTTCGCAAATGACTGTTGTTTTTACCTTATAATACTAAACTGTATATTTATACTAAATTCTAAATCTATATACTGTCATCATCTTCCAACAAAACTTCAAAGTTTACAATCATCAAACTTGTAATACCAAAATCAATAGCTTAAACTCTTAAATCCTAAAATTATTTCACCAGCAATACACCCAGGAAGAAGGCTTACCTACGATTTACCCTTTGCAAAGACGCAGACGACACAATACACGGATACATTGACACAGATAAGTTATAGAAATTATAACACTATATAAAGCAAACGAATCTGAAACACGTGTTCAAAACGTTGATTCCATTCCTACTAATATAACCTATACTATTGAAACCGAATCGAACAACACACTAATTTCCTTTGCCAATGAAGGAAACTACACACACAGAAAGACAAACACAAATGTAGTATACTAACATTGACACCACAATACAGAGCTCTTCAACCCTATTTATCATAAAAAAACCTGGCGCTAATAACGTAATGATATTTTAACTATTAAAACGTCTCTGGAAAAACCCCATAAACGCAAGCCTAGAGGACAAACCAATGACGACACAGTAACTGTTCATAAACTAAATAAACGCAAGCCTAGAGGACAAACCAATTACGACACAGTAACTGTTCATAAACTAAATAAACGCAAGTCTAGAGGACAAACCAATGACCACACAGTAACTATTTATAAACTATATAAACGCAAGCCTAGAGGACAAACCAATGACCACACAGTAACTATTCATAAACTATATAAACGCAAGCCTAGAAGACAAACCAATGGCCACACAGTAACTATTCATAAACTATATAAACGCAAGCCTAGAGGACAAACAAATGACCACACAGTAACTATTCATAAACTATATAAACGCAACCATAGAGGACAAACCAATGACGACACAGTAACTGTTCATAAACTAAATAAAGGCAACCCTAGAGGACAAACCAATGACCACACAGTAACTATTCATAAACTATATAAACGCAAGCCTAGAGGACAAACCAATGACCACACAGTAACTATTCATAATCTATATAAACGCAAGCCTAGAGGACAAACAAATGACCACACAGTAACTATTCATAAACTATATAAACGAAACCATAGAGGACAAACCAATGACGACACAGTAACTGTTCATAAACTAAATAAAGGCAACCCTAGAGGACAAACCAATGACCACACAGTAACTATTCATAAACTATATAAACGCAAGCCTAGAGGACAAACCAATGACCACACAGTAACTATTCATAAACTATATAAACGCAAGCCTAGAGGACAAACCAATGACCACGCAGTAACTATTCATAAACTATATAAACGCAAGCCTAGAGGATAAACCAATGACCACACAATAACTATTCATAAACTATATAAACGTAAGCCTAGAGGATAAACCAATGACCACACAATAACTATTCATAAACTATATAAACGTAAGCCTAGATGACAAACCAATGACCACAACACAGCAACTATTTACAAACTATATTACCTAAATACAAACTGTACAACCATAAGCCCAAACACCCACTTGGTAAAACCACAGAATACATAACATAACCTTAAAACACACAAACGATCATAGTTACGGAATGAAATTCTAAACACAGTTCAAATCCAATGCGACAGTCAACTAGGTATAGAACTCCCCTGATTCATATAAACGGGAATGTAGAGATTGTCAAAATTTCTAAACAGACTATAAAGGACGTTTCCCTCACACGGTACGAAACCCCAATAAAAACAATAAAACATGTCTGTGAAATAATTATAGACAATTATCCGAACATCACGTCTATCGACTGCAAACTCTGAGAATTGAAATAGAAATAACGGACTCCAAATAATGTGGTTGCAAACATCTTTTTTCAGCTCACACACATATCCAATATCCTATTATATTATAATTTTCAAACACGTTGTGAAATGATTTACCCCAACTTTTTCTTATAACGGGATTCTTTGTACAAGGGGATCTTATTATCGCCTTGTTTTTCTTATATAAACAAGACATTCTGAGTTTACAATGACACATCCCTAAAACAGTTGTCCTCATTTAGGCAAACACAAGTGCTTCTATATTCAGTTGTTTATACATTAATCATAATGTATAGACCTTGAAGGTCTATTCAAAGTGTTTTATTTCAACTGGAAAATAATTTTAAATTTTGTATAAATTGTATTTGTAATAACAACATTTTCTTAATATTGTAATTGTATTTGAAAAAACCACAATAAAGGAAAATATGTAATAAAATTTAACCAGCCCGATTTAACATCTTATTTTGGTGAACAATTATTCCACATAAAGAAAGATTCACAAAAAGCTCAAACAGGAAAGCCACTATCCCATCTTAATGAGATGATGCTGTCAGTTAGAAAGAAACAAGTAAACATATATTTCTATTATTGATTTACATTTTTAGCTGTTTACATTTATAAATTTTAATAAATATTAATGTACAAAGAAATTATCAGAAGAAATGAATTTGTGTCTTCGTACAAAGAAAGATCTACTGAAAGGAAACAGCGACATTACAAATCATAGAGCATACGAGTTTATAGTGCATCTTGCAAGTGGAAATGATTAACATTACTATAAATAAGTTATAGATGAAGAGTTTACTAAAATCGATGTGAATGTATCGTTACCTATAAGGACAAAAACGTATTGATGAGGTTAGAAAGGATAATTCTTTTGCATCTATTCCTTTGAATATATGAAGTTGAATATATTGTTCAAATTTTGAGAAATAGCGTATATCACATTCTAAAGGCAGACTCAAAGGAGAGTTGTACTACACAAATGCCTTTGACGTGTTCAACATATCACATTACAACAATGCCAGTATAATATATTGTGTTCAATTGCCTATATATAACTTTTGTATGCCGAGGTGGACTCTTGTAATAATACAGTTATTATGTAATATAAAAAGTAATGAATCCGCAGCAAAAAGTTAAACATATCTGTTATTGTTTTAAACAGAAGTATTCAATAAATGTTACCGAAAAACTTTTAAAAAACTGGTATGAAAATATGAGAAAAGTAGAGCGAAATCTTTTATTTAGTGGTGAACAAATCTTCAAAATAAAAAAGCATGTATCATTATTATTATTAGGAAAGTAAACTCTTTGGATTATTCTAACATTTTAAAAAACATAGTCATGCAGCCAAGATTATATCCTTATTGGATACGATAGACAATAAAAAAAGTTGGAAATTTCTAACGCAAATTATAATTTTGAATATCCGAATCAACCTTATAATCAAACCAACGAAGGAAGAAGTGGGAGGGGGTAGCTCATTCAAGCAGCTATGAAAAACGTTTAAAACTGTGATGAAATTTTGTAGCGTGAAGTGGCTTCTATATGGCTAGTGACTATTTGCAGCAGAAATTACCAGTTCTAAATCTAGAAAGAATTGGGTCTGACTCAACCTAGATATACATTTAAACACGAAAATTCTCATGAAATAAAAGAAGTAATATATTCATGGAAGGTCTGAGGGGAAGATGGCAATTATCATTATGAAAGCAAAATTACTTTAACAGAAGGTTAATGTTTAACCAGCTGAATTTCAGGCCAAATATAACATTCAGGATGGAAACGTCTTTAACAACAGCCCAAAGCATCTAAACAATTTTCGGATTAATGAATATGGTCATTTAGTATCAGCATTAAAATAACTTGAGATCAGTCATGAGTTAATAATGACTAAAAATATGTATTTTTTTAACTATATTGATTTAATAGGCTTATGCCATGCATAATATTGTCCCTATTCATAAATAAATCGAAGTACTTATCTATAGGTAAAAAATAAATTCAATATTTACATTAAATATAAATAATATTTGTATAGCGAAATACAATTTACCATTGTAATTCTATTTAAAATACAGAAGAATATTATCTGGTGGAAATGTTTCTAACTCTTTTATAGAAACTCAGTTTTAAGAAATTTATAATAATTTTAAAAATTCTGTGTAATACTGGGTAATTCATGTATTTCCATTGTAGTCTATTTCCATGAAACATTTTTATATTTATTTTTATTTATAAAATATTTATAAATATAAACAGAGTTTTTAAATTCTTGTTATATTTTGTCAACAAATAATCAACAATTTTTGAAAAGTTATTATGAGTTAATGGATTTACACCGCTTACATTATAGCGAAATATTTCTATAAATGTTATTGATTTTAGGAAGCGATTCCTGGCGAAAGTTGGGGCATCAGCTTATGGCCAAGCACAATAACAAAACCAGTTGCACTTCCGCAGAGGAACGCAGAGACCCAGACATCGCAAGCACACAAGGAGAGCACAGTCTAGCGAGGTAGTAGCAACATGTGTGTTGTTGGAACTTACAAGCTTCTATAAAATAGTGCAAAATTAATTCTGACGTTTCATACTTACTTTGTTTTTTAAATAAAATACTAGATGTTATGTGATTTAATGATAATGGAAAGCTTTTTTAATATCAATAAATCAATTTTTTTATTTTGTGACGAGACCACATAATTATCACAAGTTTGTAACTTAAAAAAAGGTAAGTATATTTTACTAATTTATAATAAAAGAACAAAGTTTTTAGGTAAATTTTCTATTCGTCCTAAATTGAATTAATATGGGGAATTTTATGTGTCTCTAAATAATAAAAATACCACAATACCGATTAATAATAAATTTTACGATGAAAAAAATCAATTGCAGGTTACAGACAAACAAACCTATTGTCTTCTATATTTAATGCTCATATCTGGATTTACATCGAAATAAAACTTTTATGTAAGATATGTACACTGAATATCTATTTATCTAATATAGTACTCATCTACACAGCCCAGATATAAAATATAGCTCATAAAAATAAAAAAAAATAGTTTAAATGCAAAAATGGATTAAATGCCCAGCAATTTCTTAGAAGTAAATATATGATTTCATACTAATAAATACTAAGTGAAACAAACTTTTTATCTACTTTCAAAGTAAGATTGATAATCTATGACTTGGTTTGTTCCAGCAGCTGACTTGCACTTCCATTGCTAACAGACAATTGTGGGCAGAAAATTATTTGTGGGTGTTATTTCTGAAATAAAATTTGTCGTTCATTGTTTGTGATCCGCCAATCACATCAATACCATTCAAGGTCAGTAGATATAATAATTTCAATACCATTCAAGGTCAGTAGATATAATAATTTCAATACCATTCAAGGTCAGTAGATATAATAATTTCAATACCATTCAAGGTCAGTAGATATAATAATTTCAATACTATTCTAATGCTACATGATTATGTAATTTAAAAAAATATTTGTAATGATATTCGTTAAATATATTTCATGAGAATATATTCAGAAAGAATGAAACAATAATAACAGACATTTTGTACACTATCTTCTGTTTCAGAAACTTCTACAGTATTCTGATTAAAAGCGAATAAAACACTCTTTGTAAAATCGAGGAACAATGTATACATTCTTTAACGATTCAAGACTTAGACTAGTTTACAATAGATGGTCAATGTAAAGTGCCTTAATATGAATTAAACATATGATGTAAATTTTATAATTTTAAAGACGTCAATATTATCAATAAATTTATATATTTATAAATGCTCAAACTGCATTGTTGTATTATATGTATACCTCAACGTAACCCTTAAACCCTTAACGTAACCTTAAAGGGCGTTGAGCAGTCACTCACTGAAAGGTTCCTTCTCCTGCATTCCAAGTGTAGACCTAAACAAAGCCACGTTGTTATCAAATTACCCTCTAAGGTTTAGGTAAAAACTTAAAGCGACGCCGCACATACCTTCTTGGAATTACTCTGTCGCCAAAGAGTAAAATACTTCGCATTGGGAAGCGGAAGTAGTATGATAGCATCACTTCATACATTGGTGAGGTCTATTCGATTATGCGACCACCAAGAACCCCAATCAGGTGATTAGCCTTTACTATGGCTCATCTACGATTGTACGTAATATCCTCTGTAAACGCCCATAATGGTTGTTCTAACCACGCCACCATCACATCCCACCAAGATTCCTAGACTGCTCTCCTGCAGTACCTAACTAACTTACGTAATTCAACAGGGAGCGATTCTCTATTGTCGGAAGAATAAGTGAAGGCCACGATGAACTCCCTGCTACTACTTACCATGGTCTTAGCACCATGGTCTAACCACAATAAGGTCTCTGGTTGGCAATTCTTGAATCAGCTTGACGTCTAGTCCCCTGACTATTACACACACTCTTTGGCCCTCATGTTCCCCACTTGCGTAGAGGCACCCGGCCGCTGCCAGACTCCTTATACGGTTCCTGACCAGCGCAAGAATGTGTACTTCACATTTAGGCCTTTGGTTAGGAACAGCGAGTCGTTTTTACTATGGTGCTAGTTAATCTGCAGGATCATTACTCGAGAGTCAGCCATATCCAACTGACCCCTTTTCCCACTCCTCCTTCTCTTTCGAGTCCTTAGCGGTCCAGGCCTCTCCAATCCCCAAGAAGGACTTCCCTTCAGAAGCCTGGCTGATGCCTCATTCAATCCTTGCTTACGTCCACCTCTTGACCAATTACAATCTAGGAAAGAGGTTTGAAATGAACCATCAACTTTTATACTAAAATTCCCTTGGTGTTAGAGGGATGAATCGTCACGTATCAAATTATACCAAGCGTTGCCACATTTACAATTTGAAAAGTATATTAAGAGTGGAACTAGTGTAGCTACACTAGTTCTTCAAATAGTTATGTAAAGCATTTATTGCTTCAATTATTCAAATAAAATTACTGCTGAAAATAATTACCTTTCTTTTTCACATATTTAAACCAACAGTTCCATATTTACCTAAATTTGTATTAGCAATATCAAAATTTGTACACATCCTCATAATTTAGAAAATTATTTAAAATGATTTTTAAATAACACACACACACACTCTCTCTCTCTCTCACACACACACACACACACACACACACACACACACACACACACACACACACACATATATATATATATATATATATATATATATATATATATATACATATATATATATATATATATATATATATATATATATATATATATATATATATATATATGTATGTATATATATATATATATATATATAAATAAATATATATATATATATATATATATATATATATATATATATATATATATATATATATATATATATATAAATAAATATATATATATATATATATATATATATATATATTTATATATATATATATATATATATATATATATATATATAATAAACGCAACATGATAGTAGAAAACATATTATCTGTTGGTCTTTCAAAATTTCCACCTGATAAATATTCGTTGTTGAAGAAACATCAGTATCCTATTCATTACTGATAAAATATTAATATTTAACTATTTGCAAGGGAACAGACTTCCTTATTTAGTTGGAAATAACCTAGTATTGGGCTATCTACAGTGACAAATGTTGTTGTCCTATATAACGCATCGACTAATACCACAATCTAATATGAACTTATGACTTGCGTGACGCATGTAATCTATGTGACAACCGTATGATGTATAAGACCGCCTATAAATCTGCCATGTCTCATACTACGTCAGAACATGTCCTTTAAGTTCGTGAAGGCAAGGTTTTACAAAATAATTCGAAGCTATGTCTCTACCTAGGGATGTCAAGCTTAGAATCTTTAAGGGGGTCCGAATCTAGTTTACCTGATATACTAAACTCATAAATAGATCCATCAGTCACTACAAATCAACAGTTATTGTAGTTAAGACCTAACGTCCTCTCTTACTCTATCTCAGTATATATATATATATATATAATATCAAATGTGTTTTCCTGTTAGAATATTTTTAAGATCAAATAATATACACAAATACAGGAATATTTAATTTATTGAACAATAAACTCAAAGCTTTTCGTTGGTTTATAGAACCAATAATAGAATATTAAATATAATTAACCATAATAATAATATAAATAGTAGGCCTATACATGAGAAAAATGGAGTATATAAATTAGAATGTGAATTTTGTAATAAGGTTTATATAGGACAAACAAAGAAAAAATTAAAAGAAAGGTATAAAGAACATTTTAATGCTTTTTTAAAACCAAATATATATAAGTCTAATTTCGCAACCCATTGTATTAATAATAATCATATGTTTCCTAATATAAATAATATGAAAATTATAAAAGAAGTAAATAAAGGGTTAAAAATGAACGTATGTGAAGCATTTGATATTTACAAGCATAATATTAATAACAAATTAATAGATGAACAAATTCAAATACGTTCTAAATACCATACTTTGTTCAATGTATATAATGATGTGGCAGCAGTGGAATAGGTTTGGCAATATTGTAATAGATTTGGCAACTGTGTATTGCTTTATCTAGTAGATTCATGTTTGTTAGACAGTTCTTTTATTATTCTTACTATTGTAACTCCTGAAGATGTTGGTAATGTAAACCAACGAAAAGCTTTGAGTTTATTGTTCAATAAATTAAATATTCCTGTATTTGTGTATATTATTTGATCTTAAATATATATATATATATATATATATATATACATGTACCTTTATTTGTAAATTGTGCACAGTACTGTATGTTTCTATTGTTAAAGAAATGTATTTATTTCCTAATTTTTTTTCCAATGGCAAAACTTATATTTTTCTTATTCTTTTTATAGTTGGGATTGATATTTTTGAAGTATTACGCTTTCTATTAATTATACTGTAATATCTATAAAAGGATTTGCATTTAAATTTACTAATATTGTTTGTTTGATTACTAAAACATTGTGCGATAGAAATACTTACGAACCTCTAACAGTGTATCTACGATGTCTAAAACCTTTTTTTCATATTCCCCCAATGCTATTCGAATTGTGGAAGGCTCGCTGACTAAACCTTTCTGAAAGGCCATACATTTAGCAAATAATAATGTCTTTTTTCTTAGATTTTATTTATTACTCATAATATATTTTATATATATTTTGCCTTTTCACTTATTGGAAGTGTTTAAAATTACTTTATTTTATAATATATTATTATTGAAACAATTATTAGGCCGAATAACCAATCACAATACCTGCTTGTAATTTTATAATTAGAGTCCTTTTATAATAGTCATCCCGCCCTAAATACCCTTTCTGTGCGTGCCCTTTTAATATTTGTTATCATTATTTACATCTGTGCATAAACATGTATATTTTGGCACACTTTGACAGTAGACTGAAGTCTCTAAGTAAAGACGTCAAAATTAAGATAACGGTATTCGTACTATAAACAACCATAGTACGATGGTAGTATGTTTTCTTAAACATACTGAAAGTTAACAATAACTCACGATACTGCAAGATTAAAACGTTTATTGCAATTGCAACAAATTTACTTTTTCTTTATACAAGAATCTCAACATAAATAAAGTCATCAGACAAATGTGTCAAATTTTGTTCAATATTCCTTCATACTCAATGTTGTTAGAAAAAAAACTTTTCTAAAATCTGAAATCCTATAATGGGTAAAGTTTTGCTACTTTTTGTTTGAGAGTATATTGAACAAATTTGTCTAAACTTTCAGAACAATACAGAATTTTGTAACTAACTTTGTCATATACCTTTTCAAGGGAATTAGGACTGGAAGATTTCTCTCTAAATAAACTAATTACACAGACTAGTTGGGACACATCACAGTGTGGTGAGGAACTTGTGCTTCACTGCTCCCAATACTACTATTCTTCCTTTTACAAACTGATTTTATTAGAAACTTTACTTCAATTGGTCGTTTCACTCATAAAATCTTTTTTTCCTGATTCCAATTTTCTATTCATGAGAAACTGTAGAGTGTAAACTAACTAAATACAAAGAACATAACTCAATAAAAAAAATAATAATTTAACGCATTTTTTATGTACATTTTGGTTACAAGATATCTCCAGAGCTCCAAATTGTGTAATTTAATTTTATTTCTTGAACTGAATATTTCAGATCGAAAGATAGATCATCTCAACTTGAAGCAGCGCTTTTGTTAGGTTAAATTAAATGTCAGATTATTACCTCATGTAGAAGGTGATTTTAAGTTTTAGGTTGTGTTACTTTGATACTTGTACATTAACTGAAACTTTTGTAACTAAATATTTTTAATAACTATTAAATTAAATTTGTTTTAATTTCGATAAACCCTACTGTAATTAATTTATTATTATTGTGATCTATATAATGTGCTTATATATTTCAATTCCAATTTTAGGAATGAACACATCACTAGGCGTATCTGACACTTTATAAACAGATTGGTTGAATTCGTTTAGCAGCATTTTTATTGACTAAATGTTTCAACACTTGATTAAGATTTTGTAATAATTAAATTTTATGTTATTACATATATTATAATAAGCGCGTCGCTTTGTCGGCCTGTAGTACGGACTGCCCCTTCATAACTTGTTTATGATCCGTACTTCGTAAGGTTAGGCAATTAATAGGGATTTCGATCGCCTTAATTAAAATAACGAAGAGTGATCCCAGTACGTAAGTCAGGAAGAACCTAATTACCGGGCTGCTGGTAGGAAACGGAATTTCCTCAATTCCAACAGCTCCCTCGGGAAACAGGGTCGTACTGAATGGTTTTATGCACGACCTAAAGCGCCGTTCCTTTGTCGTTTCACTTGAATGCCTCAGAACAAGTAAGTATCTAAGACAATGTCTTACTAAATATGTAAAAAGTAAACAATTTTTTGTTGTTTTTAAGTATAAATGCTTTTATATTGGGCTATTGTATTGGTGTCTTACAAATAAAGTATGGAATAACGTGAACATGATATATATATATATATATATATATATATATATATATATATATATATATATATATAAGCCAATAATGAATTTATTTCTTAATTGATATATTTAGAATAAAAACACATTCCTTCAAGATTTATTAGTATACAGTTTTATTCGAACTTTTAAAGCTCGGATAGTCATGAGCTATTGTTTAGTGATTAAAAAGATTCATCGAACGTAATGGACTACAAGATTCAAGAATATTAGTCTAATAACACTCTCCTTAGGTAAAAGGCCATTTACAATTTATTTTTTCAATTCTTTATATTACCTCACTTTATCCTTATATATATATATATATATATTTAATAAATTTGTACAATTTATATATATATATATATCTTGTACAAATTTTCAATCGTTAATAAAATGTGTTTTTATTCATACAATCAAGTTCAAATACATTTTGGTAACCTCTAGTGAATAGCAATTGATCTTGACACAGTTTTATCAGTTGTTTATTCAATAATTAAATTATAAAAATTTGGAGGGTCTAGGTCAGATTCGAAATGAGTATCTTCATGTTCAAAGTCTAGCGCTTTTGGTTCTAAATAAACTTTCCATAACTAGATGTATATAGGCTATAAGAAGTATATGCAGTTTTGGTTGTTGTCGAAGCCGTTATTGTGTAACCTTAAAATGTTGCAATGCTTACCGCACTATATCCTTAAACTGTTGAAATGCTTACCACACTATATCCCTAAACTGTTGCAATACTTACCACACTATATCCTTAAACTGTTGCAATGCTTACCACACTATATCCTTAAACTGTTGCAATGCTTACTACACTATATCCTTAAACTGTTGCAATGCTTACCCCCACTATATCCCGAATAATGCTCAAGGATTAAAATTGAATAAAAATAATAACATAAACAAACAAACTTGGTTCACAAACGGACAATTCGAAAAGAGAGTGAAAAGAGATTTCAACACAATTAAAGGGACAAAAAAGAGTATACATTGTAACAAACGAAAATAATAGTTCAACACCATACATAGAAAGGCAAATGGGAAATTGCATTGAAATTCGCAATTGTTACTGTGACATATGTATATACATATTTATATTAGTTGTAGTTATAAAATAAAAAAGAAACTAAAATACATTTAAAAACAAATAAAAACATACATAAAACTCACAAATTAATCATTTATTTACTCATACGCGTTTCAATAACAAAATCATCATCATCATCTCAACTCAAGTTAGTTGTAAGTTAGGGTTTGTAGTAGTAACACTCACTGATGATGATGACTTTGTCATTGAAACGGCAATGAGTAGATAAATGATTATTTTGGGAGTTTTTAGTTTTTATTTGTTTTCAAGACAACCTCATAAGCTAAGCTCAAAGAGATACAATACATTTGTTTTCAAGATAACCTCATAAGCTAAGCTCAAAGAGATACAATACATTTGTTTTCAAGATAACCTCATAAGCTAAGCTCAAAGAGATACAATACATTTGTTTTCAAGATAACCTCGTAAGCTAAGCTCAAAGAGATACAATACATTTGTTTTTAGGATAACCTCATAAGCTAAGCTCAAAGAGATACAATACATTTGTTTTCAAGATAACCTCGTAAGCTAAGCTCAAAGAGATACAATACATTTGTTTTTAAGATAACCTCATAAGCTAAGCTCAAAGAGATACAATACATTTGTTTTCAAGATAACCTCGTAAGCTAAGCTCAAAGAGATACAATACATTTGTTTTTAAGATAACCTCATAAGCTAAGCTCAAAGAGATACAATACATTTGTTTTCAAGATAACCTCATAAGCTAAGCTCAAAGAGATACAATAAATTTGTTTTCAAGATAAGCTCGTAAGCTAAGCTCAAAGAGATACAATACATTTGTTTTCAAGACAACCTCGTAAGCTAAGCTCAAAGAGATACAATACATTTGTTTTCAAGACAACCTCGTAAGCTAAGCTCAAAGAGATACAATACATTTGTTTTTTGTTGACATAAGTAGGAATTAAGCTAAAAAATTGTTTTTATATGACTTATTTATAATTGTTATAACAGTTTAACAGTTTATAAACTGTTTAGCGTGTTTACATTAACACAGCCAGATACACTTTGGGGGTAGTGTCTAATAGTGAAGGGAGGATTTCGGAGGACTAACAAGGGGGTCACGAATGATTACATTATATATAAGTGAAACCTATATTTACTCAGGAAAGTAGGTAAAAGCTATCAGGAAATAATATGAATTTATAAGCGAATATGAACATTTGTCTTTTCAAATGTTTGAAAAATATCAAAATACTAGACTTTTAGAACTTCAGTAAACACGTATCATATTTTCATTGATCTTTTTATATGCATAAGCCAGAGCTGTTCAATTAAAGCCCTCTTTGAGAGTTTTATTTCTCAAATATGCGCCAAACGCATATGTTGTGTTTTTATGAATATTTTTCAACTACCTGAAAATAAAACTTGAAATATTTGTAAAATAATACTACTAACTACTCGTAAAATTATATAATTTAAATTTTGTAGTCAGTTGTGTGATAAGAATTTGTAATCAAAATGGAAATTGTTGCACAATGGGTCAATTTAGATCAATTTTTTAATCGGATATAGAAACAACTAAAGTAGGTTTGTTATAAGAATGGTTTCTTCCCCCCGTCCTTCTGTGTAACGTATTTAGTTATATCCTAATGAATCGCTCGATTCTCCGTTAACCTTTGTAAGATACCGATGCTAACTGTATGTGCAGATCCTATGCAAGTATGGGGCATAGCCTACATCCATTCATTATGCATAAGGTCAGTTATTGACAGTTCCATAATAGAAGCATAATTACAGTTCAGTAACTTTAGCCTTTTGCATGACTGTACTGCCACATTAGTTGTCACGTGCATTCAATTTTATATACATTTTATGTCACATCAAAGAAGGTTTGAAACGTTTGTGAATATTTCCAATTGTGAATTCAATCATATTTGAAGTTAAATTGAAGCTGTCAAAAACACCAACGTGTCTATAAAATTAATTACAAGGATTAAACATAAAAACAAGCACATGCACGTATAAAATGTGTATATAAATAAATAAATAAATAAATAAATATATATATATATATATATATATATATATATAATTAATCATTTACTTATCACTATATTCTTTATTTAGGTCAGCTAATTAGTCTATCGATATTAATTACTACAATCTATTTACCTCACAATTTACTATCTAGAGCATGCAATACCATAGACTTTTACTTGAGTTTGCCATTATTTTGTCACACATTCAAACTGCAACACAAAGGACTAAATTATTAGAACCATGGCTCATGTATTCCATTGTCAACGCTTCTATTATATCTCAAGTTTAGTTGAGTTGCTTCAGCTTTTGAATGGAAATTGTAACTCCCACCGCATTCGAATCGTATACATATATCTGATTGTTATTATATTTGTATTTACAATCTTTTTTACTCATAATAAATTATTTCTTATAGCATTTAAAGCCTTGAGTTTTTAATTTGTTACCTTGTTTTAAGTTGTACAGAGGGTTTGGGGGATTCTAAAACATTATTAGATTAGAAAACATAAATTGTTTATTGTGTTAGAATAAAAATATAGAAGTATTAAATATCAAAGAAATCTGATTGCAAATGTGTACATATTTATTTAATGTGGAAAATAATGACCATGAATGTTTCAAGTAAAATAAATAGTTGTAGAAGTGTTTGTTGAGCCAAAATATTATTAAAGTTCACAAGTATAATTGTTTTTTTTTTTTTGTAAAGGCAAATATTTACATTTACAAACTTGCGTTTACATGATAGTAAATGAGTTACATAAATGTCTTACACAAATTTGTCCTAGGACAACAATAACAATTTATTGTCAATTAACAGAGAAGAAATTTGTAACTTTTTATTATTGTGTAATTTGAGCTACAAATTATGTCTGTAATATTTAAAATTATATTGTTATAACAAAACCTTTTACCATTTTTTAAAATATTTTCAAAACGAAAATCTCAAGTTTTTCATGCATTTTACATTGTTTCTGCAAATTAGAAATTATACAAGTAAACTAATAAACCTCTTTCACTCTCTAGTTATGTTGGAAAGGTTTTGCTCTGCAGTATAGATTACAAGATTTGGCTACGTTTAGGGGGGCTCCAATGGTGTGGCACGTTGTAAAATATTGTTATTAAAAATGGATCTCTGTATAATACTACTATATAATACTATTTATAGTATAAACACATGATAACAAACACTGACTTAGTAATAGCGACACTGTATCAATACAAAACAAAACATTCTACTTTAAGATATAACTGATTACTACGGTATCTGCCTTAAATGTTAACAGATTTGCCAAATTAAGAATGGATTTTATATCAATTCACAATTATTGTTATTAACATTATTTAAATATACTCAGCTTTTTCAAAACCTATAAATAATAAGTAAATCATTAAAATGTGTACGGAAAAGTAGTGTAATGGCTCGCTAATCAGTAATCTATTTGTATTCATGCATGCGTGCTCATTCCTTGTATTTGTTCCTGTATTTGTCCTTGTATTTTGTGAAACTTGAAATGCTGGGTCCGTGTCTATTTGTCACGTCAAAGACAATAAAGGACAAAAATCTTGTTGAAAGAGAAAAAGGTCGTCAAATTATAACTGTTACTGAATGTATATTTTAATCATATTGGGATATCAACTTCTCAGTGTTAAAAGTATCGAAGGTATGAACTATTTATATAAGGCGTAGCTTATTAATGTAGAGGAAGCTACTTCCACGTGTGCCTTATCGCTTGCATCCACCCGTAGCAGTGTTTTACTAGCATTACCATTAAGTAAATAACATCTTTTTTCATTGATATTTTAAAAACTCTTGTGTAATATTTGTAAAGTAAGTAAAATCTATAAGAAGGGCGATACCAAAAACAAAATAATTTTTTACACTAAGTATTTAAATTTATCATTGGTACTGCACATAAACAAGATAAACCAATAAACCAAAATATGTCATGTTAGATATTGTTCTTCTTAATCTTGACTTACCTTTTTGGGATGCTATCCCGTGGTAGGAAACCCCTGGGAGTTGCTTCGAGTGATAGGGCAGATCTGATTCTTCAAACCATGTTACATTACACAGACTACAGTATTTTACAACCTTTCAATACTACAAAATAAGCGTATTTTTAGAAAAATTAATATACAGAGTCACTAAAAAATTGTTTTTAATTAACTTTAAAAAATATTTTTCGTTTCAAATATTTTCATAATAAGTCTCCACCTATAATTTATATATTCCTGGAAATAATTTAGATTTTAGTTTTTCAGATTCAAGCAGTGGGCCAATACTTTAGACCAATAAATAGCAAAACCATTCCATTGATTAGTTACCTGCTACATTAGCCATTCTGTTCTATTTAAACTTAAACGCTGCTTTTAAATAATTAGTAACTAAATAATTAAAACGCCTTTTTTAAAGTGAAAAATATATCGACATTATTGTGTAGAAATAATTCAACTAAATGAAAATAATTTTGCATCAAATATTTACTGAGTAATCAGATTGAAATGGTTTAATTAGACCAAGAAAAGGCTAAAAGTGTTAGACGGCGTAAAGAAAAGGGAAAATATTTCTCCTGAGAGTTTATTACTTGTTTTTAGGCAGAGAAAAAGTGTTCTCGAATTTGCGAATATTTTACTCCAAAGAGGCGCAGAGATTCAGTCAAGATATTCAAATCAATAATCAAGCAAAAGTTTGAAGTTTGATTTGTCGAAGAAAGTTATGTTAGAAAAAAGTTTTGGTAAGGCAGAGAGATAGATAGTAAAGATTAATGAGAAATAACTTGAATCTCTTATACTTGTAAAAAAATGTCCTTTTTTTAAATTATCATACATAATGATATAAAAATAATTAGCTATATACCGAGTGCCCAGTATTTTCAACTTTATTTTGAGATATATTTTAGCATGTTATTATCAGAAATAATTGGAAGTTATTCTTTACAATAATACATTTATTGGAATAACCGCCGTTATGCGTAATAACCGAGATCTATCCAGTAATACAAATATAGAATTCCGACACTCAATCCCATAATTTTACAACATTGAAACTAATATTGTACAACGAAAGTTTGGTTGATGGTAGAAGGTGTAGTCTACACCTTATCAATACGTCGTGTCTGAAAGAAATAACGTATTACTTAATTATTATTAAACTGTATTGGATAAAAACTAATTTGGTACACATTGTTTATCTAAATAAATGTTTAAATAGCATTTCCAAGAGTAATGGAGAATCTGTTATTCATTACTATAATCTATTTATCACACAATTTACTATCTAGACCATGCAATGCCGTAGACTTTTACTTGAGTTTGTCATTATTTTGTCGCAGAGTTCGTGTTTAAAAAAGTTCGTTATTTTGCAGTTATATTTGATGATTCAAACACCGTAGCCTCTGCTACTCTATACAGCGAAGTAACTACAAATTCCGGGTAGTTCCGTATTCTAGAATCGAGCTCAAGGTTTGGAAATGAGTTCGTGTTTAAAAAGGTTCGTTATTTTGCAGTTATATTTGATGATTCAAACACCGTAGCCTCCGTTACTCTATACAGCGAAGTAACTACCCAAGTGTTTAAAGTGTTACATTGTCTTCACTAAATTAATCCTTAATGTAATATTGCAAAATATAAGTCACATTGTCATGCAGAGAATACCTAATATTCCAGGAATGTGTAACACTCTCACAGAAGGTTTTGTATATCCCCCTTAATTCGAGGCAGTGGCAGAACAATAACTTCAAATCCGCTTAAATAGAGTTTGTTGCCATTGTGTTCAGTGTAGGCGAGGTTTATCTCATTACAAAGAAAGCCGGCTCGTACTTGGAAAATATCTCGTGTGATTGAGAAATATATTACAATAGTTTGTGTTGTAAATTAAATCTGTTAAAAGTATCCTCTGGATACATATTTGTAATTATTAATAATTAAAATACAATATCAAGAGCACAGTGGTACAATATATTACAATGAAAATATTGGAAAGAACCGCAATACTACAAACATAATAAAAATAACAAATAAAACAATAACAATAACAAAAAATAATAATCTTGAGTAACTTGTTATATTTGTTATGTTATATTACTTTTGTGGTATTGGGGTTCTTTCCAATATTTTCATTGTAATTAATAATTAAGGTTCAACTGGTAAACGTAGTCTATTAATTTATTCAAAAACTAAACATTGTTCAAAATGTATTGAAAGAATATTCTCTATAATTAGGAATAGAAACAAGATTGTTTACCCAGTACTAACAAGTGTCTTTAAATTTTGTATACAATATGGACGCATTTGAAAGGTTTTCCGTTTAATGTACGTGAAAATGTGCTAGTCATATCAGATAAATTCTCCATCGTTTAGTTGGTGACATTAAAAGCCTGGTCTACCAAGGTATTTACAAAGATGCTTTAAATTTGTCTGTCACTCTTGTTATAACTGGAAATTATATCGGGTGTCAATACTTGCGTTGCAAATTAGACCTGGTGATGTAAGAAGTATTCAGGAAACTTTAAATACTTAGAGTAAGCGCCCAAACAATCAAAATTGTGTAGTATGACAAAATATAACTTCTTATCACAAAAACACAAAACGTTTTATGTAAAGAATTTACATGAGTGATATTTCTTTTGTAATAACATCAACTCAAAATAATTACTAAACGCCCCCACTTTGTATGTGTCATTATACGTTTCCCCCTTTTCTTACGTTTTTGAAGGAGGAACGTGTTAAAACGTCATTTTGATAAATGGAGTATAGATTCGACAGACGTGGCCGCCCTTGCTGGGAAGGGTTTACTGTGTTAGTCTCATTCACTCACACCTGTGTCAAATATCTTGACAGAGACGCCTTGAATAAGGATCGAGTTTCTCTACAAACTTCAAGAAAACCTAATGTAAACTGATTTCTCTAATCTTTAAATACCAACTCAATAACAATTCTATAAAACCTATATACTATTACACTACAAAAATAAAATTAAAAAACTATTAAGAAATTAGAGTCATTTCTTCAGAACAATAAATACAAAATGTATAAAACAAATCTGCATTTTGTGTTGGGAATTTATCTAATACACATAATATTATTCACAATTAAAATAATACTCGCAGACATTGTTATATAATTGTTACATTGTAAATATAATTTACTCATGCAAATACTTCTAGGACTATTATGAATATTCGCATTTTGTCAATAATATTGAACCTTTATCAGTATCAATGAGAGTTGAATATAAACTGAAATCCAATATTTTATTTTACCAAGAGTATACACTGCCCTGATGATAATTAATCACACCTTATTTACAGCATTTAAGTAAGATAAAGTTGCTTTGGCAACGCCTATCGATTTAATAGCTATCATTTCTACTATCCATCATCTATCCTCCAACAGAAAGTGGCAATCAATCATCTATTCCAAACACAAAATGTAAAATATGAAGGCTGGCCAAATCAAACGGTTCCTACACACCTGGTAACATTAACGGAAACGCCATTCTTTATTAATGGATCCATTTATATTTGCAAACAGCTTCATAATTTCCAAACTCTTGACAATTTTACCCATAAATCATTATTCTTACTACATTTGTATATATTAAGAAAATTAAAATGGAGGTAATAAATATTTTATATAAGCTAAATAAACACTAAACGTTTAATGAGTAAGTTTTTTTGAAATTTAACAAATAAATAAAAATAATTTCTGTAAGTTTTTGAGTGAAAATAAAAAACTTATTATGTTCTACAAGCAGAAGATACAAATATAATATTTCTCATGACAGTTATAATTGTCGAGAGAAAGATAATTTGTTAGAAATAGTTAAATGTTGTTGAGTAAAAGTTAATCTTATTCGGCCGTTTTTCACCTAACTACAAAATAGAATAAGAAGGATTCTTATCTAGTCCGTTTGTAAAGAATTTTGAGCTTGTGAAGGGACAACATAGGTAGAAGCATTTATGTTACCGCTGTTGCTTTTTTGCAATTAGTGTTAGAGTTCACAAACTCTACGAAAAGTAAACATTTCTTGTAAACCATGCAAAATGAATATTACCAATAAATTACTTTGTATAGGTGTATGCTAAATATATTATACAATCAAATTTAATAAACACAGATCAAAATAAAAATGCTTATCTTTTTGGTATTTTTTATTTTTAAAGTTTGTAAATTTTGTTTTAGATAAAAAATGCATAATATAACACTATTAAATATATTTGCTCTTGTCAACGTCCCCCAGAGTGGGAATTTCAAGTTCTAGACACCACTTACAATATTTCCCGTTAAACCTCAATTAGTACTGGATGATTTTAAAATTATTACAAATAATATATAGAGTCTAATTCATGTTGTAAGCATTATTCTGGTGAATGAATAATTGCAAATAAAATTACAAAGGTAACGTTATACGTTTTTACTATTTATTTTTAGTCCCTCTGAAATAGCTAGAAGTGGATATTGTATTGGATTAGTACTGCGTTTTGTAGCAGCTGTGTTGTATGATTAGGACGTTCTAAAATTATGTCGTTTTAACCGTGAACGATGTATAATGTAATAAAAGGAACAAATATATGGTTTTCATACAATGTAGAAGATATGGTATTTGTTTGTAAGTGTTATGTAAGTTATAGAGTATTGTATATTTGTACGTGTTATGTAAGTTACAGAGTATTTGTAAGTAACAGAGTATTGTATATTTGTAAGTGTTATGTGAGTTATAGAGTATTGTATATTTGTACGTGTTATGTAAGTTATAGAGTATTGTATATTTGTACGTGTTATGTAAGTTATAGAGTATTGTATATTTGTACGTGTTATGTAAGTTACAGAGTATTTGTAAGTAACAGAGTATTGTATATTTGTAAGTGTTATGTGAGTTTGAGAGTATTGTATAATTATAAGTGTTATGTAAGTAACAGAGTATTGTATATTTGTAAGTGTTATGTAAGTAACAGAGTATTGTATAATTGTAAGTGTTATGTAAGTTACAGAGTATTTTATATTTGTACGTGTTATGTAAGTTACAGAGTATTTGTAAGTAACAGA
>JBAIZL010000003.1:158786765-158794265 GCA_036971475.1 Prosapia bicincta
AACATCTCAGTCAAAGGAAAAGAGTACTAAAAGAGAATACCATGGAGTAGAAAATATTAACCATATTTATACAATTATACAGAAGAGGTGAAAACATTATGGGTGTACGATTAGAAGAGCCTGAAAACTAAAGAAATGAATGATGTATGATATACAGTTTATTACCGAAAAAATAAAATTGTGTATAATTCTCGGAAATAAGTCCAGTAGATTGTAACGGTTGAGCCTTTTTCCTGGGGTAAGTATTTATCAGGGCTTTATTAAAAATATGTGTTAATTACTAATTAACAAACTAATTAACCTTACTTACCAGGGGCTCCTAGTTTTCCGTTTTCAGCCAGGCATAATGATGTCTTTCTGTAAACGATCTTCTGATATCTTCGGAAGATAAAACTAGGTTACTTGAAATGAAAATTGAAAGTTTGTTACGTTCTAGTTTACTTGTGAAATAAGAATTTAAATTTTTAAAATACAAAGTCATACAATTTATTAATCAGTGACAAATTACAAAGGAACAAAAGACAGCAATGTGTCGAGTAATTTACTTTTAATTACTGCTAGTTATTCCATACATTTAAATTACTTATTAACCTTTAAAATTTCTATATATCGAGAAGATAGTAACTTAAGTTTTTCAATTTAAATTTAGAAATGAATATTCAAAGGACAATTTCTACCGTTCATGTGTTAACCGTTTATCAATTAAAAATTCTTCAACTTAGTTAACATTAAAATACATTTTCATTATTATCATCTAAAACGTACCTGCTTGTGCACATTACTTATTTTTAAAACACTATGACACATATTAAACATTGCCCATGGCTTTTGGAATCACTAATCACTTAACACATCGCTCTAGCAAATTAGCGCACTTAAACAAAAATGATATTAACTTTTACTCATTTGAAATACATAAATAATCGCTTCTGACTTTTTCTTTGGTTGCGTTAACAAAATTTGGTACGGGCCTTGACATCTTAAAATTTGGAATACTGGAAGCTTATAAATTTCTAGGTTATGTCCGAAAGTGCCATTACGTCCGTCTCGTTCAAAGACTTTTGGAGAGCTGGGTTCGTCTGAAGGGGCACGCCAACGGAAATCCCACCCTTGGTTATTATTTCGAATTTTTCGATTATTGCATAGGATCTGGCAATATCAGACCATGCTTGCGTCACATGAGGTGATGTCAGTTAATTACCCTGAGTTACTACCTCGTACGATATTTTACATTTTTACCCGCTAGGGGTGCTACTATCTATGCTAGCTTCACAATGAGCACAAATAAAACAAAAATTTTCTTTTGTATTGGGAAGATATAATTATTAACTAAAAATTAAATATATAAATGAATTTATATGTAACACCTTATTTTAAAGAGTGTTACAAGATATAATCTAACAGGTGATAATGAATAAGTAATTAAATAACATTGTGTATAATTCTTGGAAGTAAGTCCAGTAGATATAATCTAACAGGTGATAATGAATAAGTAATTAAATAACATTGTGTATAATTCTCGGAAGTAAGTCCAGTAGATATAATCTAACAGGTGATAATGAATAAGTAATTAAATAACATTGTGTATAATTCTTGGAAGTAAGTCCAGTAGATATAATCTAACAGGTGATAATGAATAAGTAATTAAATAACATTGTGTATAATTCTCGGAAGTAAGTCCAGTAGATATAATCTAACAGGTGATAATGAATAAGTAATTAAATAACATTGTGTATAATTCTCGGAAGTAAGTCCAGTAGATATAATCTAACAGGTGATAATGAATAAGTAATTAAATAACATTGTGTATAATTCTCGGAAGTAAGTCCAGTAGATATAATCTAACAGGTGATAATGAATAAGTAATTAAATAACATTGTGTATAATTCTTGGAAGTAAGTCCAGTAGATATAATCTAACAGGTGATAATGAATAAGTAATTAAATAACATTGTGTATAATTCTTGGAAGTAAGTCCAGTAGATATAATCTAAAAGGTGATAATGAATAAGTAATTAAATCACATTGTGTATAATTCTTGGAAGTAAGTCCAGTAGATATAATCTAACAGGTGATAATGAATAAGTAATTAAATAACATTGTGTATAATTCTTGGAAGTAAGTCCAGTAGATATAATCTAACAGGTGATAATGAATAAGTAATTAAATAACATTGTGTATAATTCTCGGAAGTAAGTCCAGTAGATATAATCTAACAGGTGATAATGAATAAGTAATTAAATAACATTGTGTATAATTCTTGGAAGTAAGTCCAGTAGATATAATCTAACAGGTGATAATGAATAAGTAATTAAATAACATTGTGTATAATTCTTGGAAGTAAGTCCAGTAGATAAAATCTAACAGGTGATAATGAATAAGTAATTAAATAACATTGTGTATAATTCTCGGAAGTAAGTCCAGTAGATATAATCTAACAGGTGATAATGAATAAGTAATGTAATAAAATTGTGTATAATTCTCGGAAGTAAGTCCAGTAGATATAATCTAACAGGTGATAATGAATAAGTAATTAAATAACATTGTGTATAATTCTTGGAAGTAAGTCCAGTAGATATAATCTAACAGGTGATAATGAATAAGTAATTAAATAACATTGTGTATAATTCTTGGAAGTAAGTCCAGTAGATATAATCTAACAGGTGATAATGAATAAGTAATTAAATAACATTGTGTATAATTCTCGGAAGTAAGTCCAGTAGATATAATCTAACAGGTGATAATGAATAAGTAATTAAATAACATTGTGTATAATTCTCGGAAGTAAGTCCAGTAGATATAATCTAACAGGTGATAATGAATAAGTAATTAAATAACATTGTGTATAATTCTCGGAAGTAAGTCCAGTAGATATAATCTAACAGGTGATAATGAATAAGTAATTAAATAACATTGTGTATAATTCTCGGAAGTAAGTCCAGTAGATATAATCTAACAGGTGATAATGAATAAGTAATGTAATAAAATTGTGTATAATTCTCGGAAGTAAGTCCAGTAGATATAATCTAACAGGTGATAATGAATAAGTAATGTAATAAAATTGTGTATAATTCTTGGAAGTAAGTCCAGTAGATATAATCTAACAGGTGATAATGAATAAGTAATTAAATAACATTGTGTATAATTCTTGGAAGTAAGTCCAGTAGATATAATCTAACAGGTGATAATGAATAAGTAATTAAATAACATTGTGTATAATTCTCGGAAGTAAGTCCAGTAGATATAATCTAACAGGTGATAATGAATAAGTAATTAAATAACATTGTGTATAATTCTCGGAAGTAAGTCCAGTAGATATAATCTAACAGGTGATAATGAATAAGTAATTAAATAACATTGTGTATAATTCTCGGAAGTAAGTCCAGTAGATATAATCTAACAGGTGATAATGAATAAGTAATTAAATAACATTGTGTATAATTCTCGGAAGTAAGTCCAGTAGATATAATCTAACAGGTGATAATGAATAAGTAATTAAATAGCATTGTGTATAATTCTCGGAAGTAAGTCCAGTAGATATAATCTAACAGGTGATAATGAATAAGTAATTAAATAACATTGTGTATAATTCTTGGAAGTAAGTCCAGTAGATATAATCTAACAGGTGATAATGAATAAGTAATTAAATAACATGGTGTATAATTCTCGGAAGTAAGTCCAGTAGATATAATCTAACAGGTGATAATGAATAAGTAATTAAATAACATTGTGTATAATTCTTGGAAGTAAGTCCAGTAGATATAATCTAACAGGTGATAATGAATAAGTAATTAAATAACATTGTGTATAATTCTCGGAAGTAAGTCCAGTAGATATAATCTAACAGGTGATAATGAATAAGTAATTAAATAACATTGTGTATAATTCTTGGAAGTAAGTCCAGTAGATATAATCTAACAGGTGATAATGAATAAGTAATTAAATAACATTGTGTATAATTCTCGGAAGTAAGTCCAGTAGATATAATCTAACAGGTGATAATGAATAAGTAATTAAATAACATGGTGTATAATTCTCGGAAGTAAGTCCAGTAGATATAATCTAACAGGTGATAATGAATAAGTAATTAAATAACATTGTGTATAATTCTTGGAAGTAAGTCCAGTAGATATAATCTAACAGGTGATAATGAATAAGTAATTAAATAACATTGTGTATAATTCTCGGAAGTAAGTCCAGTAGATATAATCTAACAGGTGATAATGAATAAGTAATTAAATAACATTGTGTATAATTCTTGGAAGTAAGTCCAGTAGATATAATCTAACAGGTGATAATGAATAAGTAATTAAATAACATTGTGTATAATTCTCGGAAGTAAGTCCAGTAGATATAATCTAACAGGTGATAATGAATAAGTAATTAAATAACATTGTGTATAATTCTCGGAAGTAAGTCCAGTAGATATAATCTAACAGGTGATAATGAATAAGTAATTAAATAACATTGTGTATATTTCTTGGAAGTAAGTCCAGTATATATAATCTAACAGGTGATAATGAATAAGTAATGTAATAAAATTGTATAAATAAATTTTGAAATAGTCACCTACCACCATATTTAAAATCATTGTATCTTTATTTTGATTGGAAAGCAAAATATGATAAAGAAACAAATCATGATGAGGAAATCCATGGAAAAGTGTTGCCTTAACATGTTTATACTAATTTGACATCGGGTCCCTAACAAAACTTTTTCAAGGACTCCCTGATATTTACCGCTTAAATTCTTAAACTTAAATTGTAGATTAAACACAAAACACCTTGAGATATGTTATTTATTAGTGAGTAATCTATGGTTTACCTACCTATTTGCTTTAAGGTGAAAACTGTTCTTATATACGATAGTTAAATTTCATTCTACAAGCTTATTATGTACAAGTACATTCAAGAAATGTTTTATATTTTGTTAAGATACAAAAACGTGAGACTATCAACACGTTAAAGTTTGGAGTTCCAGGCGAAGTTCACTAAACTTACTTATAATAATATTTAGTTTGGGACAAAGAGTTGATGAATATCACAAATCTGTTTTAATTGTGATAAAAAGAGAAACACTAATGAACAAAGAAAAAAGAATAATAATAATGTGATGTGTTCTGAATTATTATTTAATACAATTGAAATATCTCAACAATTAACAATAATTCCAGAGAAATTAGTTGAATCTCTCCTTTGAATTCCTGATTTTAGAAGTGTTAGGTGCATGCCTTACACATTTACTCTGAAATTATACTACATATCAAGTCAGTTCCTATATTTATTTATCAAGAGGCAAATAGTTAAGGATACGGTCGCAGCGATCGTGTTATATAAAAGTAATTTAATTTAATGTGACATATCATGGACTCATGAGACATTTCCCACAGCCATATGTTGGGAACTATTGATTCAAAAGAGGGTTTTTAATGGCTTTCCAACACAAAGTCCACGTAGTTAATGAAAGAATTTACTATGGAATAACTTTGAAAACTGACGAATTAATTTTTAGGATTTACTACTTAGGAACTACCTACTAAGGTATTGTCTAGTGGCTGAGCTATGTTTTCGTCAGAATACTGATTATTATTTCCGTACGTAAATCTTCAAGGTTTTATGACAATGTTTACGTATCTAGTTTTTTAAATAATATTACTTTAATGTGAATTAAACAGTAGTAATATACTATGTCGTGAATAAAAATAGCACTATTATATAATTGCTTGTATTAGAGCGTACACTTAACTTTAAAAATAATATCAACCCACAGCTATAAAATTTGTGTTTTTAGAAAAATTTCTCATAAACTTAAAGTGTATTGATTTCATCTCTCCAAATTTAAATTTTAAAAACACTTTTTATATTTATCGCCTTTCGGGCAAAAATGTTTGTTTTTAATTTACTTCGATAAACTATCGCCTTTCGTACGATAAACACATGTCCATTGCCTTATTCCGCGGAGTACAAGAGGGGATGTTGAGGTTAGGGGTTAGTTACCTAACTCGATCGATTAACGATAATTGACCAAACAATTAGGTTTAAAGGGAAATAAATAATGGGTTTAGAGGATGTGAGCCCAGCCCAATGGACAGTTTTCCTAGAAAATCAACTGCAAAGGTCCACAGCTTATAATAAATCTACTTTACAGAGGTTCACTTCAAGATTAACAAATTAACTGTTCAGTTATGTTACTATATGAGAATATACGCATTTTGTTTGTAGACTTAATAGATATTTTGAGAGATATTTTATTTTTAAGTGCCATAGTTTCACAGTACAACTGGGAATAAAAAAACTTATTTGTAATAACAATAAACATTTATTTATACGTAGTATTCTTACTATTTCGAATATAAAAAACTACTTGCTATAACATAAAATTCAAAATTATTTGCTTTCACTCTATACGTTAATAACATTTTGTATTTAAAGTCATAAATAAACTAACTCCACATTCTGCCTGATCATGTTTTGATATTCTTATAAATCTAAAATAATTTGTTGTTGGAATAATTTGATAATATTACACTTTATTTATCAACTTCGCAAAAATCACAACTTACTGATACTTTTCAGCAGATGTGTTTCGCACTAGGTCAGCGCATTATTCAATGCTGGGGTCACGGACAAGACTGTTGCTCAGGTATGTTGGTTGGTGTGAGTCTGTGGTGTATGGTGTTCTGTGGTGTGATACTGTTCATAGATTAATTGTTAATTATGTGCACAAATATAGCATTTGATTGTGACTGGGTTTTGTTGATTAGAAAGTGTTGTGGATAGTATTTAAGGTGTTTGTATATCTCGTAATTTTATGTTCTGTTTAGTTTGTTGCTTTTTCGATGCAGTGTAGGATTTTAGATTGGTGTCTATATAGGTGTGTGGATGAAATTTATTTGGTATGTGTATGGTGAAATTTGGGTTGTTTCTTTTTTTGTCATTTATATGTTCATTGAGTCTTATGGTAATGCTTCTCCCTGTTTGTTCTATGTAAAAGCTGGGGCAGTTGTTGTATGTAATCCTGTATACTCCTGCCCTGTCGTGTTTGTTCCGGTGTGTTTTTGTATTCTGTGAATGAATATGTATCTGCATATATATATATATATATATATATATATATATATATATATATATTATAATGTACCTTCACTTATGGTTGTCTAAAAGATATTTAGACTCTTAGGAAATTAAATGAATAACCCAGCTACTTGCTTTTATAATAACAGATTTATTTTATCCTGAGATCAATATTGCATTTACAGGTAGTTCATATAATTCGTTTTACTAACTCTAATATTTGCCGATAGGCATCAAGACTCTTATTTGACTATTACTTTTAAACAATTCTAATTTTACTTTCCTTTAGCCATCTAAGGGCGTGTATAAGTTACTGCACCTGTGGTTTGATATATTTTTATATTTCAAATAATTATGACTTTTTAAGGAATTTATAAAGTTTAAATGTTCTTAAATGTTTTGATTTTAAAGAGTTGGCTTTATAATGA
>JBAIZL010000003.1:158809265-158826765 GCA_036971475.1 Prosapia bicincta
TTTGTATGACCCCCCCCCCCCAAATTGGTTAACAATGTTTTGTCGGGCTTCTATATAGTCATATTTGTCACTAAAGTAGTCAGCTGGAAAGAAACAACATTAGCATGAACACGCAAAATTTCCAAAAACTCTTACCATCTTAGGAGATCTGCAGGCACAGCAACGGGACGTGCAAAATAGGATCATGTTTAAGTTATTTTTTTGAAGGCTCCTGTGTTCTTTAAACATGATCTGCCAGTAGACCACGTCTCCGGACTTTATTATAAAAAAACAACTAATTTTTAGAATAGCTCAATAATTTTACAATATATTTGTCCTCAGGAAAGAACTTGTTTGAAGAAACATTATGCTCTGAATTTTATATATTTAATTCATTAATTATTGAAATTTAATTAAAGTTGTAATTTGATTTAACAATAATTATTTATTAGTTGGAAAAACTAAAAGTTTTATTGGTTGTTCGACACAGGATAAATTTAAATACCAAAAGTTTTTATAATACATTTATTTACTGTTTCAAAATACAAATAAAATTTATCCTCAACTAAAATACTATAGAATCTCTCGTTACTTTTTCTTTGTCTTTTTTATATCATCACAAAAAATTGTTCAAATTTATACTTGACATTTTTAGTTACTAAAAATGTATAGAATCAAATAATTACATTTAGATCTTTAACAAAAAGTGTTTTGTAATCAAACATAATAAAATTATCATCCTTTAATTTTAAGTTTGAATTGGTAAATTACAAGTTTTATATCAAATAATTTTAAATTTTGTATAAGTCTATAAATTTTGCATTTCTAAAAATGATTGACTTATGGCCAAAACAACTTTGTGAATCTACATTTAGTATTTGTTAATTAAGAGTTTTTATCAAACAAATTATTTTTACTGCATTTAACATTTATTTAAAAATTTCTACTTAGAGTGAAGTCATTGTTTAATTTTTATCTCATTGAACTTTTTGAATTTAATATTTTTAACTGACTAAATTTGACGTTATTTTTTATATAATAGAGAAAATGACTTGCCAAGAATTTCCCTGCCGAGCCTCTCGTCTTGATCCCCGGTCCCTGGACAATGGAAGTAGCCATCCCTGGTAAGTCGATGTAAGTACTTCTCCATTATCCTCTGATAGTCACGTCCCGGAGGCTGAGTCTGAAGACCTCGCCCGTGGATCGAATTAGACGGCAGAAACGTGGTGGTCTGAATCCATCTGGCCCTTGGTGTTGTCCTAGGTGCGATCCGACATTACAGCCGTTAGCGCCTCGTATTAAAAAATGATTACAGACTGCCTTACAGGTCCTTGCGTTTCTGTATTTATTGCGGCTATGTAACCCTTCCCCCCAGCTCTTAGCTCGTCGCTATATCCGTGCGTTTTTCTTGTACGGGCGGAATGGACATAGTAATATTGAAAAATGTCTATTTCTTTACAATGGCTGTAACTTTTTTGTTATTTAAGTTTTTAGATTTGGTTTTTACTATTGATCTTTTTGGATTTTTCTGGTCATTTTAAAATGGCAGTGATAGTTCTACGTGGCCTAGTTCTCAAGTTAGCATTTTTCGGCACTTAGACATTTTTGACTGCACTCCCGTTTGTCAATGTTAGTTAGTTATTACAGTTTTATTTTTTTTTAATTTTTATTTTTAGTTTGTCTTAATACTAATTATATAAGTATTTACTATCTTCTTCACTCTTTACAATGTTTAATTATACACGAAATTAAAACCTTATTATTTAATTCTTGAATTTGTTATTTAAAATTTTGAAATTATTAATTTCTTTACTTGAGCGGTTATTCTGACCGTCTCAACACACACACACACACACACACACACACACACACACACACACACACACACACACACACACACACACACACACACACACACACACACACAAGTACGTTGGTGAGTGTATTACCGCTATCATGTAAATGTATAATAAAATTATCGTTTTTTTATAAGATGTTTTTTAATATATGAGAGATGATATACCTAATCATGTATGAAATACTTTTTAGTTAAAAATATTGTTAGTTGTTAAATTTGGATATAATATCAAGATTTTAAAAAAACCAGCTCTATTTAAAATGTAATATCATTTTTATTAACTGAAATAAATAAACATATAGGTACATTATAAAAACAAATGTGTGAAAAAATCATAATTGTTGTCGGGTATTTGTCAATTCTTATTGTCACTGGAGGCTCTCGTAGAATTACTTGCCTAAACATTTGCAAAACTTTATCCTACCTTTGATATCAGTTGTAATGCTCACATTACATGAGAAGAGTCAAAGTTAAATTACCACAGATTAAACTAAACATGAATCTCAGCCTACAAATTACAACCTCTACTTGTTGGTGTTTACCGCCAATAATTCACGGAACCAACCAGAGATCAAAAGTCGTGTTAGGAGGTAATATATCGTTGCACTGGTGCTATTTTGTACTATTCTTTATTCGTGGGTATTTGTTTGTTTTAACTGTTAGATAGGTTTATTTATTTGGTAATTATCAGCAAACCTTTAAAATGGCAGACAAGAGATTGATAAAATTATTTAACAGAAAATTAATTTCATATCTATATTTTAAAATACTGATTGTGTTTAAATGTTTATAATAATTATTAATAATAGTTATATGCATTTGAGTGGAATAATTTTCCACTATATTATCGACGTGCTCTAATGAAATCCAATAAAACCCAAACATAATTAATATTTTAAAATTATTTTGTTAAGCTTTTTATAATATGTTTGCTCACTGTACATTAAAAATACATTTATTTTATGATTCTATATCTTTTCTATACAAGGTTTAATGATAAAATTAACATAAAGGTATTATTGTGTAGAATGAGATTGAACTAGGTCTTTACATTGTAGCAGGTACTTTGTTGTTTTTCCGTTTTTTAACTTTCTATACTTCTCTGGAAGACATAAGATAAGCTAAATCCAGATACATATTAAATAAATTTATAATCTGAAGAAACTTGTGGTAAAAATATTAAAACTAATATATTTATTTAATTAATAATAATATATTAAAGTTCACAACAACATCTTGAAATTATTACAATTTATGAATAAATTATTAAAACACTAACTTCCACTTACATTTAAAAAAATTAATACATCAATATCCCTGGAAATATTACACTAACAAAACTTGAAAGGGAAGTGAGTAAAATATGTAAAACATCCAAATACCTCGTTACACACCTCGTCATGTTTAATGACAGCCTCAAATTTAACTTTCTACAAATTATTAATTATTTTATGGTTTGAAATTATCAATAAATTTCCAAAACATGACCAGATTCCAATTCTCATTGTACACAATATTAAATCTATATCAATAATAATCGCTCGGATAATTTGCTCAAAATATAAAGTCACATTAAATCAAGGAATAACAATCAAGGCACAAGTTTTATTGGAAGCTCCCTCTGTACATATCGTCTGCTGCAAGTTGTTTCCTTATGTAACGGTAGGGAATCTTCTTCCCTGATTAAATATAGTCATCCCGCCTGCTATAGTCGGATTAATATATATTGTAAACAAAATAAAGGCTAGGAAATAACAGATAATTTGTTAGAAAACCTTTGTACAAACCTTTACGCATTTAGCACCAGTAGAAAGGTACAACCTCTATGATAATATCTGTGACTGGAAAATACCACAAAGGTTATTAAACTGTGTTTTTTTCGTTACTTTGTAGGCTAATAATTTAAACTTTCTAGATAATAGTTGACGCTACCCAAATATTATTATATTGTTTGAGTGTTACACTAGCATTATAATACTTCATGTTGGATGTAAAAAGATAGCTATTGGAATATATGAAATAACCTAGAAATCCCAAAACAACACATTACTTCGGAAAAATCTAGGTGATAAACCACTGCGTCATTTAAATAGTGAGGGAATTAAATAGACAAATATGGCTTTTGCTAAATAGATTTCTATCCAACTTTATAATTTCTACAAACCGTAACTATTAAATTGGAAAAAATTCAATAGGTGAATATTTCTTTGTAATTAATTGAAAAGGTTTTTAAAAGTTTTTATCATTTGTGATTCTTAACTCATTGTTAGGGAAAAATTAGCAACGAATTTGTTTTAGTAAATTAGGTGAAGATACGGTTTCTAATAAACACATCTGTATAAAACTTGCAGTTTTTGTGTTGTACATCTTGAAGTTTTTATAGAGATTACACTTGTTTGTATTACCTTGACAAAATAACCACTACTTACTGATTTATTCAGCAGACGCGTTTTGCGCTAGGTCAGAGCGTTTTTCAATGCTGTGAATTACAGACAACACTGTTACTCAGGTGTGTTGTGTTGGTGTGAGTCTGTGGTTTATATTTGTTTTGTGGTGTGTTAGTGTTCATAGAGTAATTTTTAATTATGTGCTCAAATATAGTGTTTGATTAAGAGTGTGTTTTATCATTTATAATGCGTTGAGGATAGTATTTAAGGTGTTTATATATCTCATAGCTTTCTACTGTGTTAAGGTTTTGGCTTTTATTGATTGAATTCAGGATCCTAAAATTAGTGTCTATGTCAGTCTGTGAGTATAGTGTGTTTTGTATGTGTATGGCGAAGATTGGTGTGGGTTGTGTCTTTCTTATCTGTTTTACGAGTTCTTCGTATCTTGTGGTAAATGTTTTAATTGATTAATTTTTCAAATAATTTATTTTACTTTTACTGGAATATTAAAGTAGAAAAAAGCATTATAAAACAAATATTTATTTCAGAGCCGAATACATGCGTCTAATGAAATAACTTCTGGTTTGCAGGGGACATACGAGTACAACAGTTCTCCTGGATTATTTAAAATCCATCCAGTGTTGTATTCCAATTAAAGAACAAATGTATTAGTTTTATATATGCTTAATCTCTTTAAAGTAAAAATATGTATTTTATTAAATTAAAATATACGTCGTGTCCACCGTACATTACTTTTGTATTTTATATAGCATTCTGATATGTTGCATCATAATCATTTCAATATTCTTTGAAACTTAGAGACAGGATGAAGTAGGGATGTTAACGATATTATTAGGAGGTAATGCAAGATATTCTCCCCTCAGAAAGGAGGTCATTATGCGGTCGATGCTTTCGGGTTATGTGGAACATCTGCCGAAATGGTAGCTCTTTACGCAATACTAGCGAATCTGCTGCTTCAGCAAAGCTTCACGAATCATCGCCAATATAAGATTTGCTATGGAATGCTATCTCAGGTTTCTTATCAGAAACCATCAGGTTTTTACGAAGAATAGAAAATGCTTTTATTTTAAAAAATGTGCTATCTAATGTTTATATTTAACGAGAAAACTTACCTTACCTTCAGGAATCCAAAAAGGTCAGAACTTACAACGAAATCGTCGGAAATAGGCTATACCAATAAAAAAAATTGTTAAGAAACTAAAACTTTACCAACATTACTTTGACAACCTTAATTTACTAATAATATAACCATCGCCCATCGGTTACAACTAAACTCTTTTACTTCTCAAAAACTACTACATTCTGATGATTACCCTTCTCATAATATGTTATGCAAATGTACATAGAGTATTACTCTTCTCATAATGTGTTGGGCAAATGTACATATAGTATTGCCCTTCTCATAATGGGTTAGCCAAATGTACATAGAGTATTGCCCTTCTTATAATGTTTTAGCTAAATGTACATAGAGTATTACCCTTCTCTTGATGTGTTAGCCAAATGTACATAGAGTATTACCCTTCTCATGATGTGTGAGGCAAATGTACATAGAGTATTACCCTTCTCATGATGTGTGAGGCAAATGTACATAGAGTATTGCCCTTCTCATAATGTGTTGGGCAAATGTACATAGAGTATTGCCCTTCTCTTGATGTGTTAGCCAAATGTACATAGAGTATTACCCTTCTCATGATGTGTGAGGCAAATGTACATAGAGTATTACCCTTCTCATGATGTGTGAGGCAAATGTACATAGAGTATTGCCCTTCTCATAATGTGTTGGGCAAATGTACATAGAGTATTACCCTTCTCTTGATGTGTTAGCCAAATGTACATAGAGTATTACCCTTCTCATGATGTGTTAGGCAAATGTACATAGAGTATTACCCTTCTCTTGATGTGTTGGGCAAATGTACATAGAGTATTACCCTTCTCATGATGTGTTAGCCAAATGTACATAGAGTATTACCCTTCTCATAATGTGTTGGGCAAATGTACATAGAGTATTACCCTTCTCTTGATGTGTTAGCCAAATGTACATAGAGTATTGCCCTTCTCATGATGTGTGAGGCAAATGTACATAGAGTATTACCCTTCTCATGATGTGTGAGGCAAATGTACATAGAGTATTGCCCTTCTCATAATGTGTTGGGCAAATGTACATAGAGTATTGCCCTTCTCATAATGTGTTAGCTAAATGTACATAGAGTATTACCCTTCTCATGATGTGTTAGCCAAATGTACATAGAGTATTACCCTTCTCTTGATGTGTTAGCCAAATGTACATAGAGTATTACCCTTCTCATGATGTGTGAGGCAAATGTACATAGAGTATTGCCCTTCTCATAATGTGTTAGCTAAATGTACATAGAGTATTACCCTTCTCTTGATGTGTTAGCCAAATGTACATAGAGTATTACCCTTCTCATGATGTGTGAGGCAAATGTACATAGAGTATTACCCTTCTCATGATGTGTTAGCTAAATGTACATAGAGTATTACCCTTGTCATGATGTGTGAGGCAAATGTACATAGAGTATTGCCCTTCTCATAATGTGTTAGCTAAATGTACATAGAGTATTACCCTTCTCATGATGTGTTAGCCAAATGTACATAGAGTAATACCCTTCTCATGATGCGTGAGGCAAATGTACATAGAGTATTACCCTTCTCATGATGTGTTAGCCAAATATACATAGAGTATTGCCCTTCTCATAATGTGTTGGGCAAATGTACATAGAGTATTACCCTTCTCTTGATGTGTTAGCCAAATGTACATAGAGTATTACCCTTCTCTTGATGTGTTAGCCAAATGTACATAAAGTATTACCCTTCTCATGATGTGTGAGGCAAATGTACATAGAGTATTACCCTTCTCATGATGTGTGAGGCAAATGTACATAGAGTATTGCCCTTCTCATAATGTGTTGGGCAAATGTACATAGAGTATTGCCCTTCTCATAATGTGTTAGCTAAATGTACATAGAGTATTACCCTTCTCATGATGTGTTAGCCAAATGTACATAGAGTATTACCCTTCTCTTGATGTGTTAGCCAAATGTACATAGAGTATTACCCTTCTCATGATGTGTGAGGCAAATGTACATAGAGTATTGCCCTTCTCATAATGTGTTAGCTAAATGTACATAGAGTATTACCCTTCTCTTGATGTGTTAGCCAAATGTACATAGAGTATTACCCTTCTCATGATGTGTGAGGCAAATGTACATAGAGTATTACCCTTCTCATGATGTGTTAGCTAAATGTACATAGAGTATTACCCTTGTCATGATGTGTGAGGCAAATGTACATAGAGTATTGCCCTTCTCATAATGTGTTAGCTAAATGTACATAGAGTATTACCCTTCTCATGATGTGTTAGCCAAATGTACATAGAGTAATACCCTTCTCATGTGCGTGAGGCAAATGTACATAGAGTATTACCCTTCTCATGATGTGTTAGCCAAATGTACATAGAGTATTGCCCTTCTCATAATGTGTTAGCTAAATGTACATAGAGTATTACCCTTCTCATGATGTGTTAGCCAAATGTACATAGAGTAATACCCTTCTCATGATGTGTGAGGCAAATGTACATAGAGTATTGCCCTTCTCATAATGTGTTAGCTAAATGTACATAGAGTATTACCCTTCTCATGATGTGTTAGCCAAATGTACATAGAGTAATACCCTTCTCATGATGTGTGAGGCAAATGCACATAGAATATTACCCTTCTCATGATGTGTGAGGCAAATGTACATAGAGTATTACCCTTCTCATGATGTGTTAGCCAAATGTACATAGAGTATTACCCTTCTCATAATGTGTTAGGCAAATGTACATAGAGTATTCCCCTTCTCATAATGTGTTAGGCAAATGTACATAGAGTATTCCCCTTCTCATAATGTGTTAGGCAAATGTACATAGAGTATTCCCCTTCTCATAATGTGTTAGGCAAATGTACATAGAGTATTCCCCTTCTCATAATGTGTTAGGCAAATGTACATAGAGTATTACCCTTCTCATGATGTGTTAGCCAAATGTACATAGAGTATTACCCTTCTCATGATGTGTTAGCCAAATGTACATAGAGTATTACCCTTCTCATGATGTGTTAGCCAAATGTACATAGAGTATTACCCTTCTCATAATGTGTTAGGCAAATGTACATAGAGTATTCCCCTTCTCATAATGTGTTAGGCAAATGTACATAGAGTATTCCCCTTCTCATAATGTGTTAGGCAAATGTACATAGAGTATTCCCCTTCTCATAATGTGTTAGGCAAATGTACATAGAGTATTCCCCTTCTCATAATGTGTTAGGCAAATGTACATAGAGTATTACCCTTCTCATGATGTGTTAGCCAAATGTACATAGAGTATTACCCTTCTCATGATGTGTTAGCCAAATGTACATAGAGTATTACCCTTCTCATGATGTGTTAGCCAAATGTACATAGAGTATTACCCTTTTCATGATGTGTTTGCCTCGTGTATATTTATCATTCGTCTTTAGCAAATAGTTTTTAACAAATGTAGGATACTTAAGGAGTATTAATATATATATTTGTTTTGTAAATCTTTATATATTTCATAAAATTGTATGTTCAATAAATGAAGAAGTTTTCCTTTCATTGTTTATTTCTTACGTTCTCTATTAACATATATTATTCAATAATATTTATCCGTTATGTTTAACTTTAAATGTGGTTTAAAAATTCGTATAAAAAGGATATCAATAAACAAAACTTAATGAGGTAAATTCAAGTGGATCAGGTTTTTTAGTGCTAAATTAATTTCGTACAACGTAGCTATCCAACTTTAAGGAATAACTTTCCAGTTGCTTTAACTTTCTTTAAACTACTAAATTATATGGTGTAATAACTATAAACGAATAGGCCTAATTTAATTTTTAAATGATTCTGCGTTACTTCTTTATACACGTAGTTGGTCCTACCAAAACAAAAACCACTGTTATGCGTAAAATTATCAATGTATTAATGAGATAACACGCCCGTACGTTTTAGCAGAGCAGTACTTTATTCCAACAAAAAATTGTGAAACAAAAGTTTTTGTAAATGCTGGCTTTAGAATTACATTTCGCACCAGGTTTCGGTTCATTCCGCCGGGAGTTCCCAGTTATATACACGCTTGAGTGGAGCTTGTGTACCTTAGCACTGAAACATCTGATATCGTTACACCACTTCAAAGTTTCTATTACTTTCACCTAAATAAATATGAAAATTTACCTCTGAAATTATTTGTGCCAAGTAATTACTTTTAAATTAAATACTTCTGAAAATCCAAAGTCATAATATATAAGACTTTAAGAACCTCAGAATAAAAATAAGAAATATTTTTAAAAAAAGAAAAACATAAATACTTCAAAATAATTTAAGGAAAACTGATTCTTAAAAATATCGAACCATCTTTGGATAAGATATTAATGTACCTGAAAAATACAAAAAAACAAGAAAAGCAACAAAGAGAATTAGAAAACCAAACTAGGAAAAAACGGAGGATAAAAAAGAAATAAAGATAGAATATAGGTAATGGGAAAAAGAAACTTAAAAACAACAGAGAAATAGTATATCAAGCTAAAGGAAAAATAAAGAAGAAAAGTAGGATAGACAACAATTAGAGAGAAAACGTTAATATTAATATGAAAATGCAGAGAGAGAAAGAGGCTCGAATAAGCGGAATCAGAGCTCAAGCTGAATATTGAAAAGTAGAAATCGATAAACAGTGAGAAAAGGAGAGAGGTTAATCAATCACTAGAACAACTGAACAATATGGAAATATTGAACAAGAAATCGTTTTATGTCTCAACATGAAGTAGAAACTAGAATAAAAAATAGATAAGTCTATTGAATTCATACAAGACAAAGTTAACGTTGTGATACAAAGAGTAAAAAAAAAATAAATAAATAAAAGAACAAATAAAAAGTTGTAATAAAATAAGTACACCTGCATTTTAGCTTATCCATTAATATTTAGATAACACGGATCTGTTTCCGACCAACTAAGCGAGGACTTATAGAAATACAGACTTTTGTAGAGTGCCAAGGCAGATTCTTTAAGTTTTATAAATGAGTATAGAATCTATTTAGCGAAATAGACTACACTATAAATGAGACTAAATTCAAAATAATTGAAAAGTACCTTAAGGGAGCCGTGGATGCTTTGTAGAAAGCTATGAAATAAGAACAGAAACTCACGGTCTATTCAGAGAATAATTCATAAACCATTTTTGTACCTTTTACCAACAGGAAAGGGTTAGGCATCAGATTAACCAGGGCTCCTACAGATTAACCAGATTAGGCATACGATGTTGTTGCAATCGATCCTGCTATAGGTAAAATTTTATAAGCTGACACTTGGAGGTTGCAAACCTTGGCAAGAGTCCTACAACGAGGGTAGGGTGAGGTGCTCCCAGGTCGTTTACAAAGATATAGACTCATGGACTTCCGCTGAATCCTAGGGTTGACTTATTATTTTGTTACTTACTATTAGTTTTTAACGTTTTAGTAAAAAATAACAACAAATAGTGAAGCTTTAGGGTATAAAATCGCATAAAGGTTGGGACGGGTTGGCCGTCGCTGAGGGATGAGACAGTGCCTGATGTTCTATAGACGATGAATACACCATTTCTACGTAGGAGCCAAGCGCCAGCTTATAAAATTTGGCCTATACGTGACAGTCTCCATTGTCAAGGCGAAAATGCGTGCCTAAAACTTGAATCCAATCATACCGGAAGACATTTATTCAGGAGTATTATAAAAACTTCACCGGATGTAGTTTTATTGTAGAATTTTAGAAACTATTTTGCCATCTATAGCTACTTTTTATTGAGGTTTCCATTATTAGTTTTCAATGACGTAGTTTTAGCAGAGGAATAATTAACATTTTTAAAAGAAAAAGATTAAAACGATAACACACTAATAACGATATAGACGATAAATATAATTACTCAAAGCAAACATTAAAACATATTTCAAACAACATAAGCAAGTAAGGCGTTTAATAATAATAACAAAGACAATTAGAATAGTAATAAACTTAACAAAAAGAGTCTTTTATTGATCTAATACATTAACGTGTGTTACTGAACAAAAGCAAGTGAAGCTTGGTAAAAGGATTACTTCCAAGCTTAGCACTTTACAGGCGGTCCCCACTCAAGCTGCGAGAAACTTTAAATCTCTGAAGGTCAGCAGCAAATGGATCTCACCCTATTGGGTGCTCCATCGAAAACCCCAGTTGCATTTGGAAAAAAAAATTATAGGTCACTTTAATACTATTTTTTTTCCTTTCCATGGCCTACATTTCCCATATCTTTAGTTTCAATGACAAATGTAAAATTTTAATTCGAATCCAAGCAATACATAAAATCTGGGATAATTTCCCGATAATTCAGAAATTTTAAAAACTTATTCCACCATACATTATTACATTTAGGAGATACAGGGGAACAAAGGTAAGACTTAATGCACTTTTCAAGGTGAAAATATTAAAAACGTTTAAAATATTTCTCACTGTTCTCAGTAATTGGTTGCCTGTACATATTCAGGTCATCCATGGGACCTAGGTATTGCGCAAAGAGATCTTTAGATACATCTTCCATATTCCCATTTTCGAATAAAAATCAGACTTTTCGTTTCACACACGGGCTTTAGTTACATTTAACGTACACTGACTGGGTACCAATAGTTTTTCAAACATTTTTGAGTTCTTGAGTTATTTGCATTTTTTGTAAGTAAATTACAAAAACGTAACATAAAACGTGAACAAATATGGTATTTTTTTCTAAAAGAAATATAGTTTAAGTATTAAGGCTATATATATATATATATATATATATATATATATATATATATATGTAGAAAGAAATTTGAGCTCTATATCTTGAACGGTTTAGGAATTTAACCGTTTATTATATCAAAATACCGCCTCAATTTCCATTTCCAAATTCCCACGTAGCAAGCAATTTTTTCAACAATAACACCACTGTTATCATTAAGGCCAAGAAGATATTTCTAATACGAAGCGAAAGAATAAAGTCTATATTTTCTTCAGTAGTCTTTAGCTCTTGAACATGGTTCAGAGGATAACAGGAGATCCTCAATAGGGAATAATCCTTGGTCACGTAACGCAATAACTGATATTACTAAAGGTTTGTTGTAATGAAACTCTACGTTCATTGAATTCTTTTATTTACAGCTTCTTACAGATTTATAAAGTTTGTTTTTGTAAATAGTTAAATAATCGAGATGGATTTTGAAATTGACAATCACTAATTACATCCATTAAATAGATAAAGAAAGAGCCACTCGGTTTTATCCATACTGGGTTATCTATATCTCGGGTTAGGGTCAGAGGTAATGTAAGGGTGCTCGAAGGTTCACAGTTCTCACCATTGTATGTATGTTTGAAGATTAGTTAAAAATCAAAAAGGGTTTTACAATTATTTACCCCCCGGTACCATCCTCATGATCAGTCAGCCACAAGCCTACCCTGGCGGTAACAGTTACAATTGGGACTCCAAGTGATTATTAGAACAGTTATATAGCGATATATATACGTACAGTGACAACCAAGGACCTGTCTCACAAATATATGTGTGTGTGTGTGTGTGTGTGTATAATATATATATATATATATATATATATATATATATATATATATATATATATATATATATATATATATATTTAATAAATTAAAAATATTTAAAAAACAAGAATACTTTTATTGCATATATTATTCAAATATATCACCATATTTAACATATATATATATATATATATATATATATATATATATATATATATATATATATATCGTAATATGTATTCTTGTGTGTTGATGATGTTGGTACTGTTAGCCAACGAAAAGCTTTGAATTGTAAATTCATTTATAATTCTTGTATTTGTATTTTGACTTATTTCTTTATTATATATATATATATGCAACGAAAATATCTACTACTGATCTTAAATTACCATCAAATTATATATCAACGTTTCTTAATCACTACTATCTTAATTACCACCCGGTAAAATATGATAAAATTACCAGATAAAAATCTTTTAATAAGCGGTTATTGGGCAGACGGTTTCATTTAATACTTTTTAAAGTATATTTAAAACTACACTATTCCTAAACAAATGTATTGTTACTCCTGTATGTAGGAAATTGTATTTAAATATCTTTATAGAAAACCATTGCATTCAAAAAGAAATATGAGAAATTTATAATGCTTGAAATAATGCTGAAAAATATACGGTATTAGCTTGGGAAATGGATGCATAAGCTGGGGTTCTCAGCAGATTTTACGATCTGCGATATGGAACATAAATTGCCCCATATCTACAACGAGCTGTTCGTCCGCAGAAGGGAATTCAATTTTATTCCATTCAGATTCTACGCTAGATCTTTGTAACCTCAGTAACGCGCGTCTATAAAGACAGAATATTTACACAAATTTGGATATTTAAGATTTAATTGTAATAGAATTAATAGATACTATGGTTTTAATATTCCTAATTCCTATGTAAGGAGCAATGTCTCTTTAATACTTATGTTTTAAAGTAGGGTAAGGTTGGGGTTGTGATTCGAAATGTAAAATCAACCTGATGAAAGATCAATGTGTTTATTTTTGAGGAAATATATTTTTAAAACATTTATAAATTCCTATCTTCTTTGTTTTGATGTTTTATTTTATGATTATAATTCACCAAACCTTTTTTTCGGAAAATTATTAAATTTAAAATGTTTCATTGCGACAACTACTTTTATAAACTTATATTATAACTTCACTATCGAATGTTGACTCTATGTGACGTACATATTAAATAACAATATTCAATAACATTTAAAAACATTCAAAGTCAAAATGTAACGAATAAAATATGATATAAATGTTATTTACCATTTAAATCTTGGCTTTAACGCCTACGTCACCGCGTTCTATCGTTAGATGTAGATAGCTATTCCTTGAATAGTTGCAATCTGTTTTCTGTAAGTAGACTTTCTTGATTTTTACGAGTTGTTTTAGTTCTGACGATGCTCATTTTCAACTTAAAAATCACAACGAACACAAATTAGTTAAACAAAGAAAAAAAATCATATAAATATTTCTATAACGAAAAGGTTTTACTAACTATCTCGAAAGAGATACTTGAGCAAATCATGTTTTTAATCTGTGTGGTAAAGAAAGAATATATATGAACTATGTAAGAAACAAAATGCAAATACGAATTGTAAGACGCTATAATTGTGAATTCCTTCAAAGCAAATGTAAGCGGAATTCTTTGCTATGCACAGTGTAAGAGCAAAGTTACAGAAGCAGCTGGCTCTTAGGAGGTCCAATTTAGAAAAGCAGTTACCTTGATTATTCTCTAAAAATGCTTTAATAATAAATGCGTCTGTTGGACTACCGCAGCTCCACCCTTACAGAGCAATTCCTGGTGAGTTATTTCTTAAGTGGATTGTTAAAGTTAGACTTGACAAGGGTCACAAGGTAATCATAGAAAAAAAGTAATAACCCCCCATCAAAACGATGTGTATTTAAGAAATATATACATATGTATATATATATATATATATATATATATATATATATATATATATATATATATATATAATCGAACCTCTGTATAACCAAGTCGATTCCAAAATTCACAAGTGGGGATATCAACAATTGCACTTTCTCCCGAAATGACTTTTTGAAAAATGCTATGGCGTTTTTGATCCTAACGTTACTTGCGTTAAAGCCACTGTGTCCTAATCATACTGCAAATTCCAAAGCCTTTTCTTTAATAAGATTTCCTGACAATGGAAGATTTTTCTCGCGCATTACCTTAACCCATTTAATCATCGCATTATCGATATTGTGGAATGTACAAAGTTCCATTTTCTTTCTTTGCAAATCATAAGAAACACTTTTTTAGAATAGTGGATAGTGAACTCTGAGGTTTACCGAATTTTTTCGCAACATCCAACTTTTTTACACCTTCATCAACCTCTTGTAAAAACTCACTTTTTCTGCTGCACTTAAACACTTTCTATTTGACATTTTTTCACAGCACGACATACTCATGGCAAGAATAAAACTGAGTAACTGGGCTAGCAACATTGAAATGAGTGATAAAAGAAAATGGTGGAAGGATGAGAATGTACTGTAGGCCTGTACAATAGGCCTATCTATAAATGATTAGTTCTTAGAATTCCTAACCGATGAGTCACTGCATTCTTAACTGATCCGAACTATAACATGCAGTCAATTGCCTACATGTGTTTCGCCTACCATTCTTGGTTTTGTTGACCTTCTTGCTGAAAATAAATTTCCTGGAAATGGCATTGTGAGCTGCCTATACAACTCTACATTTCTTCGGTTGGAGTGAAGAAATAACTTGGTTATTGAGAGGTCTGAAATTCGTTACATAGAGGTAAATAAGCAGTATAACTTCTAAAATGACATGGGACAAGGTAAGAATTCTATATATATAGATAATTTCGTTATCTGGAGGGTCGTTATATAGAGGTTCGACTGTATATATATATATATATATATATATATATATATATATATATATATATATATATATATATATATATATATATAGTAATTAATGTGTAATAACGAAAAGTTTGCTCTCATAGTATAAAGCACTGAACTAAGTCATTATAAGTTACATAGAGATTGGAAATGGCACATTTTTTGATTAATCGTTATTTGATAATCGTGCATAGTTTTATACAGTTTTTTCATAAAATTATAAGTAATTTATTTTATACAATCAATTACCCTGGACAACAAAATGTTGGGTTTTGTCTGTGACAAAAACAAAAAATTACTGAATAATATAGTACTTTAGACGCTGATTTCAAATATGAAAATGGTTTCTTTCTAGCAAGATTTTTTTTTAGTAGTAAGAAATAATTTTTTTTTTAAATATTTGATTATGCCATAACTAATTGATACATATGTACAATTTCTACATACCTAAAGTTTGTTTCGTTTTGATTTTCTGGTGTATTCTGCTGGGAGTAGGGGTTTCATTCTTGAAATTCTCCATGGCGGATATTATATGGTGAAAGCTCCGAGATTTGTAGAAATCCAAAAGGGATTCCAAGAGGTGGACTTTTAGTGACATATAACATCCAAGAGCTTTATAATTCTTTAGAAGCTCAGTTATAAGATCTCTATAATTATCTGCCTTTCAATATCCACGGAAGGCCTTAACATCCGTTTTAAAGGATTCCTCAGCACCAACTTCACAGTTATTAAAAATAAAATAACAATTTTATATCACTTATTAGTTTTCTTACGTCGGGACCAACAAGTATACCTTTTTTGTCTAGCTTTATTTAGTTTAGGGATCTTGTTTCTTAGAAACTGAAATCAATTTCCCTCTCAACCCAATGCTTTAAAGTGTGTCACCAAACCTAGCTTAATGGGTAGTGATGGGAGGTAAACCTCCCCAGGTTTTACTAGTGCTGGGTGTACAGAATTCGTTCCTCCCACAGTCATTCTTTCTCATTGTGGGCACTCTTTTATGACGTAATGAATAACACGGTCTCTGCTGTCCCTCTCACCAAGAAATAACAAAACCTCGTTTACCCAAGTGGTGGATTGTAGGAAACAGGTCTTAAAGCAGAAGGGACATTTGGATATTTAACCGTGTGTCTTATCTTAGCTGTTATACTTGATACTTTCGTTGTACGAAAACCACAGCCAATTGAGTGACCCTTTGGTTCTCTTCAAACCATTTTAATTGCAAACGTAATGAGACGAGATCCATTCAGTCTTCTAGTTAACCATGTTTTACACAAGCATTGCAACATAGGCCTATATGGGGGGCCAGGACCAAATATTACACCACTCATGCGCTATGACTAATTGGTGACGAAATTGTACCCCCCTTGCTGTATAACATACTACATGTAATACAATTAATTTAACTGTTTAAATGGATCGTAATGAACTCTTATTAAACTTAGTAGTTATTTTACTTTATTTTAAATCAATATAACTGCAGTAGCTTGTAATAAATTAAATAGAGATGTTTATATGTACCTCACTTAGATAGGAAAAGATATTACAAAAAAACTGAACATATGGAGAAATTCTGACTTCAGATTTGGATTCAGAGAATTAAATAAGACTCAGCAAATACTAAGCATGTAAAAAAACCACTGTTGCCCAGTGTTACAAATAGAAAAAGACGACTTTATATTTTGTAGACTAAAAAT
>JBAIZL010000003.1:158831765-158844265 GCA_036971475.1 Prosapia bicincta
TTGGAGGTTAACCTACAAACCTTTAGTAAGGCTATTTATATAGGGGTGGATGTAATTTACAGTTTAGGCAATAAAACCAACCGGCCTGAATAACTGGATCTCCCGCCTTTACCATTGCAAACAGTATATCACCGGCACTAAATTCTTTTTGCCTGTGATTCATATGTTTGTTTGCAGTTACAGAAGAGATTTAAAATGTTTTTTGGAAATAGAAATACAGTTAACTCTCACTAGTTGTCGTTACCCATATTTGTATGTAAATTTTGAGAAATAATTACCAAATATAAATTAATTTTCAGTTTTAAGGATATATATCGACCTATTTGTCTATCTATGTACATACATAAATACACATAGACACACACAGTTTGTAGTCCAAACACAAAAAAAGTATGTTTTCGAACCTAACATTTTTTTTCTTTACCCTAATTTCCTCTTAAACTATTAAAATAGAGTTCTGGGGCAGGTTTTATACGATTTGTCAGCTCATTTTACATAAAACGTATCCAATTAACAAACTCAGTTAATCCTTAAAGATCTCAGTTATATTTTATTTCACTGAGTGAAAATTTAATTTCAGGTTAAATTTTTGATCCTGAATAAGTCCCCAACGAAGCATTACCAAATTGTTTATTATTTTTTGAAAGGAATAAGCTTGTGCAGTACGGTATATTCCTCCTGAAACACCCAATAAATATATATATATATATATATATATATATATATATATATCGCAATATGTATTCTTGTGTATTATTAAAGAACATAAGTTGTATATTACAAAGACAAGAATTATAATTGAATTTACAATTCAAAGCTTTTCGTTGGCTAACAGTACCAACATCATCAGGAATATTAAACAATTAAAATTAACATATCTTATTTGACATATGTTAATTTTAATTGTTTAATATTCCTGATTATGTTGGTACTGTTAGCCAACGAAAAGCTTTGAATTGTAATTTCAATTATAGTTCTTGTATTTGTATATTGACTTATATTCTTTATATATATATATACATCTGAAACGCAATATATGTCTTGCAAAAATCAATAGGTTTTAATTTTGTCAAGATAAGTTAGTACATAATTTTATTTTGGCTAAATATTGCAGTTGTGCCATTCAGAAAAAAACACAGATAAACTCCTTCTACAAGTCAAGTGAACTTAAATTTGTATCTTTATCCTATTCACTGTTATATAAGCAATTCACTGGAATATAAGAATATTAATTGCTATAATATAGAAATAATTCACGTATTATAGAAAGAGTATATATACAAAAATAGATAGAAGCGAGATTCAACGTTAGGAGAACGAGCACGTCACATAAAAAAGGGATATATTTGTAGGATTTAGGCTGTCACTCCATCGCTGTTCGGAAATGTCAGGTTTTATCATAGAATAAATAAAACACATCCGGAATAATATCGGTTAGTTTTCATTTGGCCTGTATTCAGATTCCTCGACAGTCAGTCAGTGCTTCAACATTACTGCAGTTGGAAACAAATTATATCTTTCTCTGATGCGTCTCATGTCAGAGATCAGTGAATATAGTAATGATTATAATACATTAATTAGGGATGTGCCGATTCCTGAAATTTTCGATTCCGATTCCAAAATTCTTTTAGTCCGATTCTTTAGTCGATTCTCGATTCTTTCAAGTTATATTAGCTTACATGCTAGTTCTCTAGTAATTAATTTAGTTAACATCTTGGTCATACGGCAAAACCTTTTAAAAGGTCTGTTTTAATGTAATAGGCTACACAAAACCTTCAACCTTGATTTATCTATAGGAAGTTTTAAAAGCATAAAAACATATCAGATAAAAGTATTGACCTATTTTCAAGTTAAAAATGTTAACTTTACACTATTTTATGATGTTTGAAAAAATACCTAAGCCTATTTACATTGTGTCTTAAAACAAAACAAAATTTAAAAACAAACGAACAACATAAAAAGTAAAAAATTAATACAAATAGGTTAGTTTTTTATATTTAAAAGTCTGGCAGGTAATGTACATTTCTGTTGAAAAACACAAGCATTTGAACAGGTTGTGGGTCAAGCTAGTTTCATCGTTTGTCATATATAACTCCTGAAGTTGAGAAAGGTTTTTCAGAAAACACTGTTGCGGGTGGGCAGACAGGTATTTTATTGTCATTGCACTCAAATGAGGGTATTTGGCACTTTGTACTGCCCAATACTTTCCAAAATCACAATCTGGACTGGCTAATGGTTCCCCCAGATAATTGTTTACTTCTTCTTCTACTGTCAATTTCCCTGGGGTACCTTCTTCCTCAACATTCTGGATTAGTGGGGCATACCTTCTCCACATCTGGTGGGACCTTTTTTCTGCAGGTGTCTGGAACAAGTGCAACTGATTCAGGCCTATTTTGTATTTATTACTCAATCCCAGTTGATTTTTAACCGACTATCACTTGTAGGTCCTGTGTCTGAGGATAACGTTTCTACAAGTATAGATCTTTTTTGTTGATAAATTTGGGCAAAATGAATGTTGTTAAGTGCTTTTTCATATTTAATGTATTATGTGGTTTTACACCGTCAGTTTCTGTTGACCGTCATCGAATTGACGGGACGGCCAGTACCCTAAACCGAATACCGTCGGACATCTTAACGCTTTATGTTTATTAGTACTATTCAGCTGGTGTAGCTACTTTTGGAAAAATTAAGGCACTCTATTTAACAACAAGCTTCACACTACTTACATATGTAATTACGATGGTTTTTGTTTGATAGATAAACGCCGACGAGATTAAAAACATGATGTTATTCTAAGAGCTTTTTGTCCGTAGTTACGGGCCGTAATAAATATTTGTTATAACGTATTGTAATGATTTTCACTACTGTTTTCAATATTTCACAAAACCGTAAAAGTAAGTCGGAAATATTGACTAAATATTTAGTTGTAAAATAATCCTTAAAAACGGACTTGGTTAAAGTTAAGTACAAACATTGATACACTTAGATAAACTTATCCTTACTAGGAAGTAAATTATATCGTAAATTCCGTAACAAGTAAATTATTTGGTGTTAAAAACTTTTACTTAATATGAATCTTGGATAGTATTTACTGGACCTGTAGCATTACTTACCAGAGAGAGAATATATTACACTTTAGTTCTATATTCAAAATATTTATAGACTCACAAATCAATCACATGTGACACGTTTATACGTGTCTTAGTGATATGCGCCAAAACACTTTTATCACCAGTCAGTTTATTATTTGGGTAACCGGGACATGAAATTGTGGTTTTGTTGTTTCTTGCTAACACAAAACACAAAAAATATCAAAACCGTGTTGCACAGATAATAAAATTTAATTAAATCAAAAACAATGTCGGGTCAATTGGTATGACGGAGTTTATTTACGTTTCATTTACGGTAGGAACAAGCTATGTTGGGCCAGTTGGTCCGACACGTATTTTTATAAATATTATGGTAAGAAACGTATATTTATACTTAGATATGATAGGGGAACAAAGTATAAGAACACATTATTTAAAAATGAGCTTTAAATATTTTGGCAATTCTCTATGAAAATGCCAATATTGTCGCCGGAAGCTAAAGTATTAAGGTGCAGTGACGCGTTCGCTTTGTTAAACTACACGAACTATTTCACCTGTAAGTTTATATTACTGTACATTATTTTGCTACATTTGTAGCTACTGTGCGGATCTGTTTATCATGTAATAAATAGTTTCATTTGCTATTACAATCGTGTTTATTTTCTTTTCGCTCCCAAATATATTACATTACTGAGAGTGATATCTGTCTATAATATAATTTATTGAGGTTAGGTTTCAGATGAATAATACAGTTTTTCTGTTATCCGTCTATTAGCTTAACCGTCATGGCCACGGTTAATCGAGTTTTTACTGTACTTTTTTGTGTTTTGTTCTGACATCTATAAATCAGTGGTAGTAAGACAAATGAGAGAGAGTGTGTGTGAGAGAGAGAGAGAGAGAGAGAGAGAGAGAGTATCGAACCCGCTCTAGTGAGAGAGAGAGAGAGAGAGAGAGAGAGAGAGGGAGGGAGAGAGAAAGAGAGACGAGCGATGTCAAACGACCAGAAATGGTTACGATCTTGATTGCTGTTGCTTCATAAATAATAATATTTTCGTTTACTTTAATCTTTTAATTCATTCAAATCAACTAAGACATAGTTGGTAATTAATTATTTTTTAAATTAATTACTCCACACACATATTTTAATAGTTAACAAAATAGGAATCGGAATCGACACTTTTATGAATGAAGGATCGAGTATCAACGATGCCTCGATACCACCTAGAATCGAAGATTCCTGGAATCGAGAATCGGAATCGGCCCATCCCTAATTAAAATACAAGAGGCTGCCAAGGCAACACATCTTGCATAACGCTTTTTAAACGAATTTCAATTCATATTATTAAATAAACCATTAATTTACTAAACTATAAATAGTCCAGCTATAACTATAATAAAAATCTCATTACTCACAACAATATATAACTGATATGGATACAGGTTTCGGCATTACTATCAGTGTAAACCCTTCACTGCCAATAAGACTTAGATAAATACTCAATGAGACATATTGAATAGAATTATATTACAAGTGTTTTACTTTAAAATTTGATTATTTTATATAAATCCAGCAAATAAATATAGCATTAACTCTTAAAGTTGATATAGTTTTCTAACACCATAAAAGATATAATAACGTCAGAATACTTTTTATTTTAGAAATAGCCGTTGTAAAAAATACCATTAACAATCATAGCTTTCACACTTACTTAGATATTTTGTGAAGCTGGTTTAAAACCATATGTTTTCCTATGAATATCAGGGTCTGATACTTTCGAAGTGTAGGACCTATTTCAATTACTATACTTAGGTTTAAAACATTTTGTAAGAAGTTAAATACATTTAAACCTTTGTATTTATAAAAATATTATGAAATGTCATATTAGGACATGCATAGTTTCCGGAGGGTAATAAAGAAATAATTTTAAAAAAATATTTATAATAAATAAAACCTTTTAGTACAAAGAGATTGATAAAAAGGTGCATACTAATAAATATTATAGTTCACATTTTTAGTTTACGGCCTTTTAGAATGTTTGTAAGCATTATAGCAATTTTATTCCCAGAAATGTTACTTTATAGGGTCATAAAACGCAGCAAGTTCTAAGGCTAGACTTTGGATACTTGCTTAGATTAGCTAATTCCTGGTGTAATTAGGTATTAGTCGCCTTTATAACACCGCCTCAGCAACGAGAACTCTTTATTGACAAAATAAATCCGGGTGAGGCTCCACTTTACGTCATACACTTCTAAAACTTTACCTTGTAACTTTAAAATTATTTAAAAAAAAGGTCAAAGGTTATCACAAATTTAAGACTCTGCCACATTGTTTTATAGAAACCTTTATTTCATTTACTGATTTTGCATTTTAAATCTCATAATAAATATTTTCCACTAAATGTCAATACTTGTGAGCAACTGTGATTGTATTATTTTTTATCTCACGGGAGCATTTCAAACCCTACAATAAAGTAATTATTATTTCCTTGAGCATCTGTCACACTAGATTGTTAGCTAGTTCTGTCTGCGATATAAAACGATGCCAGTTGCTGGTTGATACTAGGAAAATTGGTATTTTGCTTTGATTGGTTTTACCTGAAACGAAATAAATTGGAAGTTATAACTAAAGTGGCAATAAGCATGTTCAATTAGCAAATTGTTTTCTTTTAATTTAGTGCTTGAATAAAAATAGGCAGTGGTGTTTAGAAATAAACACACCAAAAGATGCAATTGTTTTTATATTTGTTTTTGTGTTGGTATAGTATAGGTGTTGGTTAGAATATATCATTCAAGAATTTATGTTGAAAAAGTCACTACAAAAATTATGCCTATTATACTTATTAATTTATACTTAAAAATATATATGTATTATTAATATAATTTAATTTTTAATTACATTCTTTGGTCATTTATAAATTAATTGTTTAATGGATAATGTGTGAATTTTAAATATGTATATTTATTGATTTTATTTTTGTCATTAAATAGAATATCATATACCTGAAGTATTAATTGTATTCATTAATTTTATTATTTTAACTAAAAAATTTAAAATTGACAGAAAGAATCAATAAATGAAGTAAATTATGGTTAATTAAATAAAACCAGTAAGTTGAGTTTATTAATTTCAAAATGTATGTAATTGATATAGTATTTTTGTATTTTTCAGGGAATATTCATTATGAGTAGCAACTCTGAATCTTTTTTATTTCTTAGGAAAACACACACCCATCCAAACTAAAGTAACGATGTTTAAGTTTTTCAGCACTTTTTTTGAATAATTAAATATATATATATATATATATATATATATATAACTCTTTTTTAGCATTTTAAAGTTTTCTAAAACCTTTACTAAAATAAAAACTAAAGCTTTTCAAGACACAAATAATTTCTACGAAACATAACTAGAAATGTGTATATACTGCATAGATTTATTTTTTACCGACAAAATAATGTTAAATGTTGCCAAATTTTAATATAACATTGATTAATAATGAAAACTAAGAAAAATTTTATTTTACTAAGACACAGCTGAAATTTTTGTTTTTTGTTTTATATTTATAACGATTATTTTTAATAGTATGACGAATATTGTCTCCGTCAACTGATTTTATAAAAGTTGTTACAAACAACATTGCATGTGCGAAAATATAAATTTTTTCAATATCCTTTTGCTATTGGAACATTACCATTGACTCCTGGCCAACTCTACACAATGAAAGGCAACACTAATGTATTTTCCTTGTAAATAGGACTTTAGTGGCAAAGAAAACCGTGAAAGTGTAACACACTGCTTATGTGAATTAAAACAGCGAACGTACTCGTATTATTGTCTACATTAGTACCTCTGAATACAATGCAAGTATGTTTACAGAAACTGCAATATCTTCTTTATAATTATACTCCATAAAATAATACAATATAACTAAATAAAACAAGCGTTTACAGATTAAAATAATTATAAAATGTTGGTGTTTTAATAATACGATATAATAAGATTTCTCGGAGACAAATATAACAAGAACAACATTTTGTTATAACTAATTATTATAAATAATTTTAATTTCATTTAAAGCATTCATAATATCAAACAAACAAAATATTCTGCGACTAATAAATAGTTGGCAATGCTAATGCAGGGGGTTACACCTTTATTCAGCATAGAAGGGTCTATTCAGTAAACTGTAAATTTAAGTCACCCCTATATAAATAACCTGCCTTACTAAAGGGCCCGCGTAAACCTCCAGCATTAATTAAGTTACCCAAGTCTACAGCTTTTACCCAAGTCCTGATGTCTCCTATATCAAGCAATAGAATATAAACTTTTAATAACTTCTAAAATGAATTAATACTAATTTCTCTTGGATATGATTTTTACACACCTCCATTATTTAATGATTATTATAACGACTGAAAATATTTTAATCAAATATATATTTATTAATACAAATTTTGGTAAAATATTTAATGTTAGTATTTTTTAAAATTTAGAATGTATTATTATATCATATAAGCAACACTTATATTCCCAACCTCTAAAAGTTTTGTCGGAAAATTTTATTTTATTATTTAGATAAGCATTTTCATAGCTATATTACATAGCTACATTTTGCTAGCTAATACCCTATGAATCATATAGAATACCATCAACCCAATGACCATGCTATTCTTTGTTATAAAGGATTGTACTGTAATAATTTCATTATAATTCTTTTAGTATTTCTACTTATATAATTAAACAAGTTAGGTTTGTTCGATTAGTAAAACAATTTTAAAGTTGAGATACAAACAGAAATAAACGGGCTTTAATTGAATTTCTTATTGCCAATTCTTTAGTCGTTCGCTAAAGAAGTTAGTACTTAGATAAACACGCTAATAGTTTACACACACACACACACACACACACACACACACACACACACACACACACACTCACACACATACACACACACACACACACACACACACGCACACACACACACACACACACACGCGCGCACACACACACACACACACACACACACACACACATACACACACACACACACACACACACACACACACACACACACACACACACACACATATATATATATATATATATATATATATATATATATATATATATATACGCTAGCACAATGGGCTATCTATCATGTAGTTGTGTGTACATGATAAATATTAACTTTAATATACTATATCACATAGATTTTTTTGAAATTTATTGCTCCTGCATCATGTGTAATAAAATTTTTAAGAAATAATATACGTATTTGAAATATAAATATATAGGATGTATCTGTGAAGAAAATTATTCGAAACCGTTCTTAAAGGGTTTAACTTGTCAAGTTGTCATTTATCGGGCATGACAGTCTATATATTGAAAGATATATTTAGGTCACCCCATCGTAAGAGTTTTGCAAGTAATTATTTGCAGAGTTTTCTTCTAAGACTTAAAACTCTGGATAATTTCAAATGGTAAAGCGCTAAATGGAAATGCTCAGTTACACAGTACCAACTTGTTGAAAGACATGAGCTGAGTTATTTTTTTTTTGAGTAATTTATTGGAGTTGAATTTCTTTTACGTGTAATGATAAATTTTTAAATATTTCACTTTCTTTGAAGTGACATTATTATTTGATCAGATTTACTTTAGTGACTCAATGATAGATATTTCAGAGCATAATTTCAAACCGTAAAGCTGATTTGGGTAATAAAGTTTTGCCAATTCGATCTGTATAGTGATCATTATTGATGAAAAACGTGAAACCAATACGGATTATTAAAATATATATTTGTATTGATTTTTTCATCGTAGTTATCTGACAGTGGTATATTATTATTTTTGGCTAAGATGGCACAATATTTGTGAGTATTGGGAACAACCTGAGAATAAAATGGGAAATTGTTCAAAAACACATCCTAGGACGTTATGTACAACATATTGTTTTTAGTTTTACACGAAAAGGTATTGTTTATCAATTTAAAGTTGGGTAAAAAATTCAGTGTGGACTAGTAAGTGGGCGGAGTGATATAGTGACGATATAGTTATGCTATATTTGGTTTTAATTTATAATAACGTATCTATAACGTATAATAAAATATACTTATAAAGTGTCCAGTCAGGATAGATTTGGTTGTAATTTTACACATTACCTAAATATATAAAATTACAACAAAATTTATCCTGACTGAAAGCTTCATAGGTATATTTCGATATAGGTAGGTTTATATATATAATTAATCTTTTCTTGCAATAACAAAAAATAATACTTATCAATATAGCTTTAGGATATGTTTTTAATTTATTATATATTCATTCCATTGAGGGTGGGAAATCTGCATAACAAAGTTTAGATTGTTGAGACACCAACTACAGCTGTGACGTCACTGTATCACTCCATACTGAATTTTTTACCCAACTTTAAATTGATAAACAATACCTTTCCATGTAAAAGTAAAAAACATTATCGTCCTAGGACTTGTATCCTCGGAAGACTCCCAATTCTCACAATCATGGACGGCTCCTATGTAACAGCTTGAAGAGATTCACAGCTGCTGCGGCTTCGTCTTTGCAAACTGTAGAGTTTCGGTTATTCCAACAGTCGTCACTATACTCTTGGCCGCGCTCGGAAACTTAGTATACCGCTTCTTTCTATACTGGATCTCAAGGTGATTGTTTTCTCTTTACATGAGCTTTCCATTTCCGTTTAGCGTCCAAGATTAGACCTACGTATGTTACCTTCTTTTCTCTAAGAGACGTGTTGGCCATGGAATCAGTTTTTGCTTTCTGTTTCAATGATAAATATACCACTGGCTGACTTGCTTCCTACTAAGCTGTATTCGGCAATTACTGGACCAGCTATTGACTTTGCCCAGAGTATGCTGCCACTTGATGGTTCTATCTGCATCATTTCGTGCGACAGACAACAGAGCGGTTTCGTCTGCGATGGTCACCATAGAGGTCGCCCATAGAGAGACATTTCGCACTGTGCTAAGGATGCTACTCAGAGTCACCTTGCTAGATGATAGTCCCATTCTGGTTTACAATATACACACTTTGGCGACAGTACAAGTATCAATTTATCCTCTTGCATAATCTTTTGGGTAAATAAAAGCAGCGACTCAGGTATAACTATTTATTTATACAAGCAAATTTTCAATAACGGATACGTTGTCCGTTTCAGGCATTTCCCCTCCTGCACCTTTAAAAAAAATAATAAATAACGACGTGACCTAACCTTAGTAAATTTATGAAAAGCAGCTCATATGGGCTTTCATTAACTCACATGGGCAAAGAGCCTGTGAGTTAATGAAAAGCGTGTATGCGCTGTTTTCTAAAATATGCTAAGGTTATATCACGGTGATATTTTTTAAGCGAAGGAATTATGCTTAAAGACGATAACGCATCCGTTATTGAAACTTTGCTTGTATAAATAGTTGTAACTAACTCGCAAGTCCACCGCTATTAATTTACAATAATCTCTGCGTGTAGACATGATTACTGACCTATATTTATATCTATATGGAAGACTGCCTTAACTTTAAAACCTCCCTTTGTGCTTGTCTAAAGTGAAACTGAATAATGAGAGTGTTCGGTTAGTAGTAACGCTCGCTCCTGCTCTTGGATTTGGATTCCTTTCTTAATATACTCAGGGTAATCAGTTACTTAGTGTGATAACATAGAATTTATCCTGAGACACAACGATGAGAATCTCATTCAGTATCTTGTAACCGGTTCTGTATCTTGTAACCGGTTCTGTATCTTGTAACCGGTTCTGTATCTTGTAACCGGTTCAGTATCTTGTAACCGGTTCTGTATCTGGTTGAGAATTGATATAAGTTAATTTGTTAGGAGGGCGGCTAGAGTTATAGGATCTAGGTTTCCTGTACATTCTCTGCTGGTTTGGTGTGGTGGAAGCTAAGGCAATGATTCAAATATCCCTTTCTGTTCTGACGTGATCAGTAAGCAGGCAATACCTAGACCCCTTGACGAATGAGTTCATCCTCGTCTGATAGGTCGCCTCTGCTTGTTTTCTTTCTTATATTTGTATCCATTTGTTTCTCTTTGCTTGGGGCTTTCCTAGGCTTTATGTTTAAATTATTCAGTTCCTTAATTTCTTCAACACTTTTTTCACACAATGTCATTTGTGTCTTCGGTGACAGTAGAGTCCACTGTGCTTTCTAACGAATCTTTATCTTTAGGAAAAAAACACCGCCTCACAGAATCTGGGAGGTCGACCCCAGGTGAGGGTGTATTTCTTTGAAAAGTACCCCAGTTCTGTTAGTTATTTGTAGAGTGCTCCAAAATGAAGGACGAAGGTCGCTTCTCTTAGTTAGTTCCCAGAAGGTATTCTATTTCCTAATCACCCAAAAACAAAAAACCCCAATGGAGGGGTACTACCCCTATCCACAATTTGAAGAAGAGTCTTACAGATTTTACACCCACTGGAGTAATGAATATAATGTAATGTGTGGCCTGCGAGGAGGACCTACAGCGTCTCTTTGGCGAACTGCAGGAGAGCCTTCGCAGCGGATTCCGATGCGTCGTCACCATCAGGACATCAAGGGTGACGACTCGGAGCGGCCAGTGGAAGGACTGCGGGACCGTTGGACATGCGTCCAAGCGGTACGGCGGCTGTCCTAAGCACGAGTCCCAGCCCCGCCAGCAGAAGAGGCAGAAGCAGACGCCCGCACCGAGAAGCGATCGCCAGGTCCTCGGGGGACCTCCAGTCTCCCCCGAGGTGCTGCCGCCAACACCTGCGGACAGCAAAGAGGCTGCGTCGTCGTCGTCGTCGCCGCCGGATACTGTTGCGGTATCAAAGAAGGCTGCTCCCCCTCGTAAGAGGAAGTACCGCAACACGGAGTACAGGAGGATCCCGCTGCTGTGGCTACCGGCTGGGAGAGAGTGTGGCGTCGCCGCCGTCGGCTGAAGACCAAGCCGGCACGTGTCGAGGAGTTGAAGAGGAAGTACTTCTTCTGGGACTCCGAAGAAGCCGACGACACGTGTACTGAGCTGATCCCACGCGACGAGCTCGATACATCGTTTAAGGAAATAACTGAGCTCGTCCTAGCTCCGGGAGTCTGCATTCCGGACAAAGACCTTGCAGTAGGCCACATCGAGATGTATGAAAAACTCATGATGGACGAGGAGGAAAAGGAGCTCAGGTCTAAACGCCGGTGGCGCAATAAGCAGCGGGCATGGCGACGGCAACGACGCAGAGAAGCGGAAGCAGCCTCCCTATTAAAAAAAGTTATTCTTTGTATTAAGTAAATTGTAATTTTCTCATTTTTTCTAAATTTGTAATGTTTTCTTTGTAAAAATTCTTTGACAATAAATTTCCTTATATCACATCATATATTATCCCAAATGATTCATAAACGTGCGGTAAATATCCGCTGTTTTCT
>JBAIZL010000003.1:158849265-158881765 GCA_036971475.1 Prosapia bicincta
TTATGCCCATTAGTATTTAAATGAGCCAAAATTGCTTTTATCAAATTAAAATAATTTTAAAAACTGTTGTCACAACGTTAAAACAATAAACCAATTTTTACACGCGTTATATTTGTATCAAAACTTATATGGGTCTAGGCTTCTGTATATTTGTATCACAACGTATATGGGTCTAGGCTTCTGTATATTTGTTGGGCTAATTTAAAATGTACGCATTACAAAGCTCTTGGGTATTTTTAGATCGAACAAATCCAAGTAAAAATATGTTATTTACAAAGATAATTATTTGTTCATTGTACAGTTATACATCAAAATCTGGCTTCGAAAATGGTTTCAAAGTTATTGCACGAACATATTTCCGTATTATTTAAACGTCATTGAAATTATTAAAGTGTTATACATTTTAATTTTGTCGAAGATATTATGGTTCTTGTTTAATATATTTTATTAATTTTTCTAACTGGTATAAAATTAGTAGAATAAAAATAAAACAGGATTAATAAAATTCAACCAATACTGGAAGTTAAAGATAGATATTAAATTAAAACTATTACTTTAATTACAATTAAAGTTGTTTTTGCTGTGTTAATGATAATCTTCTCCTTATAGAGGAAATATTATTCTCCTAAAGTATTCACGTAGAACTCAAAATGTATTCACAAATATATGCTAGCGACTAAAGTAAATATTTGAAAATCAAAGCGATAAAAAATAATGCATGGCTTTTTATTACTGTTTTAAATAAATATTAATTTGTTATCCTATAATTCTTCCAGTACAGTTTTGTGTATCATGTTTTAATGAATATGAGTTTTTTTAACGGATGATATTCTATTAGCCTTCAATTGTTTCACCCCCCTCACACACACGCACGCACACACATACAACACACACATACACACACACACACACACACACACACACACACACACACACACACACACACACACACACACACACATACACATACACACAAACATACACACACACACACACACACACACACACACACACACACACACACACACACACACACACACACACACACACACACACACACACACACACACACACACACACACACACATACACACACACACACACACACACACACACACGTAAATATGTATATTCACGGTACCCGACTACAAAGTAAATATAAATGAATTTCTTTGCACATTGGGTTGTCAGAGTAATCCACATCAAGTATTAAATTAAACAATATATATAGTAAACAATTAAAAACGTTAAAATAAGGAATTTTAAATAAATGGATATTTACATAAACCAATATTTTATAAATACTATTAAATGTATGTATGGAGGAAACGTTTTGTAAATTCATAAAGCGAAACGTATTTCACAAAATTTATTTCACCTTATACATTCTGATTTAATTCAGATAAGAAGTTAGCTTTCGTGTATTTGTCTCCCAGACTGCTGCAAATCCCATTTACAGGGAAAACACATTAGGGTTGCTTTCATTTTTTAGGGTGTGGCCTGAGATAAATGCTAACAAAACTTACTAAATTATTTTATATACTTGTCCAGAAAATCTTTTTCCTAGGTAAATTTTAAACCTTTTTGTTTTAGAAAGTCCGTTAAAACCTGTTGAATATGTTTAGAGCAGAGAATACTTATGTTTTTTTATGTTTTGAAGCTAATGTATTTGATTTGCATTGAAATAGATTTCTAATGAGAGGGGATATTTGCTTTAAGAAATAATAAAATATTTAAAATCACCTCAATCCACACTACTAAGGTGGTATGAATCAACTGTTAACAATAAATTGTATCCTAAAGATAATATTTTTTTAAATGTAAAAAATAAATGTTTTCATTGTTTTATGGGAATAAATAACGTAAACTAAACGATACAGCTGCTTTTTACGCGATGTTTTGAACTATGGCTGCTGAAGATATGTATTTCGCATATTCTTGTTAAAAGTCACAAGGCATAAAATTTCTCCTTTTTTGATCACTAAGTCATAAGTTAGACATGCAATTTCCAAGGAGGTTTGTGTGTTTCAGCATCGTCAGCAAGTATTGTCTTTGGGTTTCACATGATTTTCTATATCAGCAGCGTATCTTGGAAATGCGATCAAAGATCATCCTGACTATTACGATCTCACAGCTGTCTGAGGATTGTGGATTGAGGAGAGTGGATTGCACTGCCTGACCTTCGGAAGTTTCTACTGGTCTCGAGTAATTAAGTGGACGAAGCGTTATCTATCTGGTCGCAACGTCGTCTTGTCCCAGCGGCGGTCCGGTCACCAGCCCAGCCCTTACAGGAAGGTTGCATATCCCCGTCTCCGGCCTGTCGCTACTAAATAGAGTCGAAAAAACTTTACTGCTTGACGCTTTTTTTCTTTTATCTCCAACTTCTACAATTTTCCAAAAACATACACTGCATAATGTGAATTTAAAATGTCAAATTATTGAATAGATGTTATGTATTTAATATACTATCGAAAACATAATTTTTTAAAATATAATAGGATGCTATAAAATACATTATTTGCAATAGCACTGTACCAGCAATATCACTAACAAGCATTACATATTTGATACAGAGGGTTTGCAATCGGACTGTACAATAGCAATAACAAGCATCACAGATTCCGATACAGAGGGTTTGCAATCGGACTGTACAATAGCAATAACAAGCATCACAGATTCCGATACAGAGAGTTTGCAATCGGACTGTACAATAGCAATAACAAGCATCACAGATTCCGATACAGAGGGTTTGCAATCGGACTGTACAATAGCACTAACAAGCATCACAGATTAAGACACAGAGGGTTTGCAATCGGACTGTACAATTGCACTCACAAGCATCACAGATTCAGACACAGAGGGTTTGCTATCAGACGGTACAAAAGCAAAAGCACTAACAACCATCACAGAATCAGATACAGAGGGTTTGAAATAGGACTGTACAATAGCACTAACAAGCATCACAGATTCCGATACAGAGAGTTTGCAATCGTACTGTACAATGACAATAGCACTAACAACCATCACAGACTCCGATACAAGGGTTTGCAATCGGACTGTACAATAGCAATAACAAGCATCACAGATTCCGATACAGAGGGTTTAGAATCGGATTGTACAATAACACTAACAAGCATCACAGATTCCGATACAGAGAGTTTGCAATCGTACTGTACAATGACAATAGCACTAACAACCATCACAGAATCCGATACAAGGGTTTGCAATCGGACTGTACAATAGCAATAACAAGCATCACAGATTCCGATACAGAGGGTTTAGAATCGGATTGTACAATAGCAATAGCACTAACAAGCATCACAGATTCCGATACAGAGGGGTTTAATCGGACTGTTCAATAGCAATAACATGCATCACAGACTCCGATACAGAGAGCTTGCAATCGGACTGTACAATAGCAGTAAAAAGTGCACAGATTCCGATACAGAGGAATTGTAATCGGACTGTACAATAGGAATAACAAGCATCACAGATTCCGATACAGAGGGTTTGCAATAGGACTGTACAATAGCACTAACAAGCATCACAGATTTCGATACAGAGGGTTTACAATACGACTGAACAATAGCACTAACAAGCATTACTGATTCCGATACAGAGGGTTTTTAATCGGACTGTACAAAAGCACTAGCAAGCATCACAGATTCCGATACAGACGGCTTGTAATCGCACTGTACAATAACACTACCAGGCATCACAGATTCCGATACAGAGGGTTTACAATAGGACTGTACAATAGCCTTACCAAGCATCACAGATTCCGATACAGAGGGTTTGCAATCGGATTGTACAATAGTCTTACCAAGCATCACAGATTCCGATACAGAGGGTTTGTAATCGGACTGTACAATAGCACTAACAAGCATCACAGATTCCGATACATAGGGTTTGTAATCGGACTGTACAATAACACTAACAAGCATCACAGATTCCGATACAGTGGGTTTGCAATCGAACTGTACAATATCACTAAAAAGCGTTACAGATTCCGATACAGAGGGTTTGTAAACGGACTGTACAATATCACTAACTAGTATAACAGATTTCGATACAGAGGGTTTGCAATCGGACTGTACAATAGCACTAAAAAGGCGTTACAGATTACGATACAGAGGGTTTAGAATCGGATTGTACAATAGCAATAGCACTAACAAGCATCACAGATTCCGATACAGAGGGTTTTAATCGGACTGTACAATAGCACTAGCAAGCATCACAGATTCCGATACAGAGGGTTTACAATAGATCTGTACAATAGCCTTACCAAGCATCACAGATTCCGATACACAGGGTTTGTAATCGGACTGTACAATAGGAATAACAAGCATCACAAATTCCGATACAGAGGGTTTGTAATCGGATTGTACAATAGCACTAACATGCATCACAGACTCCGTTACAGAGCGTTTGTAATCGGACTGTACAATAGCACTAACAAGCATCACAGATTCCGACACAGAGGGTTTGTAATCGGACTGTACAATAACACTACCATGCATCACAGATTCCGATACAGAGGGTTTGTAACCGGACTGTACAATAGCACTAAAAAGCGTTACAGATTCCGATACAGACGGGTATCCCCGTCTCCGGCTTGTCGCTACTAAATAGAGTCGAAATAACTTTACTGCTTGACGCTTTTTTTCTTTTATCTCCAACTTCTACAATTTTCCAAAAACATACACTGCATAATGTGAATTTAAAATGTCAAATTATTGAATAGTTGTTATGTATTTAATATACTATCGAAAACATAATTTTTTAAAATATAATAGGATGCTATAAAATACATTATTTGCAATAGCACTGTACCAGCAATATCACTAACAAGCATCACAGATTCCGATACAGAGGGTTTACAATAGGACTGTACAATAGCACTAACTAGCATCACAAATTCCGATACAGAGGGTTTGCAATCGGACTGTACCATATCACTAAAAAGCGTTACAGATTCTGATGCAGAAGGTTTGTAATCGGACTGTACAATATCACTAACTAGCATAACAGATTTCGATACAGAGGGTTTGCAATCGGACTGTACAATAGCACTAAAAAGCGTTACAGATTCCGATACAGAGGGTTTGTAATCGGACTGTACAATAGCAATAACAAGCATCACAGATTTTGATACAGAGGGTTTGCAAACGGACTGTACAATAGCACTAACATGGATCACAGACTACGATACCGAGGGTTGGTAATCGGACTATACAATAGCACTAACAAGCGTCACAGAATTATATTCAGAATGATTTTATTCGGACTGTACAAAAGCACTAACAAGCATCACAGATTTCGATACAGAGGGTTTGCAATAGGACTGTACAATAGCACTAACAAGCATTACATATTCCGATACAGAGGGTTTCCAATAGGACTGTACAATAGCACTAACAAGCATTACAGCTTCCGATACTCAGGGTTTGCAATCAGACTGTACAATAGCACTATCAAGCGTTACTGATTCCGATACAGAGGGGTTTTAATCGGACTGTACAATAGCACGAAAAAGCATCACAGATTCCGATAGAGAGTGTTTGTAATCGGACTGTACAATAACACTAACAAGCATTACAGATTCCCATACAGTGGTTTTTTAATCGGACTGTACAATAGCACAAAAAAACATCACAGATTCCGATTAGGAGGGTATATAATCGGACTGTACAATAGCACTAACAACCATCTCAGATTCCAATACAGAGGGTTTGCAATCGGACTGGTAAATAGCTTTAACGAGCATCACAGATTCCGATACAGAGGGTTTGCAATAAAAATGTACAATAGCACTATCAAGCTTCACAGTTCCCGATACAGAGGGTTTACAATCGGACTGGTAAATAGCTTTAACAAGCATCACAGATTCCGATACAGAGGGTTTGTAATAGAAATGTACAATAGCACTAACAAGCATCACAGATTTTGATATAGAGGGTTTTAAATCGGACTGTACAATAGCACTAACAAGCATCACAGAATCCGATACAGAGGGTTTGTAATCGGACTTTACAATAGCACTAACAAACATCACAGTTTCCGATACTCAGGGTTTGTAATAGGATTGTACAAACACACTAACAAGCATTCCAGATTCCGATACAGAGTGTTTTGTAATAGCACTGTACAATAGCACTAAAAAGCATCACAGATTTTGATACAGATGGTTTGTAATCGGACTGTACAATAGCACTACCAAGCATCACAGATTACGATACAGACGGTTTGCAATAGGACTGTACAATCGCACTAACAAGCATCACAGATTCCGATACAGAGAGTTTACAATCGGACTGTACAATAACACTAACAAGCATCACAATTTCCGATACAGAGGGTTGGTAATCGGAATGTACAAACACAGTAACAAGCATTACAGATTCCGATACAGAGGGTTTGTAATCGGACTGTATATTAGAACTAACAAGCATCTGAGATTCCGATACAGAGGGTTTGTAATTGGACTGTACAATAACACTAACAAGCATCACAGATTCCGATACAGTGGGTTTTTAATCAGACTTTACAATAGCACTAACAAGAATCACAGATTCCGATACAGAGGGTTTATAATCGGACTGTACAATAGCACTAACAAGCATCAAATATTCCGATAGAGATGGTTTAAAATCGGACTATACACATAGCTGTAACAAGCATCACAGATTCCGATACAATGGGTTTATAAGCGGACTGTACAAACACACTATCAAGCATCACAGATTCCGATACTGAGGGTTTGTAATCGGACTGTATAATAGCACTAACAAGCATCACAGATTCCGATACAAAGGGTTTGCAATCGGACTGTACCATAGCACTACCAAGCATCACGGATTCCGATAAAGAGGGTTTGCCATCAGACTATACAATAGCACTAAAAAGTGTCACAGATTCCGATACAGAGGGTTTGTAATCGGAATGTACAATAGCACTAACAAGCATCACAGGCTCCTATACAGACGGTTTATAATCGGACTGTACAATAGCACTAACAAGCATCAAATATTCCGATAGTGATGGTTTAAAATCGGACTATACACATAGCTGTAACAGGCATCACAGGTTCCGATACAATGGGTTTATAAGCGGACTGTACAAACACACTAACAAGCATTACGGATTGCGATATAGAGGGTTTGTAATCGGACTGTACAATAGCACTAACAAGCATCACAGGCTCATATACAGAGGGTTTGTAATCGGACTGTACAATATCACTAACAAGCATCACAGGCTCCTATACAGAGGTTTTGTAATCGGACTGTACAATAGCACTAACAAACATCACAACTTCCGATACACAGAGTTTGCAATAGGACTGTACATTAGCACTAACAAGCATCACAGATTCCGATACAAAGGGTTTGCAATCGGACTGTACCATAGCACTACCAAGCATCACGGATTCCGATAAAGAGGGTTTGTCATCAGACTATACAATAGCACTAAAAAACGTCACAGATTCCGATACAGAGGGTTTGTAATCGGACTGTACAATAGCACTAACAAGCATCACAGGCTCCTATACAGAGGGTTTGTAATCGGACTGTACAATTTCACTAACAAGCATCACAGGCTTCTATACAGAGGGTTTGTAATCGGACTGTACAATAGCACTAACAAACATCACAAATTCCGATACAGAGAGTTTGCAATAGGACTGTACATTAGCACTAACAAGCATCACAGATTCCGATACAGAGGGTTTGCAATCGCACTGTACAACAGCACTAAAAAGCGTCACAGATTCCGATACAAAGGGTTTGTAATCGGACTGTACAATAGCACAAACAAGCATCACACACTCCGATACAGAGGGTTTTTAATAGTACTGTACAATAGCACTAACATGCATCACAGACTCCGATACAGAGCGTTTGTAATCGGACTGTACAATATCAATAACAAGCATCACAGATTCCGATACAGAGGGTTTGTAATCAGACTGTACAATAGCACTAACAAGCATCACAGATTCCGATACAGAGGGTTTTTAATAGGACTGTGCAATAGCACTAACATGCATCACAGTCTCCGATACAGAGGGTTTGTAATCGGATTGTACAATAGCACTAACATGCATCACAGACTCCGTTACAGAGCGTTTGTAATCGGACTGTACAATAGCACTAACAAGCATCACAGATTCCGACACAGAGGGTTTGTAATCGGACTGTACAATAACACTACCATGCATCACAGATTCCGATACAGAGGGTTTGTAACCGGACTGTACAATAGCACTAAAAAGCGTTACAGATTCCGATACAGACGGGTATCCCCGTCTCCGGCTTGTCGCTACTAAATAGAGTCGAAATAACTTTACTGCTTGACGCTTTTTTTCTTTTATCTCCAACTTCTACAATTTTCCAAAAACATACACTGCATAATGTGAATTTAAAATGTCAAATTATTGAATAGTTGTTATGTATTTAATATACTATCGAAAACATAATTTTTTAAAATATAATAGGATGCTATAAAATACATTATTTGCAATAGCACTGTACCAGCAATATCACTAACAAGCATCACAGATTCCGATACAGAGGGTTTACAATAGGACTGTACAATAGCACTAACTAGCATCACAAATTCCGATACAGAGGGTTTGCAATCGGACTGTACCATATCACTAAAAAGCGTTACAGATTCTGATGCAGAAGGTTTGTAATCGGACTGTACAATATCACTAACTAGCATAACAGATTTCGATACAGAGGGTTTGCAATCGGACTGTACAATAGCACTAAAAAGCGTTACAGATTCCGATACAGAGGGTTTGTAATCGGACTGTACAATAGCAATAACAAGCATCACAGATTTTGATACAGAGGGTTTGCAAACGGACTGTACAATAGCACTAACATGGATCACAGACTACGATACCGAGGGTTGGTAATCGGACTATACAATAGCACTAACAAGCGTCACAGAATTATATTCAGAATGATTTTATTCGGACTGTACAAAAGCACTAACAAGCATCACAGATTTCGATACAGAGGGTTTGCAATAGGACTGTACAATAGCACTAACAAGCATTACATATTCCGATACAGAGGGTTTCCAATAGGACTGTACAATAGCACTAACAAGCATTACAGCTTCCGATACTCAGGGTTTGCAATCAGACTGTACAATAGCACTATCAAGCGTTACTGATTCCGATACAGAGGGGTTTTAATCGGACTGTACAATAGCACGAAAAAGCATCACAGATTCCGATAGAGAGTGTTTGTAATCGGACTGTACAATAACACTAACAAGCATTACAGATTCCCATACAGTGGTTTTTTAATCGGACTGTACAATAGCACAAAAAAACATCACAGATTCCGATTAGGAGGGTATATAATCGGACTGTACAATAGCACTAACAACCATCTCAGATTCCAATACAGAGGGTTTGCAATCGGACTGGTAAATAGCTTTAACGAGCATCACAGATTCCGATACAGAGGGTTTGCAATAAAAATGTACAATAGCACTATCAAGCTTCACAGTTCCCGATACAGAGGGTTTACAATCGGACTGGTAAATAGCTTTAACAAGCATCACAGATTCCGATACAGAGGGTTTGTAATAGAAATGTACAATAGCACTAACAAGCATCACAGATTTTGATATAGAGGGTTTTAAATCGGACTGTACAATAGCACTAACAAGCATCACAGAATCCGATACAGAGGGTTTGTAATCGGACTGTACAATAACACTAACAGGCATCACGGATTCCGATACAATGGGTTTTTAATCGGACTGTACAATAGCACTAATAAGCATACAGATTCCGATACAGAGGGTTTATAATCGGACTGTACAATAACACTAACAAGCATCAGAGATTAGGATACATAGGGTTTGTAATCGGACTGTACAATAGCACTAACAAACATCACAGTTTCCGATACTCAGGGTTTGTAATAGGATTGTACAAACACACTAACAAGCATTCCAGATTCCGATACAGAGTGTTTTGTAATAGCACTGTACAATAGCACTAAAAAGCATCACAGATTTTGATACAGATGGTTTGTAATCGGACTGTACAATAGCACTACCAAGCATCACAGATTACGATACAGACGGTTTGCAATAGGACTGTACAATCGCACTAACAAGCATCACAGATTCCGATACAGAGAGTTTGCAATCGGACTGTACAATAACACTAACAAGCATCACAGTTTCCGATACAGAGGGTTGGTAATCGGAATGTACAAACACAGTAACAAGCATTACAGATTCCGATACAGAGGGTTTGTAATCGGACTGTATATTAGAACTAACAAGCATCTGAGATTCCGATACAGAGGGTTTGTAATCGGACTGTACAATAACACTAACAAGCATCACAGATTCCGATACAGTGGGTTTTTAATCAGACTTTACAATAGCACTAACAAGAATCACAGATTCCGATACAGAGGGTTTATAATCGGACTGTACAATAGCACTAACAAGCATCAAATATTCCGATAGAGATGGTTTAAAATCGGACTATACACATAGCTGTAACAAGCATCACAGATTCCGATACAATGGGTTTATAAGCGGACTGTACAAACACACTATCAAGCATCACAGATTCCGATACTGAGGGTTTGTAATCGGACTGTATAATAGCACTAACAAGCATCACAGATTCCGATACAAAGGGTTTGCAATCGGACTGTACCATAGCACTACCAAGCATCACGGATTCCGATAAAGAGGGTTTGCCATCAGACTATACAATAGCACTAAAAAGTGTCACAGATTCCGATACAGAGGGTTTGTAATCGGAATGTACAATAGCACTAACAAGCATCACAGGCTCCTATACAGACGGTTAATAATCGGACTGTACAATAGCACTAACAAGCATCAAATATTCCGATAGTGATGGTTTAAAATCGGACTATACACATAGCTGTAACAGGCATCATAGGTTCCGATACAATGGGTTTATAAGCGGACTGTACAATAGCACTAACAAGCATCACAGGCTCATATACAGAGGGTTTGTAATCGGACTGTACAATATCACTAACAAGCATCACAGGCTCCTATACAGAGGTTTTGTAATCGGACTGTACAATAGCACTAACAAACATCACAACTTCCGATACAGAGAGTTTGCAATAGGACTGTACATTAGCACTAACAAGCATCACAGATTCCGATACAAAGGGTTTGCAATCGGACTGTACCATAGCACTACCAAGCATCACGGATTCCGATAAAGAGGGTTTGTCATCAGACTATACAATAGCACTAAAAAACGTCACAGATTCCGATACAGAGGGTTTGTAATCGGACTGTACAATAGCACTAACAAGCATCACAGGCTCCTATACAGAGGGTTTGTAATCGGACTGTACAATTTCACTAACAAGCATCACAGGCTTCTATACAGAGGGTTTGTAATCGGACTGTACAATAGCACTAACAAACATCACAAATTCCGATACAGAGAGTTTGCAATAGGACTGTACATTAGCACTAACAAGCATCACAGATTCCGATACAGAGGGTTTGCAATCGCACTGTACAACAGCACTAAAAAGCGTCACAGATTCCGATACAAAGGGTTTGTAATCGGACTGTACAATAGCACTAACAAGCATCACACACTCCGATACAGAGGGTTTTTAATAGTACTGTACAATAGCACTAACATGCATCACAGACTCCGATACAGAGCGTTTGTAATCGGACTGTACAATATCAATAACAAGCATCACAGATTCCGATACAGAGGGTTTGTAATCAGACTGTACAATAGCACTAACAAGCATCACAGATTCCGATACAGAGGGTTTTTAATAGGACTGTGCAATAGCACTAACATGCATCACAGTCTCCGATACAGAGGGTTTGTAATCGGATTGTACAATAGCACTAACATGCATCACAGACTCCGTTACAGAGCGTTTGTAATCGGACTGTACAATAGCACTAACAAGCATCACAGATTCCGACACAGAGGGTTTGTAATCGGACTGTACAATAGGACTTACAAGCGTCACAGATTCCGAGACAGAGGGTTTGTAATCGGACTGTACAATAGCACTTACAAGCGTCACAGATTCCGACACAGAGGGTTTGTAACGGACTGTACAATAGCACTTACAAGCATCACAGATTCCGACACTGACTGTGTAATATTAGGCAAGTGCTTAGAGCCTGAGGTTATTATTTTACTGATTAGGAGTCCAGCAGACGTCGCAAAATAATACTGACGTAGAAATAATGTGCGCAAAAAGTAAAAAATACTCTTTCTTGATTCTCCTCGGACAAAGAAGTGTGTGGCTAGGAGTTCCTGGAGGTACATTTTAATAGAGCGTGCCTTATGTATCAGACGACGTTAATCTAATGTGAATATAGGTTATGGGATATTTTCGATAAATAGTACGTTTATAAGGTGTTATGGTGAAAACTGTCATTGATTTTACCACAATTATTCGAATTACACATTCGTTTGTGGATATATTTCCTTAGGCAAATATAATATACAAATACAGTATAATAGTTCAGGCATTTAACTCGAATATATTCACCTAGAAGCTAAACTAGAATAGTTGATAAAATAAATAATCAAACATATTTAAATCCTATACAAATATAATAATTTATAAGGTAATGACTTGACAAGTTATAATTAATACCTTTTCTATGTAACTAATTATTTGTTTACTAGAGTTAATTAAACGGTGCAATGAGAATAACTATAAAATATTATTGCAAACTGAAAAACCATGAAATACATTAATAATCAATACATGATTAAACAAAATCCAAAGATTAGGTCCAATTAAATGGGAAACGTTCTGAAATGGTAATAGATATGTTACTAAAAATATCTAAAAGTCTAAAAACTAACTAAAATATCTAGAAATCAAAAATAAATAGAAAACTATGACACCAAACCTTTTTTTTGTTATATTAAACTGTATGTGGATTTAATTTAATCACAAACCACTAATTCAGTTCACTGAGGGGGAAAATAAACTACCGTTTAAAGTAGTTTAACTCTAATGAAATTGTAATTTTACTAACACAGTTTTGACCATTCTTTTAAACTTTCAGATGATGATAAAGTTAAAAAAAAAACTTCACTGGATTTACGGAGCCTGCATTTGGAAAATGTTTTTTGTCCTGTTTGCGTCACTGCCTGGTCCAGTCACTGACGCTGCCCAGGGCGTGCTGCAATTTAGCCGGTAGTGTTCCCGTATTGTTTCTTCGGACCTATCTAAACATTAGTAAAATATTGTTACTAAAAATGTATTTCTAACATTTATAATTTGAAACCTACCGTGCTGGTTATATATAAAAGTTTTCTCATATTTAGAGTCGCGAAAAACCAATGAAGTACAAGGTTCTCATTTAAAGTAAGCTTTTAAAGTAGGCCTATTACTCTATCTTAATTGTTTTTTGAATTTCGAACCCAAATATATCTTTTTTAAATTGTTTTTGTATAATATTTTTTTTTGTAGAGATTCTCTGTTTTTCATGCTTAACGCTAATTTTTAAAAGTTGTATATATACAATTTCTGTTTATAGCATCACTATATTAATGACAATACCTTATTGGCATGTAACAATGCATTACGTATTATTACAATGGAAAACTAAAGCCTAGTATTTGTATTATTAAATTTACAAAAAAATTATTTTTACAATACTTCAAGTTTCCACATTTAAAATTTTGTCGTAAACCAAAGTAACCAAATAAATATAAAATCATAAATCAACTATCATTAATACGTTTACATATAGTATAATATACGTCGCTTATCATCATAATAACAACCACATTACTAATATTTCATTTTATTATTACTCAATATACGAATCAGTTAAACAATTTGACCTGATTCATGTTAAAACCAATGTTTGGAAACTAAAACGATCCTGATATGTTTATAGTAACGTTATGTATAGAGGTGTGTGAGCCAGATGGGTGGTTAGCGTAAATTTATACGTTTGTTATTAGAGATACGTCAACAAATATAATTTACATATTAATAACTTGACAATGATAATTACCAATTGTTATAAATACAAGGACAAAATTAAATAAAAATAAGCAAGGTAAGAGATAAAAATTAATATAATATATCACATTTTTCGAGTAATAAATTGATTTTATATAAATAAAATAAGACATATCTTATGAAAAGAGGGTTTATAGAATTGCTAGAGTCGTATAAAACCTAATTCTTCTATAAAGGGAGCCTAAATGCACTTACATGGTGAGGTGAAACCAACTCTGAATTTCAATACAAAATGATATGCGATATAAAGCATGGCAACCTTCCTAGTAGAGTTGTAAATATTGTCCTGATGTAGGAAGGCAAAATGAGATTGTGTGCGATTAAAATTCCAACAACGATGTGGTATAAATTACGGAAATTGTTGGTCATAAACCGCCAAGAGAAACTTTATTAACATTTGCGATGTTCATTATCCGATTGCCAGCAGGGACGTTGTAAATATACGTGCTCTCTTTCTTTATTATGATACAACTGTTGTCCTAGAAAGTGAAAATATTAAATGTATTATAATTAAATTGAAAATATCTAAAATCTACAATTTTTTAAAGACTTGATTACGGATATTTTCAATTAAAAACAAAACCTTAAAACAAATTTTGTTTTGAGTATTTTTGCATTGGTTCTAGAATAAATAACCCGTTTCAGACGCATTATAATAATAGTTTCTTAAAGTTTTTCCAATAATTGAATTCCATGCATCCAACTTTAATATATTTCATCAATCGTGAATTATTGCTATGGCAACCCAATAATGCAGATTAAAAACAATATTGTGCTCCAATATATCCGGAAATGGAAATGGGTTCTGTGTAAGGAATGTCAAATTCATTTTAGTGTATTTGTATTCCGTACTAAACTCATGTAAAAGCTAAGGTGACGCGTCCGTGATTGGGTTACTCAAAATGGAATTTATGTTCTATGCGTCTTCGCGCTGTCTGAGACCTTCCTTAGTGAGTTCCAAGGTTTATTTCTGGTTTTATTGACATTTAGTTCTAAGTTTAGGGTATAATGATACCATAAAGTTACCTCTAAAATGTATATCTATTCACAACTAATTTATGTTGTGTAGCTCCGGGTACTAGAGTGGCGTTTCTCACTCAAGAAACAATACATTATGACAACCTGTGAACCATATATCTGAAATTAATTAAAATTGTTTTTTGTTAATTTTTTGAATGATTTGGAGCATCAATTGAAACTATTTCTTAGTGCAATAATTGTATTTCTGATTGTAATCATCATTTGTGATTGACAATATTAGTTTACGAAAAACATTTTGAAAATGATTTAAAATTACTATAGGCTACATAAAAAATAATTCAAAAATAGCGCCGTTTTTGATATATCAAATTATAAGATTTATTTAAATGAGAAACTAAAATTAAATACATCAACTTTTTGCCTCACTGTTGGCATGGGATAACACTAACAAACGGACCAATTATATTTGCGAGTTCTATTTAGACAAATCAAGTTATCAGTAACTATTTTAACAAAAAATATTTGGATATTTGTAAACAAATTTGTAAAACAAAATCTGTGTTATTTTCTTTGTAAATAACTAGGAGCTATTTTACTTTTTATCAATTTTTTTTGATTTATTTTTTAATGTATAATTATTCTTTTGAATTTTAGGGTTGAGGATATATATATATATATATATATATATATATATATATATATATATATATATATATATAATTATTATAATAATAATTATATATATATATATATATATATATATATATATATAATGCATTAGGCATTATGGATTACCATGGAAAAGTCCCTTTGTATCTGCTTGTTTAAATCTTCATTATTTACATTAACTTAACGTTGATATTATTTATGTTATTACTTCATTATACGTTTGGCAATAATGTGCTTGACCTTCTTTATACGTGAAACAAGTTATTCATGTATAGTACATATGGATTTTTTGTTTATTGCATGATAATGTTATATGTGAAATATATATCTAATATTCTGAAAACGCAGAACAACTGTATATTTGTAAATAATTTCTCAAAAACTGGTCAGGGATTTTCACAAAAAGTGGTATGTAATAGGGTTTTAACTTTATATATATATATATATATATATATATATATATATATTTTTTTTTTTTGAAACTACTCAAAGGATTTTCATCATAGTTATATAGGGAATTTTTAACCTTAGCAATCCAATGGGCTACATAAAAATGTTATGAAAATTCAGTATCAAGTTTTCGAAAGTCTTTGAACCTCTGAAGCTACTTTAATAATGTTCACTAAAATTGGTATATTGGGGCTTAACCTCGGTATTCCAACCGGCTAAGTGAAGTTAATCTGAAAAATCGTAATCATCAAGTTTTCGAACATTTTTAAGTGGTTCATATTCCCAGAATTACATTGGGCTAATGCACGAATCAACTAGGATGTAGATACATCAATTCTTAGTTAGACCAGTATTTGTCATGACAATCCATAAGTCCCAGAGGCAATGTTTTGATTATGTTTTTGTCATGGACTTTAGAATCTCCGTTTTTATTCCCAGGGTTTATATCTGCCACTCTAGGGTTAAAAGAAGGAGTAACTAAATAGTGCTTTTGCCAAATGATAATCAACATCATACGCGGAATATAATGTTTAAAATGTCCCACTCAATCAGAGTAGGACCCGATCGTAGAAAGGATTCTTGATATTTACTTATTTCAACTGTAGATCAATTAGAATTATTTATATTACCCATTTATAAAACCAAATAATGTTATTTAAAAAATCAAATAAAACCAATTCTATTAAAACCATAGAAATTACAATTATCTTTTAAAAACTGTTCATTCTATCTTCTACTGGAGTTGCAAGGTTATTCTGTCAGAGCTGGGAATAAAATGTCCATATTATAACGGCATTCATATAAACGTGCACATGTGAACGAACGAATATACAATGAATTCAGTCATAATATCAGAGTTTGGGTAAATGGAAAGCCCTAAAAGTGTGTATTGCGGAGTATTTCCCTAGGGCGCACGACATATTATTCGGCATCTCGTCTTACCCACTATGATACAGTGCATATGCGCATACTTATTTTGCAACAAAATGTTTCTGTTCCAACTATGTACCTTGAATCAATTGATTTAGAATTAGGTTAACTATATTTAGGTTATTTTAAATATAACCTAATATTTACTAAACATTACTAGAGCTATTAGATAAATACAATTCCTATAAACCGTATACATTATAATAGAGTTTAATTAATTTTTATTGATTTTTGTTGAATTTAATATAATAACAATCACAATAATATTTATAGTAAAAAAAAAAAAATTCATTTGCAAACAATTTTGACGTAACTTATTTCAGCTATGAATTGACGGTTATTATTAATTGTTTGAATTTACTAGTATATAGGGCTATCACGATCGTCCATATCATACTTAATGTTTTTGTATCTTTACATCCATTTTTACTGGTGACATTTTCGTATTGTGTTTATTTTAAAAAATAACTCTTTCCAGTCACAAACTTTTCATAGTAAAATTTCATAGTAAAATGAATATAGCCTTATCTGTTGAAAAAACTTGCTAATAATATTTGAAAAGTATAACAAATTCTTTGTAAGCTCCTCAATTTAGTATACGCTAAAAAATTAAAAACGATAAAGTTGCTCGTTGTAATTATCTTGAACTCGCTGGAGTAGAGGCTTTGCATCGTAAAAGGAACGATTCTTTCGAAACTTGTCAACAAGTAAACCCTTACGATAAGTATTCAAAACAAAATTCGAGAAGAGTAACAAATTTTGCAAAACTTTCTCTCTTTCTGTGTATTCTCGTATTCAGTTCTGGTGAATCTAGAACATCCAAAAGCATCGACTGCAAGGCAACATGACAAGCACGTGACTCGTGATTCTATATAGAGCCCAAACGGACTTTATTGTATCACGGCTTACGTCATTACTTGTTTCTACAGAATGCACTACACTTCAGCCAGGAAGAAGGACATTTAAATTATCCTAGTCCTTATATTGTTAAAATATGAATAGGAAAACAAATAATCTATTCACAATGGTAAAAACACAAAATAGTAAACTAAAAATATCACCACACATTAGTTTTTATTAAAAACAAACACACTAGTTCATAACACAGGCGGGTTTCGATGTCCCTTACCTCAGTGCGTTTGTTTTTAATAAAAACTAATATATGTGTGTGTGAGTGTGTGTGTGTGTGTGTGTGTGTGTGTGTGTGTGTGTGTGTGTGTGTGTGTGTATGTGTGTGTGTGTGTGTGTATGTATGTGTGTGTGTGTGTGTGTGTGTGAGTGTGTGTGTGTGTGGTTACGGATTGGATTTTGTTTATATTTTACGAAATTTAAAATATACAATCTATAAATTAAAATTTAAATATGAGTTTATAAAATAAATGGCGAGTAAAGTCTAAAAAATGGAAAATGAGAATTTATAGTACTAAGCACAAACATTCGGATATCTTATTAAACAACGTTTTTTTTATAAGAGTTTTAAATATAACAAAACGAAATACAGAAAAGTTTTATTTTTATTCAATATATAATATATTAGAAAGAAGGAACGAAAGCCCCTTGGCATTTGATTTTAAAGAGTTTTTCAACTGTATGCATTTTTTGTTCGACAATTTACCTTTGTATTGTTAGATATTGTTTTTAAAAACAATGATTTAATATTGTAATTAATTCAGTTACAAACTACAACTAAAACACTTGAAACAGTTGGAATATCCTAATTATAATAGAAGACAAATGGCAGTAGATTCTAAACTCCGACCAAAACATGCTCTTTTGTACGTTCGCATCGCTAATCTATTTGCATTGCTGTAGATTTATGGATTGGCTGTCACTCCTTTACAATGGTCTTGTGCAGTTACTGGCAATAACGGATTGTTGCGATGCCGTTGTTGATTTTATAATGTGAATGGGATTACTTGGCGTACAATTCTCTAAAGCAGGCATCTGTTCCACTTCGAGCATAGCAACCCCTCCTCTACACGGCTTGCAATTTGTCTACTTAGCTTTGAAGATATATATATATATATAACAGAATATGATAAATTTGAATTATTCATTTTAAAGATAACTTTAAGTCATAATTTTCTAGCTTATTCATTACTTTGTTTACTGTATTTTTAAAAATAAACTTTCACTTTTTATCGTGTATTAAGCGCATTTTCATTTGCAGTCCGTATTTCGTTGTAACATTGCATTGAATCTTACAGTAGGTGGTCAATATTTGTTTAAAAATATGTATGTACAATCTTTGACGTAAATTCTTTTGGAATTCTAAGAGAGTATTTGTTTGAAAAAAAACATTATTACACGCAATTAAATTTAAAGGATTTTTATTATATTCGTGGTTAATTTATTTACAAATAACAATAGGCTTTTCACGTTACAAAAGGTGATATTCTCTTAAACTGTTGCATTTTAAGTATCTGAAATTAATATTAAATGTATATTTAAATTTATTAATCTTGATCAGGATTACCTTCACTTAAAAGTAACAAGTAGTGAGAGTTATGGTTTTGTAAGAACACGTTCATTCATAGAATATTTTTAAAAAATAGTAGCTACCACCACAGATACACACACAAAGCATTGCACTCTGTTGACCGTTCAATCTCAGCTGCAGCCCTCGGGAGTTTCCTATAAAATCCTTCTGTGAAATTGACTACGTGCTTGTTTTAATAGTTGCTCCCCATATAACACAGCTGCTTCTACATCTCAATACATGAAGTACAGTAAATATTAGGTTTTTTCTCTAGCATTTTGTTTATAGCACGTACGTATACAGAAGTTATTTAGAAACCACTCTAAATAAAACTTCACGTAAAGAAACTTTTATATTAGAACTTCTTCTAGAGTTTGTGGGTTTTAGAGTATTTTTTAGAATTGAAATTTGTAGAAATATTTTATAAAAGAAGTTTTCTTTTTTAAAATGACATTTTAAATTCGTTTTTAAAACCTATTTTTATTTAGAGAAATGTATATTTATTTTGTATGCTATTTTTCATAACACTGTTATACAGCTATTGTAAAGTATCAAAAGAATTTGTTTACTCAATTTCGTAGCTCAAATAATTTCAAGTAAAGTTACAGATGAAAAAACATACTGGTGAAACTAATTTAATGTGTGCGTATTTAAACATTGCACCTATGCTTGATTACTTTATCTATTTATTCTATATTTCTTTGGAACTATTCCTTTTTTTACACATTTGACGTTGGAAAATTGATAGTCTCGTTTTATTTTTATTATTACCAATTACATTATTATTATTATTATTATTGTCCATTTTTTTACCTTCAATCGTTTTACAATATTATCCGTAACCGTCTAACTTCTTTCTCATTATTCTTATATAATGTCTGTTAGTAACTATTCAATTTTATGTATTGTTAGTGTTAGTGTTAGTATATGTATCTGTGATTTGGCTGTTTTATTGTGATAGAAAAAAATTGACTTGTAAATGGATATTAATTAAGAGTTTTGTAATTTGTAGATTTTCATTGTAATGTTATGTATTTTATAAATTGTAAGGTATGTTTTATAATGGTTTAACTAAAACTGAGCTTTTGAAAAGGAATTTCGGAAAGAAACTCGAAACGGGGAGTGTTTGAAAAAGTAAAATTGTCTGTGATCTGTCATATTATTCTTTACTTTCTGTGAAATTATATTTTTTAAACGATTATGATGGTAAATGTTAATAAATATCCGGATACGTCCAGACTTCGCAAGTACGTCTTCCCTCCTAGGTGTCAGCAATTCACTAATTAGACAAAAACAGAAGGACATTATGCTCACCTTAGATGGGCGGATTTACAACCGGTAGTTATTGAGATCAGATATCTAGGCAAACAATATTTAATTATATAGAATTACCAACTCATATACAAAATGCAACCAACGTAAAGTTTAGTAATTAGTATGATGCATGAAGCTTAGTTGTTCCTGTATTAACTTTATTTTAAATATCTAGTCTTTTTAACATCAATCATTCGAGTGATAAAACTCCAATGAGCTTATGATGAGCCAATGACGAGTATAAAAATATTTGAGAGGTTGAAACCGTCAAAAATATACATCGTATGTTCATACATATTACCCTTACTTTATATCGAATTCTTATTTTAAACATCTCATTCACACCAAAAGGTTGTCATTATCTTTTGTACCATTCTGTGATTGACACGTTGTAAGTAATACTATACATTGCAATATAGGTCTTTGGTCTTGTGTTACGTTAAAAGCATCCTAGCCTCAGTAATAGATCTATGACATATCCTACATACTATTCTCTAACTTACATATTTATCTACACAAAAAAATAATAAAATAAAAGGTATTTCGATAACTTACGTATAACAAATCAAAAATACATAAGACAAAACATTGAAACGATTTTATCTTTATAACTTCTTATCTCTGCTTGAATGAACTAAACATGCATTGCACTTAACAATATATTTATTGGAATTTGAGTTATCAGCTTTATATAAATATGTAAAAGCAATGTTATAATATAAATCATCAACAAAACAATCTTTTGAAATTATTCATTTGACGAAAATTTATTTTCAATCTTTTTCTCTAGAGACTATTTAAACAATGAAATGTAAATTACTCCTTACTTGTAATTAATTGTTATATTGCATTGAACATTATCTAATAATGATAAGCTAACAGGTCAAGAGTCTAATTCGTGATAGAATTTTAAGTCTCTAATCCTTTTTATTACATCCTGTAAATGTTTTAAAGGTTTTAGATTGTAACAAAACTAATTATGAATCTATATTTCCAAAACTGTGTTACAATACTTTGTTTGGTAACATTTTATTTATTTAACAAGTCAAATCTAGTAAAAAACCTAATAGCGGTACGGATGTCATAATAATAAAAGTAATAAAAACAGGCAGGGTTTTATAGTTTTTATATTGATTATTTAAATTTGTAAGGCTTAAAACAAGCTTTCTGGAATTAAACAAATAGGAAATAGATATCTAGGTACTGCGAAGGGACAGTAATGATATGTTTAGTAAAGATAAAATTTTATTTCAGAGTAATACTTCTACGTATAAAAACTCAGGAAGATTTATATATTTTTATGTAGGTCTGCCTTTTTATTTTTTTTAGACAATATTAGGTCTAAATATAATAAAAATTTAGTATTTTACATTCGAAGTAAAAAAAAAACATATGTAAATTTTTTATTATTATACATTTTGAGATATCTGTGCATATAATTTTAGATTTTAAATAACTAATAATTGTAGTGATTTAACTTTTTTATTTTTTTGTTTCATAATAATGTTTTGTAATAGTTTCCTTGTTGCCTTATATTTAAAATATAAATAATGTTTTTACCTAATTTAAATTTAAGTTTGTTTTAGATCATGCGGAAATAATTGTCTTTTATCTATCAACAATTTTAATACATTAATAACTTTAAGAAATACAACAATTCACACTGAAATAATAGCATCAGTTTTGGATATGTTTAATATTAAAATTTCTTTGAAAAACACTTAATGAACTTTTCGCTTTTAAATTCTTTTTCTCGAAGGTTACTAATTCTTTTAGAGAAGAAAGTTTATCTCTTTTTACCCGCAAGTCTATATTAATATTATTATGAAGGTAATGAATTTTGTCATACAAAACTCTTTTAAACTAGCCCCTACTAACGGTTGTCGATATGCAATGTTTTGTAGTCTTTACGTAAATCTTGATGCATTTAATGCATCACGTTTTCATTGACACTATTAAGTTTTATGACTTGAATGTTTTATTTGCAATAAAACTATAAAATCACAAACTGTGGAACTATATTATTGACATGTACAAAGAGCAAAGAGGTTGCTATATGTTCTGGTCTAGTTATTTTGTTTGTTATTAATGTGCTATACAAACTGAGTTTTCTTTTGTTATGATAAAATGATGTTATATTTACAAAGAGGAGTATTTCTAATCCCTTAAATGCATTTGCCATTTAGTATCAACAGATATTGACTTCCTCACAATATTTTGAAAAATCATAACATTAAATAATATTGTCCTTAAAATATTTGAGTTTAGCGAAGGATACTTAATGCGGTCAAATAATAATTTTAGTTTTACAAACTGTGAATATGCCTACTAAGAAGAAATTTCTTTCCATTTAGAAATATTTATTACGTATTTACTGGATTTATCCAGACTAAAGCGGCTATAAGTTGTGTTTACACAATGACATTATAATTTAAGCATTTAGGCTAAATATATTCTCTTACTTTTTTTCTTATGTCAGGTTGTGTAGATTTTTCCCGTGCTTTCATTTACTAGTAACACTATTAATGAATAAATTGTACTCATATTTTTGTTGTTGTTGAAGGACAATTTTACTCTTCAACGATTATTAACTCTGATATTGACGAAGTTAGTTCCATTCGTCACACGGCCACACGTACTATCGAGGAAAGGTTAATAGTTTTGTTCGGATTGTTACAGTTTTAATTTTATAATTATTAATAAATATTATTTCATTATATATATTATATATTCATTTTATATTTCTGGAAATTAGGTACTATAATAAAACACAAATAAAACCGTCCGATGTCTAGTGGTGTAGTTAGAAATATATAAATGAGTATACAATTTCCTACAACAGAAGATAACAATCTAGTTGTTGGTATGTTATAAAAGTAATAAACTATATATACATTTTAATAATAATTAATTATGCATATTTATGTCGATATATTTGTACGTCTAAAACTCTGAACATCCTTAGCTGCAAATATTCCTTAGTTGGTCAAAGTGTAATTTTCGTAACATTGCAGTATGCTATTCTTTATGGTGCTTATATAGTACTTTCCTATAGCATAGTATTTTCCCACGTCTATTTACAACAACCAAGGAGTTTTGTAAATTTTGTTGGATTTAATTCACTCGTTGCGACTTTAGATGTGGGGTCAGTAAACACTCCTTTCTATAGATACCAATTACTTCAACTTTCTTGTGTCTTATATCAACTTTCTTGATATTTCAACATATACAAACTGGTAATGTATCTACAGGCCTTTCTAACGAGCTTTCGTGATTATGTTTCATTTGTCAAACTGATCTTTGAAACATATTTCTGATTTGAAAACTGTTCATAAACTGTTCCTTACAAGAAAACAATTATTCCATTATTTTTCTTACAGGCTTATTGCAAAAAACCAAATTTGTGATAAAATCTTAAAACTTTTAAGTTTCATTAAATATCTTATAAACACATATTTCAAATGATACTTCTACCGATATAAAGGTAAGAGAGTCTTTAGGTCTTTTGATTCATTAAAAGGTTTTTAGTTTTATCTATAAAAATGCATTCATAAACATTTAACCTTCCTCTGGTTTATATAATTAATAGTTTATATAATTAATAATTTAGCGTCAACGTATATATTATGCAGTTTAATAGGTTTAGATTATGGGATATAATGGGTCAGATTATGCAATATCACTACATATGAACTCTTGCATGACAACGGGCTTTAAATATGGTAATTGGAGATTATCATACCTCAATTATTTATGCATCCTATATTTTAAAATTATATGTATTATTAATTTAGGAAAGTATATTTTATAATCCTTAATATTTTTCAATTCCGTTTATACAGATTTTATAACCGTTTAGTTTCTGAATAATTTAATGTGTAATTCAGATATAAAGCAAACATTCTTTAAAAAACACATTTACAAAATGGCTTTACAAATAAAACTTTAATCTCCATTTTAGATAGAACTATGTAGCCATTTGTTTTTATTAAAAGGGTCCTATGATCGTGATCTGTAATAGAGTGAAGGGCTTTCCGTAGATTGCAAGGGAGAGTGCGTGACCAGTTATGCCGGATCAATTTACTCCATTTATCACATGTCAACACATTGCTGCTCCAATATGTGCAACGAATATAGAAAAAACTGAAATTATAGGAAAAGAGAAAGTATACATTAATACATTAATAGTGTATAGAAAGACTCTTAGAGCTTAGTAAATACTGAGACATTAAGACTACAGTTCTAGAAACATTTTATGTGATAATATACTATTATAGATCCAATTCAATAATCGTGTTTCAAAATATATCCTGTAGGAGGGTATTATTAATATAGACACACAATAATATAGTGAAATAATACCTAAACGTATACTAAAAACTCGTTCACAAAAATATATAGTTTCGAAGAAAACACAAATGAAACCTTTAAAAGTAAAAACTACACAAAATGTTATGCTCTTAATAATTAATTACTGATGGAATTTTACATTTGTTTTTCTCATGAAAACATTTAGGTGTAATATAATTTCATACATTGTACTCAATTTTCAATGATATTGTAACAATGAAATAAAACAGGATATCCTAATTCGATATTGTTTAATAACTGTTTAGTCATGATAATATAGGAGCAAATCAAAATATATAAATATTAACATTTACATCATATAGATCAATCATATATGATGAATAAAACAAAGAAAACATACACAAAACTCACAAGTTAATCATTTACTGACTAATACGGATTTCAATGACAAAGTTATCATCATCATCCGTGGGTGTTACTACCACAAGCTCTGTCTTATAACTAGTAACTTAGAGTTGTAAGTTAGAGCTTGTAGTAGTAACACTCACTGATGATGATGATGACATCAGCATTCATCATTTAAACGCGTATGAGTCAATATATGAATAATTTGTGAGTTTTGTGACGTTTTATTTGTTTTAACGTAACCTCACAAGCTAAGCTCAAAGAATAGTTGTATATGATGAATAGTTAATATCTGGAGTAAGTATGTACATTTAGCAGTGAATAAAGTCACAGTTCAGACGTTTCGCTGTAATCTCATCTAGCATTAACGACGTGCCCCCTGCAACAGTTGAAGAGCGAATGATGAGCACCAGTAAGTCAGAAGTGGAGGGGGTTTGGTGGCACCCGAGGTTTTGCAGTCCCGGATACTGACAAAAGCTAAATATAGGAATATGGGAACAGTGCTTTTGGTAAGGGGTGGATGTAGGATGGGTCCTGCAAAGGATGATGTTTTCTTACCGTTGGACGGTAAAAAGGTTTGTATGCTGTGGCACTATAATTATCTTAAACATGTGGGCAGACAACTTCGCTCCTATATATAGAAGAAAGAAGTTATATATATTCACATACACCTAACCCAAACATGTCTTTCCTTTTGTTTAATTTTCTGGCGATAAAACCTATGGATGACACATTTCCACATTACGGGCAAATTTAAAGTATCATCATTTTCTTAAAACTCTCTTGCTTTTCTATTTCGACAGCCTCACGTATACGTCTAGTCCTATAGATTTCCACTGGAGCATTCTGTCGGAAAGACTGGAAATCAATGTTATGTCCTGCACCGCTGTGGTGTTTGTACAGAGCCGACGTTTTCTCCTACGCTAAATTTGTGCTTTTTAAACCGAGCTGAGGAAAATCTGTTCGTTTGGCCAATGTACGATTTCTTACAAACTAAACAAGAAACGCTGTAAACGCCACGGTTTCCCCAGAAGATCTTATCTTTGGCGTTACCAAACACCTTCATGATGGTGATGTTAGGTTTGTAGACATGACGTTTACCATACTTCCTAAAGGGTCTGAAAATCCTATCAGTGGTCCCTCTAATGGCAGAATATATATATTAAAACAACATAGGTTATTCAAATAGAACAATATTTATTAGTTTATAATCAAAGCTTTTCGTTGGTAAGCAGTACCAACATGATCAGGAATGAAAAATATAATAATCATTATTGTATTTTTCATTTCTGATGATGTTGGTACTGTTAACCAGCGAAGAGCTTTGACTATAAACTAATAAATATTCTTCTATTTGAATAACCTATGTTGTTTTAAATTATTAAACAAGAAATAATATTATATATATATATATATATATATATATATATATATATACATCAGAGTTGGCTTACGTACAACATGACGAGAAGTGTAACAGACATATAAATAAATTTCTTCACAAACAATCTAATGAAGGGTTTGGAATGGCTTGGAACAACTTATGTTTGTCTTCAATCAATTTTATAACAACAATTTAAGCTTGTACAATATTATTGAGCTAACTTAAGGTTTAGTAGTACATGTTCCATTGTTAGGTACAATAGCAAACACGCCAAAGTTGGAGGGAAACCTATTGTGCTTATAAACATCAAGCTAAAATCGCTGAAGTCTAAAGCAATGCAGTTTCTTTGTTTGATAGAATTATTGTACTCGAATTCCATTGAAAAATATACAAGTGTTATTACTGTGATATATAGCGTACTTGTACATTTGTTTGTTGCCGAGAGGTTTAACCCTCACCTCTTTCACTCCCAACATCTTCAATCTGTCGTCGCAATAATAGGTAAAACTTACATATTTGTAGTTTCAGTAATATTTAGCACAAATGAAATCCTGTTAAAAGTAGAGTTGTAATGAGTCTTTCTTCTATTTAGGAGTTCGCATTATACCTATGTCTGGTCGGCGCTATGTCGGCGAACCGTTGTTGCTCATTTAGCGTTACCCAGGGAACACGTGTGTTGAGAAGATCACGGACGCGAGCATCATTGTCCCCCAACAGTGGTAAACAACTGGACCAGGGCAAGTATCAGCAAAGCCAGCATACGGAAGACGTAAGCTAAGATGATGCTCTCCCATACACCGAAACTAGCCTAGAGATCTAGCAGTAGCTGTGTTCTGAACCACCACTGGCCACGACTACCTGGCAGCCCATCTGCCCCGCATTGGGTTAAGCGAAGATGCGGCCTGTATGCTGTGCCAACACTCCAGGATGGACGCAGACCATCTACCCAAGGGTCCGGCCCTAGCAGCAAACTCAGTGGATTAAGAAAAAAAACAACTTCAGGGATATTTCCCGCCTCTACTGGTCAGCGCCCCGCCAAATGGCTAACCTGCAAGGGTGGGCGTTGGCTAGTAAGTAAGTAAGTTTATTCTATCTGCATACAACTCCCTTATTTCAGAAGGTGAATTCGATACACAACCTGTTACCATTAACAGAAAATTGCAGCCTCTTATACGTCACATTATGGACATATATTCTCTTTGCACAATATGTGCATAAGTAGTCTTTAATATTGCCAAGGTGAACTTTCTCATGCTGCTATCCTGTCAATAGGTTATATATATTTTAGAATAATGGACTCTCTGACGTATACGATCTCTCCGTAGAAGAATATGAACTCTCTCAAGGTAATAAAAGAGTGGTACACACTGCCGTAGGAAGATTAAATATTGAGAATATTTTCCCCCAAAATATAATTGATATTGTCCCCTCTTAAAAAGGAATTTCAACAAATAACCCACTTTGGGCCATGTACGGTGTGCGTACTTACCATATTTATAAAAAATAAAGATTCAAAATATATATATCTGGTGCTATGGTCCATATAATGACTAAGGTTATCTCCATGCTAACTGGATTCCAATTGACCAGAAGAAACCTCTGCAGTCTGCAGGATTCCATTGCCTGGTGCCTTTGCAATACTTTTCCGTTCGCCTCTCGCTATACGACTCTTCTTAACTTCATTTTACATTTTAAAGGAAACCGGATAAATCAGGTTTGTGGCAATCAGCTGTTTATAAACAGTACAATACTGAGTGCTGCTCTCCCGCGGCAACCATTGAGACTAATAACTACTGTCTCTTTTCCATTTATCGGCTGTTTGATGGTAATACAAAAAAAGAACGTTACAACGGTAAGTGCCATACATCACGAGAATAAAGTACGCAAAAACGAAATACGTTTTAAGAACCAATAATTCGTTCTCATTTGCATTACATTGTTATTATATTTAATGCTACGTAGGTAGTACAATAATATATAGGAACAATATATAATAACAATAGTTGTCTATATTTTGTTTAATTATTGAAATTTATTGGTACGCAAACGTATCATTGGCCATCGTAATTATTTGCATTGCTACGTGTTCAATTTTTTATTTCCGTAGAGGTGCAGTAATCATCTCACTGGCTCCGCTACCGTGGTTCCATCTCCCTTAGAGGTATAATCTCTAGTTTCAATTTCGATATCTCAATAGAGTTTTGCCTTAAACGGTTTAAACCAATTAGTATATATATTTAAGATCAAATAATATACACAAATACAGGAATATTTAATTTATTGAATAATAAACTCAAAGCTTTTCGTTGGTTTACATTACCAACATCCTCAGGAGTTACAATACTAAGAATGATAAAACAAACTGTCTAACAAACATGAAGCTAGTAGATAAAACTAGTAGGCTTTATCTAGTAGCTTCATGTTTGTTAGACAGTTTGTTTTATCATTCTTAGTATTGTAACTCCTGAGGATGTTGGTAATGTAAACCAACGAAAAGCTTTGAGTTTATTATTCAATAAATTAAATATTCCTGTATTTGTGTATATTATTTGATCTTAAACATATTCTAACAGGAAAACACATTTGATATTCTATATATATATATATATATATATATATATATATATATATATATATTTAATAAATTAAAAATATTTCAAAAACAAGAATACTTTTAATGAATATATTTTTTCAAAGCTTTTCGCCGATTAAATAGTGTCAGCATCTTCAGGAAAAAAATTATCTAATCTCAGATTAGATAATGTTTTTCCTGAAGATGCTGATAATTTAATCGGCGAAAAGCTTTGAATAAATATTTTCATTAAAGGTATTCTTGTTTTTGAAATATTTTTAATTTATTAACTATATATACAAGAAAACATATCACCATATTTAATATAATATATATATATATATATATATATATATATATATATATATATATATATATATATATATATATATATATTCCTCCATACAATGATCAACTTTATTTATTTGTATTTTCCTCCTTTGTATACCTACTTACCATATCACAGATGTTTTATTCATTTCACATTCTAATTTTTAGTAAAAGGACGATCAATTTACATTTGACACATATTATGTTATTAATACTTGCAAAGGAAAAATGTCATTTTTTCAAAAATTCTGTGAACAATTAATTTTCTAGAAACAAGTCAAGTTTTGTAAAAAAACAAGTAAATTTTAAATTCTTAAACAGACATCATCAGTAAATGAAACGTCTATACCACAAATGACTTTTTTCTATTATTTAAAACCTTCTGTACATTTCGAGTGCATAGCAATAAACCTCGGAGGTAATTTACTATTAAACTGTCATTTTCATTGTAAATTACCTCTGAGGATGATTGCTAGGCAATCGAAATGTACATAAGGTTTTAAATATAAGAAAAACGTCATTTGTGGTATAGAGTTTTAATTTATTTATGTTAAACATTACGCCACAGTTGTTTTATACATTTATAGACATCATCAGGTTACATCAATATTTACGCCGACATTATTTGTTTTATTTGACTGTGTTTTATATGTTTTATTTGAATAAATTAAATATATATTTGACTGTCTTAGTTACAAATTGTCTCCTTCACTCAACATTTGACAATACACAATTGGCCTTGCTATCCATCGTTGACTTTAATTTATTTGTATAGTTATAACAGAACGTATGCTATTAGAAAAGCCGAAACAATATTTTGCACCCAAGGGAAATACACCAAGGGAGAGTGAGACGATACGCATTCGGGGCGTTCTATTTGGAAAATCTTGTTCGTTTACCATACATTCAGTCGTAATATCGAAGTTTCATTTCCTCCATTGTAAAGAACATATTGAATTTGATATCGTCGATGGAAACTGGAAGTTTTAAACGAACGCAATCAATATCATCGGAAACGAGCGTGAGCCAGTGATTTTAATGCTTTACTAAACTACGACATATCAAATAAAATAAACTGTAATATATTTTTTTGGCATAGTATATATTTTTTTCTCTATGTAAATATAGATGTATTACACTAATTACTGACGGTGAAATAGTCCTACCTTAAATTATATCTACTATATTAACACCCTTTTACGGTATTACATCGAAATTGTATTTATAAATATGCAATGTAAGTCAGCAAAACCAAAGAGGTTTCTTTACCACCTGATAGGAATAACATTTGAATAAATTGAAAATTCTGATGATTTGCAAGCATATATTTAAGTTTAAACCAAAATTACATGTAACGAAATACAATATATATATATATATATATATATATATATATATATATATATATATATATATCACTCTTAAATAGGTCTATGACCATACCAACTTTGAATTTTTAAAATTTGTAAAAACGTACTGAGTTATAGCGTTCTCGGTCGATCCGTGGTCTTCATCAGTGTCTTCCTCTATACATAAATGAGTATTTGTATGTATGTATGCGGTTTATGCATTATGAACCCACTGATCCTATGACCATGAACCTTTGGGAAATTATGCAGTACATTCCTGGAAAGGTTTCTGGAATAATAAGTCTCATGGGTGTAGCCAAGAGAGCACGTGAACTGCCCCCAAACCAAATAATTTTAGCAGAAAAATAATAACCTATAAAACGGCGCTAGGTTTTTAGTAAAACAGCTTCCCAACGACATAACAATCTTTTTCAACATGTTTTTTTCAAGTACCAAAATAGCATAAAATGTGATTTTCTATCTTATTTTATCCTAAGACATTTCCAAATATTTTTTGCTAAGCAACACTCAACAAATTCAAAATAATGTGAGTTACTTTGAAAATTCATGCTTCTCACATTACAGATGTATGTGACTTGCTCAATGGTCGGAAAACCTTCGGATTTATTTGTATACGTACCACAGATTAAGGCCAAAAATATATTATATACGAGTGCATTTCAATAAATAACATACAATGAAGAACTTTTATTGCCACACTTTTCTCGATCGACTACTATAAGTTGAGCTATAATTATGTTTTAAGTTACTAAGTTAGGCTTAGCTAATGTTAACACGCCATTCAATTACTTTTAGCCGGGTCTCTAGTAAGTGTATAAAATCCTATTATAACTATAATTTTTTCAATGTGTAAATTTTATATTTTCAAATGCCATATTTATTTGTGTATATTGCTAAAGAGAGAGTACCGAAGAGGAAATGTAACTCTAGATGTAAGATCTCAACTAACTAATCCTTCTTGATAAAATACAATCAGTGGGAAGTCAGTGCAGGGTTTACAAAGGATTAATTGTTGAATGGAACTTGGATAACGTGAACACAACGTTCTTGCGTGTAATTCTACACAATTTTCCGGAGAGACTGTGAAAATATACCTTTCTTGTGTTGTTATCACCAAACGTTACTATGTGTAGCGTTACTAGAATCGTACATGGGTAATACACAAATTGTGTCTTGAAATTAACCTCTTAGTCCATGGGTAAAGTGAGATAAATAAAATAAAGTGACTAAATGATAAAA
>JBAIZL010000003.1:158886765-158889265 GCA_036971475.1 Prosapia bicincta
TCTTCTGGCATTTCTAATCTCAGAAGACCATCATATGCCACATTCCACAGGTCTGGTCCCAGTACCGATCCTTGGGCTGCTCCAGCTGTGATTTCCTTTGTCCACTGTCTTCCATCTGCAGTCCAGATTAGCCGCCGATCCCTCAGGTAGTCTCTGATCACGGCCAACAGATACCTTGGAACAAAGAATTTCCGTTCCAGCGCCTCCATTATGGTCGACCATCGCACAGAGTTAAATGCGTTCTTCACATCTAACGTTACCAGCATAACAATCGGTCTGGCACCATGACACACAAGATCTCCCAATTTCCTGGCCTCTATCACCTGTTGGATCGCCGTTACTGTGGAATGCCCTTCCCTAAATCCATGCTGGTTCTTGGTAAGGCCTCCTGCCGCCTGTATTGCCTTTTGTAGCCTCGGTCTTATTAATTTTTCCATTACCTTTCCCAATGTGTCCAGCATGCACAACGGTCTGTAAGATGATGGATCGTCAGAGGAGCCCATCCCTTTATTTATGAGCACAAGCCGCGCTACCTTCCACTGTGATGCGAATATGCCTGACTTCAGACAGGCATTGTACAAGACAGGCATTGTACAGACAGGCATTGTACAGGTTACACTGTGCTGTATCAGGTTATTACGTTAGTAATTTATTACGGTATTACGTTATCAGGCTGTTAGGTTATAACGTTATTTGGTTATTAGGTCTTTAGGTTATAAGGTTATTACTTTATTATATTATTACTTAATTAGGTTATTAGGACATTACGTTATTAGATTATATGTTGTTACAGTATTAGATTATTAGGTTATTATGTTTTTAGGATGTTACGTTGTTACGTTATTAGGGTTTTACGTTACTAGGTTATTAGGCTATTTCGTCATTACGTTATTAGGTTATTACGTTATTAGTTTATTGGGCTATTTCGTCATTACGTTATTAGATTATTACCTTTTTAGAAGTTATGTTATTACGTTATTAGGATATTACGTTATTATGTTATTACATTTTTAGAAGTTAGGTTATTACGCTATTAGGTTATTATGTTATTAGGTGATTATGTTATTAGGTGATTAGGTTATCACGTTAATAGATTATAACATTATTAAGGGTCTAGATTATTACGTTGTTAGGTTACTCTGTAATTATTTTAGTACGTCAAAGTTAAAGATTAGATAACTAGATTATTACGTTATTAGGTAATTACTTTAATAGAATAACACGTTATTAAATGTAATAACGTATTATTCTATTAAAGTAATTACCTAATAACGTAATAATCTAATAATGATCAGGCTAATAACGTAATGATGATTAGGTTATTACATAATTGGGTTATTATATTAATACGTTTTTAAAATTATAGCACTGTCACGATAACAGGCTATTAGGTTATTTTGATATATCAGTATTAAATTTTTAGGTTAATACTTTATTGCGATATTAGGTTATTACTTTAATAAATTATTACAGTATTACGTTATCAGGTTATTGGGATTTTACGTTATTAGGCTATTGGGTTATAAAGTCTGTAGGTTATTAGGTTAATATGTTATTAGATTATTAGGTTAATATGTTATTAGATTATTAGGTTATTACCTTATTAGATTATTAGGATATATCGTCATTGGTTTATTACGTTATTACGTTTTTAGGTTATTACGTTATTAGGTAATTAGGGTTTTACGTTATTAGGTTGTTAGGTTATTACGTTATTAGTGAATTACGTTATTAGTTTATTTAGTCATTAGGTTGGTATATTAATAGGTTATTGGGGTATTACTTTATTACATTATTAGGGCTTTACAATAATAGGTTGTTAAGCTATTACGTTGCCAGGCTAATAGGTTATTAGATCATTACGTTATTAGTTTATTTAGTCATTAGGTTGGTATATTAATAGGTTATTGGGGTATTACTTTATTACATTATTAGGGCTTTACAATAATAGGTTGTTAAGCTATTACGTTGCCAGGCTAATAGGTTATTAGATCATTACGTTATTAGTTTATTTAGTCATTAGGTTGGTATATTAATAGGTTATTGGGGTATTACTTTATTACATTATTAGGGCTTTACAATAATAGGTTGTTAAGCTATTACGTTGCCAGGCTAATAGGTTATTAGATCATTACGTTATTAGTTTATTTAGTCATTAGGTTGGTATATTAATAGGTTATTGGGGTATTACTTTATTACATTATTAGGGCTTTACAATAATAGGTTGTTAAGCTATTACGTTGCCAGGCTAATAGGTTATTAGATCATTACGTTATTAGTTTATTTAGTCATTAGGTTGGTATATTAATAGGTTATTGAGGTATTGCGGTTATTAGGGCTTGACAATAATAGGTTGTTAAGCTATTACGTTGCCAGGCTAATAGGTTATTAGATCATTACGTTATTAGTTTATTTAGTCATTAGGTTGGTATATTAATAGGTTATTGAGGTATTACGTTATTAGGGCTTGACAATAATAGGTTGTTAAGCTATTACGTTG
>JBAIZL010000003.1:158896765-158984265 GCA_036971475.1 Prosapia bicincta
TTACGTTTATACTATTTTGCTCGATATATACATTCCATCACCTACATACCTAAACCAATAACAATTTATAATATATATTTTTATAATTTCATTCATTTTACTATTCAATTGTAGTACAAATATTTCAGATAATATATTTTTAATTTCGCAATTCATTGTATTAATATTACTCACCAGTTTTCAAATATAAAGTATAAGAATCTGATAGAAAAAATCTATAATGTTTTAAAAATGAACATTTATGAAATATTCGAAATGTATAAATATATTAATAATAACAAATTAATAAATGAACAAAGACAAATACTTTCTAAATTTGATAGTATATTTAATGTGTATAATGTTATGGCAACAAGATAACCTTGGCAATTTACATAAATCTGGCAAAAAAGTTATTTCTAATTTAACATATATTTTATATCTTGCATTATTATATAATTCGATCCTGATGATGTTGGTACTGTTTATCAACAAAAGGCTTTGAACAAAAATTAATTAATAATTCTTGTATTTGAATAACCTCAGTTATATTTAAATAAATAAATATATCAACTAAACTATCACATATACCAAGTAAGATTCTTGTTGAAGTAGATTATAGTGCAAGTGATAAGTTAATACAAGAAAACAGTGTTGCAGAGTATATATATATATATATATATATATATATATATATATATATATATATATATATATATATATATTGGTACTGTTACCCAACGAAAATCTTTGGATATAAAATAATAAATATTCTTGTATTTGAATAACCTATGTTGTTTTAAATTATTAAACAAGAAAACGGTTATTCAAATACAAGAATATTTATTATTTTAAATCCAAAGCTTTTCGTTGGCAAACAGTACCAACATCATCAGGAATGAAAATTACAATAATGTCTATATATATATAGACATTCATTCATTTTCATTCCTGATGATGTTGGTACTGTTTGCCAACGAAAAGCTTTGGATATAAAATAATAAATATTCTTGTATTTGAATAACCTGTGTTGTTTTAAAAAAAAAAAAAATATATATATATATATATATATATATATATATATATATATAAATTTAAATCAAAAGGTATAACTTTATGGTTGAATAATTTTGTTTCATTATTCATTCATTTTGGTTTAATTTCTTTTCCTAAATGTTTTGTGATTATATTTTATTTTGTTTTGCAATTGAAAGAAAAGTTGTTCTTTAAAATCCTCTCCAAGAGGTCTTTGTTGGGGTTATCATTTACTTTATATAAAAACTTTTTTTATAATTAGTTTAAACTTAAAACGTTTTGTCAATGTTTAATTTTAATTTATTACAACTACTGATACCAATTTTAGCTAATTACTTTAAACTGTACTATGTTTTGTACTTGTTATTCTACTTCTTTATTTGGTTTTATTTTAAATAACGTTTCAGGAAACGTTGGCAACACTGTTCATGGTAGGATCTTGGAAAGCTCCGCGACAGTTCAAATTGTGAGGAAGACTTCATAAATCTTTAGTGATTGTTGTCACTTACAGAAGCGGCGGGTGTAATCTCCTAATGGACTTCAACTCCGGCCAACCATTAATTATTGTACTCGTAGTTTTAGTAATGCACTGAAAAGCCTCGTGTGACCTAGTTAATGAATAACAACGACGGACATTATGTAACACGTTTTTTTACTGTAATTTATCAGTAAAAATTACAGAAACGGCTTGGAATGGAGCTATTTTAGCGACAGCAAATAAAGTAAGTTGAGCCATCTATGTAAAGCCAATTACTAAACCATTAGGATATTCCACTTTAAAAAGAATAGAATATCTGTTGAACGCTTCTGTGAACGGTGTATTATTCTGAACATTCTTATTTATAATAGTTTGTAGTAACTAAATTTCAAGTTCAATATGATTAATATTTAAATTTAAAAAATTAGACACATATTAGATTGTATACGAAATTATAAGATTTATAGGTTACTTACGCAGAAAACTTACGAAACTGTTTATAGTCCAGGACTTCATGAAGAATGACCGAAGTTCATATCAGTAAGAGACAATACTTCTATGAAGCTATTTATATCCGAGTATTTTAAATTAATGTGAAATAGTGTAGTTTGTGAATTCAGATCAAAATTATTTCTTATAATTTAATATGGATAACATCACAGAATACTATTTGATAAACAAACTATTTTTTAGTTCATATATTCAAAGAGTTATAATTTAACTTTTAAATTAAATATAATTTAAAAAATATTAAACATACATTTAAAAATATTGTAATACTGTATTAATCAACACTGTATGATATTCTCTAAAACGTAATTCGTTAACAGATAATTATGTTGTTTCTACAATACCATAGGGCGCAATATTGTATATTTATTCATATGTTAAGGAAAATGGTAGTGAATAATTTATTATAAGTTTGAATTGTAATTACCAAATACATTATTTGATAATTTATTCATTTGTATTTCATTTAAATTTATTTCGTGTTTGTGTTTATTTCAGTTTATCTCTTCACACTGGAATTATTTTGCACATTATATCTTCTCTCGTACATTATTTATATCATTATTTATTTTATTTATGCCGTTTTCGTAACACTGGCTTATGAGAAAAGGCATTTCCTTTCCTAGAATGTTGACTGTTTTCTATAATATTATGTTCACTATTTAAAAATTAATTTTTTTTATTCCATTTTTCTCATTTCGTTATTTGTATTTATAAGAAAGTTTTTAAATATTACTTCCATTCTAACATATAACAGATATTAAATATTATTTTACTTTCATTTTAATTTTTTTTCCGATTTTAATAAATATATTTACTCTCAATATATTGTAATCAGTGAAAACGTTTCGACATTTTGCCATTTATGAAAACCAATGTTGAATAATAAAAACAAAGGTTGTAGGTCACAAAAACACAGCCTAATTTTAAAGTGACATTTATACATTTGTTAGCAACATGATTGTGTTTACCGTCAATACGTCACAAAGCTATCCAGACGATATTGATGGTGGTAATGTATTGGAAACGTTGATTGCTTTGCGCGCTCTCACTCCACATAAAATTGCGTTATTTTTAAACAATTTATTTGAAATGATTATTAACTTTTATTTATTCAAAGATCTTCTAATCAGTTGAAATTTGTTTTGTAAAGTTGACGTTCGTATAATTCTTGATATTATTTTAACCAAGCATGCGTATAGTGAAATGTGTACGAAAAGTCAAAAGCTTATTAGGATACCGATTGGAAAATTTCATTTCCCCAATTTTTTATACCCTATACCGAATAATTAGAAAATATAGGGAATAATAGTTATATAAATAAGTTTTATAAATTAAATTTCGATTGTGTAGCACGACTGAGGATGATGACATAATGTCATTGAAACGCGTCTGATATTAAAGTTCTTATTATTGTGAGTCGTAGCCTGTTTATTCTTGTGGTAATAATTATATAGTTTATTCAGATTATCCCAGAGGACAGGAGTTCCTCTTGTGTGTATGTGTTTGTCATCTTTAGCAAGTATGCTATCAAAACATATGCAACACCATATTCCTCATTGCAAAATCACGAAAACCTAAAGCTGTAACTGAATACAATGTAATAACTACAACCAGAGTGCGTATTTCCCATAAAGGAAGATTTTTGTTTGTCCATGAAAAAAAATGTATAGGCTGTAACAGAAAAATGTTGGAGTGAAAAAGAAATAATTTGTTTAGTATGACGCTTCTGGCACGCCTACATACCAACTTGCACACATGACGTGGTGGGCATTAAACGCCTACATACCAACTTGCACACATGACGTGGTGGGCATTAAACGCCTACATACCAACTTGCACACATGACGTGGTGGGCATTAAACGCCTACATACCAACTTGCACACATGACGTGGTGGGCATTAAACGCCTACATACCAACTTGCACACATGACGTGGTGGGCATTAAACGCCTACATACCAACTTGCACACATGACGTGGTGGGCATTAAACGCCTACATACCAACTTGCACACATGACGTGGTGGGCATTAAACGCCTACATACCAACTTGCACACATGACGTGGTGGGCATTAAACGCCTACATACCAACTTGCACACATGACGTGGTGGGCATTAAACGCCTACATACCAACTTGCACACATGACGTGGTGGGCATTAAACGCCTACATACCAACTTGCACACATGACGTGGTGGGCATTAAACGCCTACATACCAACTTGCACACATGACGTGGTAGGCATTAAACGCCTACATACCAACTTGCACACATGACGTGGTGGGCATTAAACAGGACACAGTCCCAGGCGTGATTTATGTTAGAAGGTTTAACAAGGTTTCACGCTTAAAGGGCACAACACTACAATGTGTTAGAACCTTCTAGATAGAGCCGATAGAAACTTCTGAAAGCATCGAGCCACGGCTGATGAGACACAACAGCTAAATCGTTCCAGAACTTTCTAGTAGGGGGAGATACTAAAGGCGGGTCAAGAGTGGGAGGGCAGTGTTTGTAATATAGCAACGGAGTAAAAGCTTGAGTGACAGACAGCGCGTGCTAAATGTAAACAGCCATCCTAGTAGCTATTAAATTTAATTATAAGTATTTAGGTCTTATGTTTAATATTAAATGTGTAAATAATAGTAACAAAAAAATAAATATAGTGTGTAGTTAATATTATATTACGTTTAAGCTTGCATTTTAGCTGACTCAGAATAATATAAAGTATTGTTTACTGTGATGGGGAGGGCAGGGTAGACTTGATAAGAAAGAATATACCATACTGTACAGTGGAGCAGCAAAAACTGGAAAAAGAGGAACAGGATTCATGCTTACAAAGAGACTGTGCCGTAGTTTATTGCTATTCGAACCCATTATGATAGAATGTGCAAGATGCGCTTGAGGGGAAAATTTAGAAATACAACTTTGATCTCTGCCTATTCACCAACTGAAGACAGTGATGAAGATGAAAAAATACTTTTCTACCAACAATTAGAAAATGCTCTTCTATGTAGTCCCAAATATGACACAAAAATTATACTTGGTTATCTAAACGCTCAAGTGTATAACGAGAAACATTTACACAAACTGTTGCTGGAACCTACTCACTTCATAATATAACGAATGATAATGGTAAACTTTTGTGCGAATTTGCTGAAGCAAACAACATGATAATAAAAAGTACTTGCTTCCCGCACAAAAAAAATACACATTGGAACTTGGAAAGCACCCAATGGCACATTAACACAAATTGATCACATACTCATTTCAAAACGCCATTCTTCCTCAGTGACTGATGTCAGAACGGCCAGAGGCCCAAATTGTGATTCAGACTACTTTCTGGTAAAAATTAAATATAGAGAGCGACTGGCATGTTTGCGACGAGAGAAATTATATAAAAGAAGGCACTGGAACCTAGAAAAATTTAAAGATCCGGTCCCATTAGAAGGATTTAGAGAACTGGGCGATAGAAAAATGTTAGAAGTGTTACTAAAAGAGGGTATTTGAAAATGAGAAAACAGGGATAGAAGTAAAGTGGTCCAAAATTAGCAGAGGCATTGAGGAGACGGCGAGTGATGTGATTGGTGAGAAAATGAGGGGACGTGGTGAGGAATGGTTCGATGACGAATGTCGTGAAGTGCTAAGAACAAGAAATGCATATAGATTGATAATGTTACAGCGCGCTACAAGACAGAACACCTCAGATTACCAACTAAGCAGTAGAAGAGCAAATAAGGTCATACGTGAAAAGAAAAAAGCCTTTCTAAGGAAGCAAGTAGAGCAAATTGAGGAATTGAGAAGTAATAACGAATCCAGTTAAATATACAAATAGAGGTTTCCAGCCTAAAATCGACTCATGCAAGTATAAAGATGGTAGAGTAGTGGAGGGTAAGGCGGAAGCTATTGGCAGAGTACTTTGGTGATGGGCAGAGTACTTTGGTGATATGTACAACGGGGGAGCTCAGACGATAGACACGGACAAAAATACCTTGAGCCGAATAGAATTGACAAATGAGGATGACATTGAGCCACCGGACATGGATGACTTCATGGAGTCGATCGAAAAGCTGAAAAGCAACAGAGCCCCTGGTGAAGACTCACTTGTAGCCGAATTTTTTAAAAATTGTGGAGAAATTGTAAAGTCACAATTATACTCCCTGATCCTAGACATATGGGAAAGAGAACGCATGCCTAGAAAATGGAGAACTAGTCTCATATGTCCTGTTTTTAAAAAAGGTGACAAATTGGAATGCAGTAATTATCGTGGAATATCTCTGCTCACGGTAGCATACAAAATATTCTCAAACATAATGCTGAAAAAGCTCAACGTCTTTGCTGAAAACATCATCAGATTATCAGATTATCAGTGCGGATTCCGACAGGGAAGAGGAACTACCGATCAGATATTTGTTTTAAGACAGTTACTCGAGAGGTGTTGGGGATATAAAATTGACCTTCATCTTCTTTTTATTGACTATCGCCAGGCTTTTGACAGTGTCAACAGAGTAAAATTGCTCGAAATCCTAAAGGAGTTTAACGTACCAAACAAGTTGATCAGACTGATCAACACGACATTGTGTGATAGTTGTCATAAGTGGCATTGCAAAGTTGTCATAAGTGGCGGTATTAGTCCCGAATTCTCTATTCTGACTGGCGTGAGACAAGATGATGCCCTGTCTGCTACCCTCTTCAATCTCTCCTTACATGGCATTTTGAGGGGGATTAACGTTTCAGGGAATATCATTCATTCATGCAGTCAAATATGTGCATATGCTGATGATATATGCTTGGTTGCCAGGAATATTCCATCGCTCAAAGAAACTTTTAATATAATCAATAATGAAAGCAAAAAGATAGGTCTCTGCATAAATGAGGGAAAAACTAAATATATGAGTACAAGCAAAGGGCGTAGCAGTACAACCATAGATATCGATGGATATTCATTTGAAAAAGTAAAAAGTTTCACATATTTGGACTCGGAAGTAAATGATGAAAATAAAACAATAAATGAAGTCCAGAAAAGAGAAATGGCATCTAATAGAGCATACTTTGCAAATATGAAGCTTTTTAAAAGTAGGCTATTGTCTCAAACCACTAAGATACGACTCTATAAAACCTTAATTCGGCCAGTCCTTATGTATGGAGCGGAGACGTGGGCTTTAAGCGCCGCGATGAAAAATCAGTTGTCCTTGTTTGAGCGTAAGCTTTTAAGAAAAATTTATGGTCCGGTCCACGATGTACAGACAAATGTGTGGAAGCTTCGATCTAATGCCGAGTTGTATTCCTTATACAAAGACGCAAATGTGGTCCATGTTATTAAAACGCGACGTCTAGAATGGTTGGGTCACATCATAAGAATGCCCACCAATAGAATGCCGAACAAACTTTTACATGGCACTATGATTGGCAAAAGAAGAGTTGTACGGCCAAGAAAACGATGGCTACAGGACCTTGAGGAAGATTTAAGAGTACTCGGTATTACAGCATGGAAACAGAAGGCTAAGGATAGAAGTACATGGCAGAACATTGTTAAGGAAGCCAAGGACCACCCCGGGCTGCAGCGCTACGTAGTAGTAGTAGTATTGTTTACTGTCTATTAATTTCAAACTTCACAAGTAATAACAGAGTTCTTTGCTGATAAATAACATTTACAGTTTATTGATGTTTATTACTCCTTTACTATAGGCAACGTATTATACTAATGTGTAGCAAAAAGAATGCAATAACAAATTACGAAAAAATACGTACAAATGCTAAAAAGCTCATAAATATAAAATTTCATTTCATTTTATTATTTGGATATACTGTAAAACAATGCTAAACACGTAAATAAGGTATAGTAGCCTTAATGTATAATGCACTTTTTTTAGTTTATTCATAGTTACACGAGTATATTCAGCTGATACTGTCCACTAATAAATACTCTTTTTCAGTTTTATACGTGTGCAGGGATGGAAATGATGCTCGTAGTTCATCCTATTACGCCTAGTACACAGTCCCGCTCACTTAGTAGCCAAGCGTATTGATGGGATTTTCCTGTAAAATATAACCACATAGGAAGAACCTTAGAGAGAACTGAGTTCGTTGTAAAGAGAATCGCAATATAAGCAAGTCATGTGTGTGGAATAAATCAAAGCTTACGGAACAAACCGTACCCAGCATTAGAGCGAACATAAGTTAAATGATTGAAATAAACCCCAAGAAAAGCTATAAAAAGATCCTTCATTCAGCATTAAAAGCAGAAAGGACTTTTCAAAGGATTTAACGTCTCTATAGAACTGAGAGATGGATGCTGTTTTTCTACAATTCCATTTGATATCAGAGAATTGGAAAACGAAGTAGGAGAGAATGGGAAAGCGTGCTTTAATCTGTTACGATAAGGTTGTGAATATAAGAGGCAAATAAGGTTTAGGATATGACTAATAAAATTATTTATTTTTCAAGTCATTTATCCTGCTAATGAACGTCCTTGATGAATTTAAGAGAATGATAGGTTTGAAAAAATAATGAATACACAACAGTAAAAAGTAAAAAAAACAAAATAGTCTACACAAAATCTCACCACATATTAGTTTAGTTCATAACACAGACTCGCTTCGGCGACGATGTCGCCTTCCTCAGTACTTGGTGCTACGGTGAGTAGCCAAGCACTGAGGAAGGTAACATCGTCGCCGAAACTAGTCTGTGTTAGGAACAAGTGTTTTTGTTTTTATTAAAAACTAATGTGTGGTGATATTTTGAGTTAACCATTTTGTTTTTTACCTTTGTAAATAGTTCTCACTAGCTAAGCACTAATTAACTAAAAATAACAGAATTCCCTAAATAGTATTGTACTTTAAGGCTCCTTTCGTTTCAGAAATGACAGTAACAGTATTAATAAACAAACGAAGACCGAATTAGTGAAAGAATGGATAATCAAAGAGAATTATGAAAGTGCTGATCTTAACTAATATAATATTATCGTGTTATTTGAAATGAAGAAGTAGATATTGTATTTAAAGCAATTTCATATATAGATCTACGAGTAAAATCAGGAACGTTAAAACTAAGTAACATGAACGTGTGAGGAAAGACAAATGTAAAGTATGAATTAAAATAGAAATAGCTGAGCATAGCAGAACTAAAATGGCAGCAATCAATGTAACTACTAAAAGTAGAAGGGAACTATTACTGCAGAGAGAATGTGTACAGGATATGAATGTAATGCATAAGTAACTAGCTTACACAGATTGTTTTACTAAAACAAGTTAAATTAACATAACGAGGCAATAGTCAATCTGTGCTCGCTGTATTTTCTGCAATAAAAACGTAAACAATTTAAATACATTATGTATTAGTTGTTTTATTTAATTATATATTTTTAAAGTAAAAATTAAACAATTAGACAGGTCCTGTTACACAACGAAAAAACTCAAAATGAGGTGTACACTCACAAAAATCTTTTTTTTAACAAAACCATACCTGAGTCAAGAAACCTTGATCTATTAAAAATTCGTGCTACTTTTTTTTAATAAATCAAGGTTCCTTGTGCTCACGTATCAACTAAGTTTTTGTTCAACAGAATGAATTCGTAATCTTAATAATATTATTGTGATTTATTATTTAAATTTATTATTAATTTAATTTAATTATTTATTTATAACTATTTAACTTTATTTTGATGAATAAATTTTAAAAAATTTAATTATTATTAAAGAACGATTGTTTCAATGTTATAAAATATTTTTTTTATCATACAACAATATTATACTATAATACATATAATATTCATAGATATCATTCATATATAATATACATAGATATGCTTATTTTATAATAAAGTTACTAATTTAATATTACCAATTTTATTTTTTTACTTCAATAATTTGTTTTTGAAGTTGTAAGAGAAAAATTTGAAACTAAAGTAAAGCAAAATGGTTAACACCTAATTACATTTTTATCTGAAAATTTATTTTAAGTGACTGTAACGATTTCTGAAAGGATTAAATGCTGAACCAAAATAATATTCTTCATCTTGGTTTTTCACTTGCTTGGTTACAAATATTATTAAAGCTGGTAGAGTTTTCAATTTCAGGTACAATTTAAATACATTCAATATGAATTATTAACTCTATGCATGGGCCGAGACCAGGTGGTATTATTGTAATTCAAATTTATGGTAATTATAACAGGTTCTACATTTAGGTAAATGTAAATAGGTATCAAGAAAAAAATACATTAAAATATGATGTAGTAAGGTTTGCAGAATGAAGGTAAATTATTAAATTAATACGCGAAAGGATGTTTGGGAGAGACGCATTTGTTTTAATTAAAAATGAAGTAAAAAGGTACGAGGCAATTTTGTAATATTTCCAAGCGTAAGATGCCACAATTTACTTTTTAAACTGCATAATGGGAGAAAACCTTTTACAAAATTACTATTTTAGTTTAATCTTAAGGCATTTTCTTTATTTATTTGTACCATCTTTTAATATAAGAGCCATTCAAAGCATTAGTGGTGGAAGTCGAAAATAGTGGTTCTGAAATGGTTCGAGGTAACGTTTATTCATCATACTGAACTTAACTTACGAAACAAGCACCCTCCCCATCCAGGTTGTTGGTCTAGATGGGTACATACACCCCCAATCTGAAGGTGTTATGCAATCCGTCCCGATGTAGCTTCGTGTCCCTCAGGGTAAGGAGGGTCTTTAACGGAGCCTCAGGGGCACCTGCACCACCCCTGAGTATTTACGCACGGGCAGTTGCTCTAAACGAAAGTTATCCTTACTTCAAAACCGGGAAGAAAAGGTTATATAGAGGTAAAAAACTTCAGACCTTACAGCCTTACATCTTACTTGTTAAAGACACTAACAACGCTGGTGGACTAATAATTGAAGGAGGGACCTCTCAAGCAATTACTGCTTCATCAGTACCAACACGCCTACCGAGCTATTAGGTCAGTGGAGACTGCGCTGTGGTCGGGGGTGGGACTTCATTGAGGGTCAGATCAACAAAAAGGGTAAATGTATTGGGGCTTTTCTTAAAGTGGAAGGGATTTTTAATAGTACCTCTAGGCTGGCCATCAAGAGAGTAGCTAATGATCACAGGATTTCTGACGGAACTATAAATTGGATTATGGGTTCCTTGGAAAACCGTAAAAGTACTGCATCCTGAATGGGGAGCACAATAAGTAGGATGGTCTCAAAGGGCTGGCCGCAGGGTGGGGTGTTATCCCCTCTCCTGTGGAGCCTTGTCGTGGAGGTCTACTAAGTACGCTCAGTAAAATGGGTGTTAAGGGGTAGGATATGCGGACGACATAGCTATTCTTGTTTAGGACCCATTTGAAGAGGCCCTCAGAGACAGGCTTCAAGAGGCACTGAAGGTAATTGAAGCATGGTGCAGGGAAAAAGTACAATGCATTCAAGGAGAGAAATCTGTGGCACTTATCTTCACTAGGCGATATAAAACTAATTAGCTGGAGATGATATAAATTGGTAATACCAAAATAAGCTACGTTGAGAGATCTAAATATCTGGGAGCTATTCTGGATAGGAAGCTACTCTGGTGTGAGCAATTTGAGGATAAGTGCAAAAAAGCGATTGGTATGAGATGGGGTTTGGGTCTACGTTAGATGAACTGGATTTATTCTGCCATTGTGGTGCCGAAGTTAGTCTTTACTTCAACCGTCTGGTGGGACAGATCACAGAAAGAAACAAGTAAAAGAGTACTGGACCGCGTGCAGGGGCTCTTCCTTAGAGGCATAACAGCTACAAGGAGAAGCACACGTTGTGCGGCCATGATTGTAATGTTAGGTTTTATATCCATGAGTCTTCAAATTAGGAGGGAGGCAATGAAAACTGCGTAGTGGCTAAGTTGTACCGGGCTGTGGAAGACAAGTAGCAAACGTCATAAACAGTTATTTGGGGATTCACTAAAGGAGCTCTGGATAGAACCTCAGGATAAGATACTGTCTCTTATAAGGGAAAAGGGAAATTACAAATACTATATTCCTGCAAGAAAGGCATTTGTAGACCCAAGAGAGAGTGTAGACCAAAACATGGTAAATTCTGGTTCACGGACCCAAGGAGGGGGAGCCGGTTTTAGTAGACCGAGCAACCAAGACAGATTCTGTCTTCGCCTGGAAGACTACAAGTATGTTTTCCAGGGGGAGGTGCTCGTGATCAAACTATGTGCTGAGGAAATAATAGGGTCTGGCAAGATGGGCAAGACCATCTGGATCTGCTCGGACAGTCAGGCAGCTCTGAAGGCTTTAGGTAAGGCTAGTGCCAGCTCTAAGCTGGTGGCTAAGACTATAGCTTATCTAGCAGAGCTGAGTAAGAATAATTCGCTCAACCTAACCTGGATTCCAGGACATTCTGGCTGGATAGGGAATGAGAGAGCGAACGCCTTAGCAAAATAAGGATATAACTCAAGGATCGTGGTTGAGGGCAGTGGGCATGCCGCATCCGGAGGGGCGCAAGAGGATTACGGCAGTTATAGGCAGGTTGTGCAGGGATAAATGGAATGCGACTTTGGAGTACAACAAATTCAAGGCACTGAGGGGTTACTCGGGAGACTTGTCGGGCAAGGAACCTCTCTCCTTAAGTAGATCTCAACTCAGAGTTACTGAAGTGCTGGTCACAGGTCATGGGCATCTGAGGGTGTCTCAATACAAAATTGGAAGATCTAGGTCCCTGTGTGCAAGAGATGCGACGAGGACCCAGAGGAAAGCCCAATCCCAGTGCTCTGTGAGATAGTGGTTTGGCTGGCAGGCATGTACATCAGAGGATATTAGAAGGTTTAGCATCAGATCCATTGCATGTATAACCAGTTTACATTTTAAATATTTTTCTGTCATTTTTCTACTAATAAATTTGTCAAGTTTATTTTTTGTTTTTAAAGTGCCTTTTCATTTTGTTCAATATGAACTTTTTACACCTCATTGTATTTTCTATGATGTTATACCATTTTAATCGTAGATATTTTATTGATTTCTATGAAAAAGATTCAATGTTACCAAAATCTGAGGAATGTCATAATAAAGATGGTGGATATTATCTACCTTCTTATTCTATATAAGTCGGATATCCAGAAATATGTAGCACAATTTTAGTTAATTTGGATCAACAAATAATATTTCGAGTAAATATTGAAACGTGACTACTTTTACCAACTATTGTTCTTTCCAATCATAAAAAGCTTTTTAATTAAATGTTTATTTTTCAATATAGCTTACTATAAATACCATACAGTGCGCGACGCCTAGACAACGTATGAACAAAATAAATATATGAATACATTTTAATTTTATGTTAAATTTTATAAGAATATACTTTTTACAGTGAATAATTAACAGTGCGATGTTTACTTACCATTTAACATTGGAAACATATCCTATGAAAAATAGGCAACCATAAAAATAGGTTGCGTTACTCTGCATGAGAAAGTATTATTTTGTTACATACATTTAAAATTAAGGGTGCTTTGAAAAAAAAAGTAGAATCACGAAGACAAAGCTCGTGTCCAGCTTGAAAAATGTTCTATAAAATAAACATAAAATTTCGAACCTTTTTCAGTTAGTTTCTTATCTCGTAGAATGATTCAATTCTTACAACTTAGAATTTTTGGGGGACTGCTCCCGTTTTAATGATATAGAAAGCAAAGTCGCTCAATTAATTAATATTTTTCACACAACTAAAAAACAAATTATTTCGATTCATCTCAGTTTTCCATTTCTTAAACATTTGTATTGTGTAAAAAAGATAATTACCTTTTATTGATGTATTATATACCTACTTTATTCTAAATGTACCCAGATACAAATCTAATAATAAATATTTAAATATTGACATAATTAATACAAATTTGTTTTAGCAAAATCTTTATAGTCATATTTCTTTCCTATTCGCAGACACAGGCTATTAGTAGTAACAATATATAAATTTATTGAGCTTTGAATTAATAATAATAGAAAGTTACGACCTAAAACTTGTCCTCTATATTATATAAGACTAGGTAAAAAGTCTACTTAGTTATACGTTTGCTTTATATAAATACAAAGATAAGTGTATTGCAAAGTGCATTGTTTGTTATAAAAAAATGTGTACGAAGATTCTATTGATATCTTTAAATATATTTAGTTTTCTTTAAAGAAAAGAATATTTCAGCATCTGAGAGAAAAGTTCCACCTTATCGTTCTGTATGTACCAATGTTGTTACTTGCGTTCTACAAAGGTGCTTTTCTTCACTAGTTTACTGAAGCGCCTTTGGTAAATCTTTCTATTTACAATTTTTATTAATATCTCAGACATTTAGGAATAGAATTTTTCTATACAGTAACAGAACATTTCCAGGTTCGTGATAGCTCTAGGCTGTGGGAAATATCTTTATTCAAAGAACACCTATTGTATTGGGCTTAATAACCTTTTAATACATTATATAATGTGAGAAAAGAATTCATTAAAATATATTTGTACTCTTTACAATAGTAGAGAAATATTATTTTCAATATAAAGGCAATATGATTTGAAAGATCAATCTAATATCTCTGTTAGATTTTCTAAATGTCGATGGAGAACAGAACTAATGCGTCCCAAATATACAAACGAAAAACGTTAAATACTTTGATAATTGATATTTTTGTTTTGTTTTGTGTGGGGGCTATAGTGGCGATCGAAGTACTTAAATTAAACTTTCAAAATAAATTCACCTTAAGTAGACGAAAACAAACTTGTTTATACTTTAAACCTATTTAAAATTCCACTATCTCATATATTTTCATAATTCGTTCTAAGCTTTTAAATATCAAATAAACAGTGATAATATCAAATAATTGAATAATCTTCTTTAATCTGTTTTCATGACAAATATTCAATGTGGCTCTGATTTCAGTAATATAAAAGTAGAAGCAGTGCATATAAATTATGTAAGACTGCAGAGGAAGCAGATTATCTTGAATGTAAGATATTAAGTAAATAAGTCGATAAGTAGGAGAGATGTGCCAGACTGAAGGCAATTAGGAGTCTGTCTCGTGAGGAAAGGGTTTTAGGCAAGTACTCGACTCAAGTTAAGCTTCATTTCTGTAAAAGATTAAAATGAAACGTAGATTGAAAAACAATGTTGGTTTTAGGAGTTATGTTTTTTCTTATATTTTATATATAGATTGACATTTTATTTCCTTATAATGTCATAACAAGAAAATATTTTTCTAAAATTTTGTTTCAGATGAACACGTGAAAACTTGTCTAAATATTTTTATAGTGTGTTTAATTTTATAAATCTATATTCTATATATCGATGACAGCCTTTCTAGGTCTCCCAATGTAGGCTATGTCTCACTGACAGCTTCTCTAGGTCTCCCAATGTAGGCTATGACTCACTGACAGCTTCTCTAGGTCTGCCAATGTAGGCTATGTCTCACTGACAGCTTCTCTAGGTCTCCCAATGTAGGCTATGACTCACTGACAGCTTCTCTAGGTCTGCCAATGTAGGCTATGTCTCACTGACAGCCTCTCTAGGTCTCCTAGTATAGGCTATGTCTCACTGACAGCTTCTCTAGGTCTCCCAATGTAGGCTATGTCTCACTGACAGCCTCTCTAGGTCTACCAATGTAGGCTATGTCTCACTAACAGCCTTTCTAGGTCTCCCAATGTAAGGTATGTCTCACGGACAGCCTCTATAGGTCTGCCAATGTAGGCTATGTCTCACTAACAGCCTTTCTAGGTCTCCCAATGTAAGGTATGTCTCACGGACAGCCTCTCTAGGTCTCCCAGTGTAGGCTATGTCTCACTAACAGCCTTTCTAGGTCTCCCAATGTAAGGTATGTCTCACGGACAGCCTCTCTAGGTCTGCCAATGTAGGCTATGTCTCATTAACAGCCTTTCTAGGTCTCCCAATGTAAGGTATATCTCACGGACAGCCTCTCTAGGTCTCCCAGTGTAGGCTATGTCTCACTAACAGCCTTTCTAGGTCTCCCAATGTAAGGTATGTCTCACGGACAGCTTCTCTAGGTCTCCCAGTGTAGGCTATGTCTCTATGACAACCTTTCGTAAAAGAATAGAAAAATCTAACAGCTTATAGGATACTCGTGCATCTGAGGATTTAAATTGTACATAGTATTCCCCACGAAACAAAAATCCATACAAACTCTCCATTGTTGTGATATAAATTATCACAATTCGGCCCTTATGTTTACGTTAAGGTCTTAGTTACAAAATAAGATTTTCCTTTGAGTTTTATCATTTAAAATTTTCATAGTTGTGGTTTGTTGGCTGATTGCGACATTAAACAAGTAGAACCATGAATAATATATTTATGACCACAATTTATTCCTCAGACACTGCTTTAGAACATCAACGAATTAGAATCGAAACTCAAGGCTCAGAATACGATTTCCTAAATGCGACTAAATATATGTCCGAGGGGCTTTAAACGCTATTTAATAATTATGGTAATTTTCTTTTCTTTTTGATTCTTTTGTATATTGAAAAATTTTTATTTCTGCTCTTTAAAAGGAATATATCTTTTTCTATCTTTAATCTAATTTAAATTCGCAATAAGATCGATGCTATAAACATCATCAAAAAAAAGAAGAAAAAACACTTTACAAATATTGTATTTTACAATAGTATCAAATCTTTAAATATAGCTGCAATATTTTGTTTGGGGGGGAGAGAATTTAAAACCATATGGGTTTTTGCTTTACCTAGACATCTCGACATTAAACTTATAGATAGTAAATAAATACTGTTATAATCCTTTCCTACACTTTCCCATGTTTTATATCTAAAATCTAACATTATTTATAAAAAAATTAATAATATGCATTTTATGGCGTTTTATTTTATTCTGTGTAGGATCAGAATATAAATAAAATATGAGTACTTTCAAATAAAACGATTTACAAATACTGTATTTTTATTAATTTTATCACAAACTATACATGTACATATGCGTTTCTTTAAGGATTATATTTCCACTAGTATATGCTGGAAATTATTAAGTGCAATGAAGTAAATGCTTTGAATGTAATCAGACAATAAGAAATGATTTTATGTTTAATATTTTTTATACTAATTAAGATAACAATGACGCAATATGACAGTTATTATTATTACCTACATTATATTAATAATTATTATTATTTACATGAATGTTTGTATATTATTGTATCCCAAAGTGCACATAATATGATAAGTGAATCTGAAATTTTTTAGTTTTTACATATTTTAAAAAGGAATAATACGTATGTTTTCAGACGATGACGTCAAATTCAACTCATTTGACAATATAAATTAACGTGAAAAATACAAAAAAACGATACAAAACGTACAAAAATACGAAATTTTTTTCAGAATAATTAAGTCAACATTATTCTGGGTGAACAATATTTTTTAGTTTTAGACATCTTGTGTTATTACAAAACTAATTTTTTAATTACAGTGAGTTTTGTGGTATTTTTATCCGTTATTGTCTTATTGACCTTATTTAGGAAGTGATGCTACAGGGATAAAGCGAAAACACAAGGAAGATGCACATAACACAGTTTGAAGAAATTAGAAAAATATTGTTATCATAAGATTTTACTTATCAATTTTATCTTTTGTTGATTGGTTAAGTTTATGTAACAGGCTGTTAATAGTGAGGCAACTCTCTTATACAATAATGACGAGATTCTTTTTCAAAAAGTTGATTGTTTACAAATAAATAAAATCCAATACTTATAAATCACTATAGACCATATTCTATTTCTAAGTATCCAGAGCCGTATGTCCCTATCGGAAAAGTAAAATTCTAAAAATCCTTGGCAACAGTGTTTTCCAAACCTTAACACTCATGAAAACATCCGCGAGGGGGATTCCGAAATTAAATCTCACTTATTGATGAGAAATGGTGCATAAGTCGAAGGTAACAATGCTACTGACGTTTAGCGCACGAACGTAATATATAAGGCAGTGTATCTGCCACACTTACATGATGTCTGTAATAGCTCGTAGTCTATGACTTATTTTTCAAATTATGATCAGTGGCTACTGCTTAGACGTTGCTGGGAATTTAGTAACTACAGTAGAGTACCGACGATTCGAGGTAGATGGGACCGAGGCCCCTCAGATTACTCATAAATACGTTCCTGTGCGTTGGAAAAAATACAGGTTTTAATGAACCTTAATACAGTAATAATATTATGAATGTACAAAATCAGATTATAGAACTTTACATGGACACTTGTTGGATTCCCTTTGCATACCATATTCATGCGGACATAATTTGAAAGCCCGATTCATTCTCTTTGCATACCGTATTCATATGGACATAATTTGAAAGCCTGGCTTTTTTCCGAATTTTATGCAAATTTTTTGGAAGCCCGACTCTTCTTTTTTTTTCAAAAAGATAAAACTAGGCTGAAACAAAAATAGGCTTGAATTTAATGGAACCTTGAATTTCGTAACCTCTGGACTCGGAATTTCGAGACTCTGCTGCATATATATATATATATATATATATATATATATATATATATATATATATATATATATATCGCAATATGTATTAATAAAGAACCAAGTCAAAATACAAATACAAGAATTATAATCGAATTTACAATTCAAAGCTTTTCGTTGGCTAACAGTACCAACATCATCAGGAATATTAAACAGGTTTAATATATATATATATATATATATATATATATATATATATATATATATATATATATGTGTGTGTGTGTGTGTGTGTGTATATATATATATATATATTTATATATATATGTGTGTATATATATATATATATATATATATATATATATATATATATATATATACAGAACCAGAATCAAATAGAAAAAAACGCTGAAACTGGAATCTTTAAACGACTGCAAGATGCTAGTGTTCCTATCATTAAATCTGCACTGAAACTGAAATCCTTACATTATATATTTCATTGTAGTTTAATATTACAAAGTATTAGGAACATCTAGTCCGTTATCGTAAATAAGTAGGGATGTTTAAATAAATAATAAATCAGCACTGACAAAAGTTGCTGCAAATGAAGTAATGGTTTGCCATGACATGAAGTTATTGTACTCTACGGAGTAATGTTTTCGGGATGGAGCATTTATTTTCACTCAGTTCGTCTAGCTACGGTTCAGATGAATCATTGTGCAAACGAGTCTGTAAACTTTCCGAACGTAAAGTGTCTGTGACGCCAAGTTTGACGTTAGCATTCAATGAGTTGGACGAGCAAAAACTTTTGAAATATCACTCTAACCTCTGTCTGTGGTTACCAAGTAGAAAATCAGACATAAAATATGTATTTTTAATTTGAGAAATATTTTGTGTCATTTATACATATTTTTTCTTAATTTTAAGGGTTTTAATACATTTTACTTTTTTTTAGTAAGAAAATTAATAATTTGTATATAACTTATAAGCTTTGCGCATCATCTCATTAGATAGTTAGCATTTTCACTCAAAGACCTAAAGTGCTATATAGATATGCTAATGTCCCTCACAGTATTAAGTTTGTCTGCAGGCAAAAACAAGTAAGTAACAGTTTTTCGAAACGATATCTCTTAAGCCTGGAATTATGAGACGAAATTTTAACAGAGTAAAGTTTGAAGATTATGCCAGTTCCACGTCCCTCACTGACAAATCCTTTAGAACAAAGAGAAAGTGATTTTAACTAGAGTGCTTCATAGAAAAATGTTTTAATCAGTATGGAATTCTATGTATTCTCTCTTAGAATTCTCTTTTAAACTACTTCCTAGAAAATAAAATAATTTATCTAACAAAACAAACAGGAATTAAGTTGCAAAAATAATATTTTACATGAATTGGCAGAAACTGATGATAACGCTAATAGTGGCGGAAACTGTTAGAAGACAGTTGATAGTCATAACAAGATCACTATTGACGCTGAAGAGAAAGTATGCACTTAAAATTCCAAAAGTGATTGGTTTTTGAACACAAAGAGGCCTAACATACAAGAGGTAAAAAAAGCGTGATGTATATAACTAAGTCTGAATTAAATGCTTTTATATTTACAAAAAACAAAGAGTTATAAACGTTTCATAAAGTTCAAAAATTGAAAGTTTTAAAACTAGTTTTAAAAAATTTAATCGAAATTCCACTTGCAAATTGTACGCCATCCAAAAGTCAGTAGCTTTTTGGTCTTTTTTTTAAATAGTTTTTTTTATTAATATTAGTTTCAGTGATATTCAATAAAATATATTATTATTAGTTACATTAATTTCATACAGAAAGTGTTTTTATTATTGAGTTTTAAAGAACTAAACGTCTCAAGTTGACTCCGCGGAAATATCTTCACATTTAGCAGACCAAGTTTCTTATTTATTTAGCGGAAATTTCTTATTTATGTAGGATACTGCATTTTCAAAACGGAACCAAACATTCCATTGTACTTTGTTATAAAATGATAAAACATTTTTTACCCAAATGAGAACTTCCGTAGCAAGAAAGTATAGCGCCATTGATTCATATTTCTTACCTGCGCACTACCTTGTTTCATTAAAAAAATACAAGACAAATATTTTGCATCTAATTCAGTGTAAATTATTCAAGAAAACCATTAAAAAACTAATAATATCCTAAGAAGTTTGTTAACGTCTATATTTAAACATATTTAGTGTAAAAAATCAGAAAGAATGTATGAATAATAAATAGGTGTAAAAAACAGCTGCGGCGTAATGTTTAATTTAAATAAATGAAACCTCTTTACCACAAATAACTTCTTACTATATTTAAAACCTCATGTACATTTCATTTGCATAGGAATCATCCTCAGAGGTAATTTAAATTAAATGTATTTTTATTTATATTAAATTATAAGACATTACATATCAGTTAGTCTAGGAAACAAACTGTTTCCCACTCTTTAGGTTTATTAAACCTTATTGTAAGTCACGTATTTCTAGGAATTGGATGTGCTACCTTCCATATAATATTTACGTATCTGGGATTTATGTTTCAATAGTATTTCTATTTAAATACACTGATATAAAGTTTATTTACATCCAAAATAGCTGGGCATTAATTAGTTCTAACTCAATTTTTAAAGATATTTTATTTTTTTATATTTCAATATATAAGTAGCATTATGGATACAATTTTATAATCCTCACTGATCTTCCTATACAAACGGATGATTATATTTGTAAATATTTTCCTTCAATCTTTCCACTCTTCTAAACATTCACTCGCGAACATTACCAATAAAACATTAACCATATTTAGATTTAGCCAAAAAATCCTACTGTTTTCTGTCATAAAATTATAGTAAAACAATTTCAACACGAAATACTGCTTTAAATAGTTTGGGTTGAATAAACGCTCCTCTAAATATTTCTTTAAACATTGACTTTTAAAAAAGCACTTCCAAGCTCGACGATAGCTAAAAGGAATCCAAGTCAGTATTTAATAACAATAAGTAGTATCATAGTAACGAAGACTGAGTAATGACAAAGTTTCTGAGGCCGCAGGCTTGTTAAATGTTCAGTGGTAGGTATGCATCATTACCAAGGTAGCTATATAAACTCTAAGCACGGGATTAAAGGTTTGGATTAAACCAGACTTTGGATTGGCTGTTTCTAGCCATCAGAATAACAAACGCTGCAGTGAGTTTATAAAACTTGTCCATTATTATTACTGATAGCTTCGAACGTTTATATGTAATTCATAGTTATATGAAATTATGCAAAATATTATCTTTTGGTAAGGTAGTTGTAAACTCGTATAAAAGCATATAGGGATACCTGTAGACGAATGTAAAATTATATAGGGATTGGTGAAAAATCGTATAAAAGCATATAGGGATACCTGTAGACGAGTGTAAAAGTATATAGGGATAAGTGTAAAATCATATAGGAATACCTATATACGAGTGTAAAAGAATATAGGGATAGGTGTAAAATCGTATAAAAGCATATAGGGATACCTGTAGACGAGTGTAAAAGTATATAGGGATAAGTGTAAAATCATATAGGAATACCTATATACGAGTGTAAAAGAATATAGGGATTGGTGAAAAATCGTATAAAAGCATATAGGGATACCTGTAGACGAGTGTAAAAGTATATAGGGATAAGTGTAAAATCATATAGGAATACCTATATACGAGTGTAAAAGTATATAGGGATTGGTGAAAAATCGTATAAAAGCATATAGGGATACCTGTAGACGAGTGTAAAAGTATATAGGGATAAGTGTAAATCATATAGGAATACCTATATACGAGTGTAAAAGAATATAGGGATTGGTGAAAAATCGTATAAAAGCATATAGGGATACCTGTAGACGAGTGTAAAAGTATATAGGGATAAGTGTAAAATCATATAGGAATACCTATATACGAGTGTAAAAGAATATAGGGATTGGTGAAAAATCGTATAAAAGCATATAGGGATACCTGTAGACGAGTGTAAAAGTATATAGGGATAAGTGTAAAATCATATAGGAATACCTATATACGAGTGTAAAAGAATATAGGGATTGGTGAAAAATCGTATAAAAGCATATAGGGATACCTGTAGACGAGTGTAAAAGTATATAGGGATAAGTGTAAAATCATATAGGAATACCTATATACGAGTGTAAAAGAATATAGGGATTGGTGAAAAATCGTATAAAAGCATATAGGGATACCTGTAGACGAGTGTAAAAGTATATAGGGATAAGTGTGTAAAATCATATAGGAATACCTATATACGAGTGTAAAAGAAAATAGGGATTGGTGAAAAATCGTATAAAAGCATATAGGGATACCTGTAGACGAGTGTAAAAGTATATAGGGATAAGTGTAAAATCATATAGGAATACCTATATACGAGTGTAAAAGAATATAGGGATTGGTGAAAAATCGTATAAAAGCATATAGGGATACCTGTAGACGAGTGTAAAAGTATATAGGGATAAGTGTAAAATCATATAGGAATACCTATATACGAGTGTAAAAGAAAATAGGGATTGGTGAAAAATCGTGTAAAAGCATATAGGGATACCTGTAGACGAGTGTAAAAGTATATAGGGATAAGTGTAAAATCATATAGGAATACCTATATACGAGTGTAAAAGAATATAGGGATTGGTGAAAATCGTATAAAAGCATATAGGGATACCTGTAGACGAGTGTAAAAGTATGTAGGGATAAGTGTAAAATCATATAGGAATACCTATATACGAGTGTAAAAGAATATAGGGATTGGTGAAAAATCGTATAAAAGCATATAGGGATACCTGTAGACGAGTGTAAAAGTATATAGGGATAAGTGTAAAATCATATAGGAATACCTATATACGAGTGTAAAAGAATATAGGGATTGGTGAAAAATCGTATAAAAGCATATAGGGATACCTGTAGACGAGTGTAAAAGTATATAGGGATAAGTGTAAAATCATATAGGAATCCCTTTATACGAGTGTAAAAGAATATAGGGATTGGTGAAAAATCGTATAAAAGCATATAGGGATACCTGTAGACGAGTGTAAAAGTATATAGGGATAAGTGTAAAATCATATAGGAATACCTATATACGAGTGTAAAAGAATATAGGGATTGGTGAAAAATCGTATAAAAGCATATAGGGATACCTGTAGACGAGTGTAAAAGTATATAGGGATAAGTGTAAAATCATATAGGAATACCTATATACGAGTGTAAAAGAATATAGGGATTGGTGAAAAATCGTATAAAAGCATATAGGGATACCTGTAGACGAGTGTAAAAGTATATAGGGATAAGTGTAAAATCATATAGGAATACCTATATACGAGTGTAAAAGAAAATAGGGATTGGTGAAAAATCGTGTAAAAGCATATAGGGATACCTGTAGACGAGTGTAAAAGTATATAGGGATAAGTGTAAAATCATATAGGAATACCTATATACGAGTGTAAAAGAATATAGGGATTGGTGAAAAATCGTGTAAAAGCATATAGGGATACCTGTAGACGAGTGTAAAAGTATATAGGGATAAGTGTAAAATCATATAGGAATACCTATATACGAGTGTAAAAGAATATAGGGATTGGTGAAAAATCGTATAAAAGCATATAGGGATACCTGTAGACGAGTGTAAAAGTATATAGGGATAAGTGTAAAATCATATAGGAATACCTATATACGAGTGTAAAAGAATAAAGGGATTGGTGTAAAATCGTATAAAAGCATATAGGGATACCTGTAGACGAGTGTAAAAGTATATAGGGATAAGTGTAAAATCATATAGGAATACCTATATACGAGTGTAAAAGAATAAAGGGATTGGTGTAAAATCGTATAAAAGCATATAGGGAAACCTGTAGACGAGTGTAAAAGTATATAGGGATAAGTGTAAAATCATATAGGAATACCTATATACGAGTGTAAAAGAATATAGGGATTGGTGTAAAATCGTGTAAAAGCATATAGGGATACCTGTAGACGAGTGTAAAAGTATATAGGGATAAGTGTAAAATCATATAGGAATACCTATATACGAGTGTAAAAGAATAAAGGGATTGGTGTAAAATCGTATAAAAGCATATAGGGATACCTGTAGACGAGTGTAAAAGTATATAGGGATAAGTGTGTAAAATCATATAGGAATACCTATATACAAGTGTAAAAGAATATAGGGATTGGTGTAAAATCGTATAAAAGCATATAGGGATACCTGTAGACGAGTGTAAAAGTATATAGGGATAAGTGTAAAATCATATAGGAATACCTATATACGAGTGTAAAAGAATAAAGGGATTGGTGTAAAATCGTATAAATGCATATAGGGATACGTGTAAAGGCGTGTAAAGGAATATAAGGATATTTGTAATCTTGTGTAGAACCATCTACCCTCCTAAGGGATGTGTAAACTCGCCTAGAGAATGTAGGTATACGTATAAACGAGAGAAATGTGTAAAAACATATGGGGATACGTGCAAGAGCATAAAGGGAAACGTGTGAAAGCATATGGGGAATCGTGCAAAAGCATATGGGATACGTGCAAAAGCAAATAGGGAAACGTGTAAAAGCATATGGGGATACGTGCAAGAGCATAAGGGGAAACGTGTGAAAGCGTATGGGGATACGTGCAAAAGCATATAGGAAGACGTGTAAAAGCATATGGTGATACGTGCATAAGCATATGTGGTACGTGCAAAGCATATAAGGAAAAGTGAAAAGGTATATAGGGAGACGAGCAAAAGCAATAAGGAAACGTGTAAAATCAAATGGGGATATGTGCAAATGCATATAGGAAGACGTGTAAAAGCATATGAGGATATGTGCAAAAGTATATAGGGATACTGTACGTGCAAAAATATATAGGGAAACGTGTAAAAGCATATGAGGATACGTGCAAAACCATATGTGGTACGTGCGAAAGCATATAAGGGGAAGTGAAGAAGCATTAAGGGAGAGAATGTAGGTATACGTATAAACGAGAGAAATGTGTAAAAACATATGGGGATACGTGCAAGAGCATAAAGGGAAACGTGTGAAAGCATATGGGGAATCGTGCAAAAGCAATACGGAAACGTGTAAAACCAAATAGGGATATGTGCAAAAGCATATAGGGAGACGTGTAAAAGCATAAAGGGAGACGTGTAAAGCATATGAGGATACGTGCAAATGCATGTAGGTATACGTGTGAAGGCGTGTAAAATCGTACATGAGTACGTGTAAACTTGTGTAAAAGAGTGTAGTGATCGTAAATTTAAAATGAATAGTATACAAAATATAATACAACATATTTCGTATTTAGGTTTTATTAAAATCCAATTCTCATTTTTTTTTTCATTTTGAGTTAGAATGTTAGAAAAGATACTTCTGATCCCCGAATAAGTAAATTAAAAATATCATTAGTGAATTCTTACAGTAATGTAAATATTTGGTTTTACCTCTGGTATAACAGGACATACCTTACTTAACAGCAGCTATGCCGTATCTATAAGATTTACAAATGGGGGGAAAATGTTCTAATATTGGTAATCCTACATTTGAGGATGGATTCATAATAGGGTTCTGGATATCATGGGAACATATGTGAATTCTATCTCTATCGAGCAACGAATATATTTAATATCAAAGATTAAATAAAACGTTCTGGATTGCCACAATTGATATGATTTTAAAGCCGCTTGAGCTCCAAACCAAATGGCTTACAAATACAAGTAAAATGGAGTAAATAAATATATTATTGAAATTTTTCACTAACCTATGAAACATTATTTCTTACACAATAAAAAAACCACAACCTAGCATTTGGGGGTTATCAAATATATATATATATATATATATATATATATATATATATATATATATATATATATGTGTGTGTGTGTGTGTGTGTGTGTGTGTGTGTGTGTGTGTGTGTGTGTGTGTGTGTGTGTGTGACTCTGTATCGTAACCCTTTTTCGGCTTAAAACAGTCATTGGGTATATTCGTAACTGTTGTTACAAGTTGAACAGCAAATATTAGGCCCGTGATGTCCCAATGGTGGTATACACAAGAAACTTAAACCAAAGGTTAGACATTGAGTTAGGTAAGTACTAATTTACCAACCTAAGGGTACGATCGTAACAGATTCGATCTAACGAACCGTACGATTGGGACAGAAGTTAGCATTTGACACTTGATGAACTTCTAACTATGCATAAACATGCCGTTGTGTAATAAATTGAGTTTTTAGAGCAAACAAAAATCGTTCTAATTTTTAATTATTTGGTTGAAAACATTGTGACTGAACAAATTAATTTATTAAAGAAAAACTTCTCTAGATTGATTTGAACTAAAGGTGTTTTTCTCAACGAGAGTCGTAATTTTTATCAATGAAAATATTACATTTTCATGTCATGAAATAATTATTTAGTCTATGTACGACTTATCCTTTAGTAACGAAGTTAGAAATGTATTAATAAACACATGCATATACTGGAAATGATTTTCAAATAAACTATACTGACTCTTATAATTTGTAGTACTATTCAATCGATACACACTCCAGCATAATTTTTACAGTGGATATTAGTACAATAACTTCAATTTATTTCACTAGTTCATTGTACAAATGTTATTACATTTTGATGAGTTTTACACTTACTCATCACGTGATTGATACGTGAGTCAAGAAACCTTGATTTATTAAAAATGGGAGGAGGTGAAATTTGTCTGAAATGCTCCATATAAAGATGCAAAAACCTTCTATAATTGTTGAAGAGAAAAAATCTATGAGCCAGTTTTTATAATCCTTTAGGCATAAAGCTTAAAAACCTTTAAGGTTCTAGTTTTGATGCACCAGATACTGGTCATGATTTATTTTAAAGATTATTTTTGTTTGAAAATTTGATTGACAAGTATTATTTAATTGTTTTATAGTTTTTATTACGCGTATCATGAACAATCACGTTTATAGTGTGTTTTTCTTTATTATTTAATTCATTTGTGTTGTTTTTCTGTTAGCTTATTAGTATTAATAGTTTAAATGTATTTTGTAATGTTTTGTTTTATATTACTTTGTATATGAATGTTTATGACTTGGATATAATTCTTGTAGGCCTGAATGAGGATGACAATTTAGTCGTCGAAACGTAGTCGAATATTTATTAAATCAAGGTTTCTTGTCTCAATTATCAATCGAATTGTTACGAAACATTTGTTGTAATACATTTTCTTGTATATGATATGGTATTAGGTTTTAGACGTTTTTTTGTCTCAATGAACTAAGGTTGAATTGATCACAACTCAATGAATTGCAATACAATTTGTTTATCCAAATTGTTACTTTTCTTGTCGATTGTTCAATTATTTTTAGTAATTTTATCTCTGTCATCAACACTAACGATTAGGGCATTTTAATAGATATTAATCGTGATGAGACCATTCTAAGTAGTCATAAACATACAAGAAGAGTAAAATGATAACCTTACAAAAATTGTTCTGCTTTACAATTTGTTAAAGTCGTATTTGTTGTTTTAAATAAAGAAATACAATTTAAAGTATTTTTACATTTTGAATGATTCTAGAATTAATAAATATTTAATAAATAATACTGCAGTATATTGAAATAGATGGGATTTGAATATTTTTTTAATTTTAAATATGGTGACAACAGTAACTCGTTTTTATTATGTTGGTAAACATTTTACTAAATAAACCATCCTGATAATTACAAATGTGAACTCAACTTGATTGTAAATTATATTTAATAAAACGTTTGTATGTATAGTGTAATAAGGAGAAATATCATTTTATATCCGGACACTGGTTAGAAACTCTGACAGCAAGGAACATTTGGGCATATTTAGCAGTGAACGATTACTTAAACATTATTTTTACTACACTTAATTCCGTGGTAACCATTCCATGGTATGGAATTACAAATCAAAAAAGGCATATTTATCTATTTAGATAGAAGTATTACTATGAGCTTAGTTGCATTGTCACTTAACAGATTATAAGAATGTATCACAGCTTTATGCTATACAATCATGTGATTATTAGAGATATTGGTTGTGGTAGATTTCTAGTAAAAAGACGGAACGTCTTTGTAGTAGTTTTGCTGGTGATACAGGACCACGGTTGAAGGTGCATCCAATAATATGATTGAATACTGTAAAAGTCTGAAACGATATTTATGTTTTGAAATTAAATAGTCAGAAGTGTTCGTCAATTATAAAAAAAGACCTGGAAAGAAACAGTTAAAAATATTCGTATCTTGTTCAAACAGGTAATAACTTATGGGCGCCAAGTGTATTTATAAATGTATTTATTCTATATTTTTAGATTACATATAAGTTATATTTATACAGGAATTGTCTTTAATGATACTGATTTTAGGCATTTGTTAAATAAAAAATCCACACATTTTCAAAGAAAATAGAGACGTGTGTATTTACTTTATATACTTTACTTGCATAATGGTATTACGCTATACGCCCTTATTACTGGCGGTAAACAAGGGACTGGCAACGCACATACGCTCAACAACCACCCTCATTATACTGCCAATACGACTGTACGAGCTCATATCAAAGTAAAATGTGATTCATCCTTTAAACTTTACAAAATTTCTTTAATGATTAATATAGAGTGTGTTAAAAAAAATGTGTTAAATTTTAATGAATTAGATGCATGGGAAACTTTATTTATAAATAGAAATAAAGATAAAATTGTTAATAATGAATTAGGACCAATTCAAAATTCAATATTATTTTAAATTTATTAATTGTTAAATACTATCTTTTTTAAATTTTTTAAATTATTTAAATAATTTTGTTATTATTATGTTTTACCAGCTATATAGGCTCATCAAAATTAAATATTTATAATTAACATATGTTATTTTAATGTAATTATATTAGTAGCTGTGGCTATAAATTTGACAATGCCCAGATCTGATTTTCACTTTTGTTTTTACCTTTGCTAAAACTTTATAGGTTATGTTTAATATATATATATTTTTTAGTTAATTTCATTTGTGTATTTTCACTGAAGATGACGACAAAGTAGTCGTCGAAACGCGTTTGAAATAAAAAATTGTATATTTGTGAGTTGTATATATTTTTATTATTTAATATAGAGTGTGTTTAAGAACAGACATCTAAAATCCAAATATATTCTAATCCAGTGGCTATTTCTGTAACGTAATTGGGGTTATATTTTAATTGTTTATTTGTCCAAGCTACTATTTAATTCAAATTTTTCCTTAGCGTCGATTTTTATTATTTTTTATAAAATGTTATTTTTTGTAAATTGTAAGTTGTATAATTTTTTAATTAAAAATGAGCTCTTGAAAAGGAATTTCGGAAAGATATACGAAACGTTGAGTGTTTAAAAATGCAAAATAGTCTGTGATATGTTATTAGCCTATATAAAAAACTCGAGTGCTAATGTATATTTTTAAAGGCTTTTTATTGAAAAAATCGCTACCATCCACCACCTTAGCACACAGATTATAAACTACAGGGGTAATCTAGAATCAGTTTAGTTATACACTCTGATTACTTTATCATTGAAGTGCATCGAAAAACTTGATTTGTTTCAGTTTGGGTTCGTTTTTTTTTTACTAGGGGTTAAAGTATGGGGTTACAAAATTATGTGTTGACCTCTATACCAAAATAATAAATGTAGAGAAAATAAGTATAACGATTTAGAGAAAATATTTCCATTATACCTCTCCGTATAGGCCTACATACCCGTCAGAAATATTTCACATTAAATTGGAATCATGACTGAATCAGTAGAATGCACTTTGTGTACGCCCTACAGCAAGACCATGGATGGTCAGAGCTGAGTGCATTATTTAATAACGAGATGGGACGATATTTGTTGCTGGAAGCAAACGATCGATTGCTTTGAAACATCAGCAAGCAGTCAGTGCACACAGCTATGTAGGGTAATTACATGGGCATCATTCAAAAAATAAAGTATTACAAAGTTAAACATAGTGTGAAATGCCAATTACAATATAAATAAAGTGAAGAGTTCTCTGTGTATGCATTTTGTGTTTTAAAGTAAAATATTTGTAAGAATTGTTTGGACATGCAATATTTGTGACATTTTATAAATTCCCCAAATTTTTAAATATCAAATAATTTTATTCACTTTTAGAAGTAATTCTAAGCATATTCAATTCAGGTTTCAGGAATCAATTTTTAAAGAATGCATTTCATGCCTAGAGTAGTATTTATTATTTTAACTAAATTGTGGGAAAGAATGTGTTAAATGTTTAGGCGTATAACAGGAATATTGGATGTTAAATTTTATGTTTATTTAATGTTTTTTAATTTAATAAACTGATTTGTTAAGGTAACGGAAATATAATGTTTACTAAACACTTATTACTATAGTTAGATATTTTTTAGTTATTTTACATGTGCACCAAATTGTCTACAATCAATCTTAATAATATAATACGTTTTATTAGAAAGATGGTAAATGGAGTAAAAAAAATATATTTTTAAAAACATAACTAATTTTCCAGCCCGAAAAATATAGTTTACTACAAGAAAAAACAAACTTATCTATAAAATAATATTTTTTGTTATTCTACCACCCCTGTAGTATAACCTGTTTACAATGGTAAATATAAAACATATTCCTGCAAGTTATTTTATAATAAAGCCTTTTCTTAAGCTACTTTCCTTCGGATCAATAACAAACACAATTAGAAATCTTACAACACAGCCGATTAGTTTAGCGACCTTACCATTTTGGTTAATTTTAAGGCTGGTAACAGTTTACGTATTGGATTTGCCTTAAGATACAACAAGAAGATTTACTGCCTCAATTCATATAATATTTAGAACTTTGTGTAAAGAAAGACATCGTGCTTGGAAGAGGATAAATACGCGGAAGAAATCGAAGGGGATGAGGAGGCTAAGCTAAGCCGGACATCTATGCACGGTGCTTTACAAGGGCTAACCTCTGAGATGAAGAAAACTCAGCACAAAAATTAGTAAAATAAAACTCATGTACTAAACATACCCTGGGGTTTACCAATATCAACTGAATTTTTACTATCAGGTTCCTTTATTTAGAACAGTCTGGCGATAGTTGAAATTAAAATCTAAAGTAAAACAAACCCTGAGTTACGTTAAAAATGAAGACAATTAAAAACTATCTCCACAAAAATATTTATTTAATACAAATTAAAATGTAATAATCATAAAAAAGCAAGAGTGATATTTTCGCAAAGAAATTCATTAGAAAATATCAAAAGGAAAATATTTTGGAAAGGAAAACAATCAGTTTGTTTGACGTTAAGGTAATATAATCTGTAATATGATCCATACAAGGCAAAGGTAAATTGGAATATTCAACAGGTAAAACGATTTAACAATAAATACTAATATTGTCGTATATAGGAAATTTATAGGAAAATTGTAATCCACCCCTTAAAAAAAAGGAAATAAGAAAAAAAGCGTCATTGTGTTGATACACATTACTATTAATATTCTCAATTTTAATTTCAGGTTTTTCCTCCAGAAAACATTTATTTGCTATCGTTTTAAGCGAATGTATAAATTTAATGAAACTTTAAAATAATTCTTGCATCCAAATATTGAGTGCATTGAATTTGGATATTTTATCTACTAACAAGATTTGTAGAGATGACATTTTTTACAACTAATGTAAGAACGTATATTGGTAATACAAAAGTAGGAAAAATAATTACGCTTCAAGTAACTGAAAGGTAAACAGAATTCAGGAGCTAAAGAGGAAGCCTGTTTGGATTTGACTCCACAAAGGTACTTTGCCTTAAGCAATGCAAGTTAAGTAAACCGTGGTTCGATAACAGAATATTGGCCTGTAGTGGTAAAGGCAACAGTTAAATGTATTTTCCCAGACCAGAATAATTTTGTGAACATTATTTTTTTGTCGATTATTCCTTTTCCTTGAAAATTAATAAGAGATAAATCTATAGATTTGGTGCTGAATTATTATGGGAATTTTATTATATTGGTTAAAGGTACAGTAATATTATTTCGAGTTTCTGTCTACGTCATATATTGTCAACATATTAATTAGGTTATAAGAATTAAATTTATTAATGATTATATAATATACCAACGAAGGTAATTCTAAATATTACCTAATTACATTATGAAATACCACAAAACTTCTTTTAAAATTTATTTATTGGTACCATATTCCAATATTATTTAAAACTGTACTTATAATTTTTCATTATTTGTATTTAGTTTATATTTATCTTATGTGTAAAAATTACTTAAATAAATAATAATTAGGCCAATATTATATTTGTAAAGTAATTGAAATATTGTATTGGCTTTCTAAATGCATTTAAAACACCCTTAGTGATTGTAAAAGGATTCTACTTATTATTTATAGTAACAAATATAGCTTTGTAGGTACTTTTATCATTTCCAACTATTTCATTACATGGAAAAATATTCCTATCGATGATGTGGAAACATTTTTCATCATCTCAGCTCTCTTGGACGTGTAGTATTATTTATAGACAAACATTTACAATGCATGATTATAAAAAAATAATAAATCTTGTTTTATTATTGGTATATATTTGTACGTGTTTACCTTGAGAATCAGTAACTCAATCCCCTCAGCTTACACACCTCAGACCAGTAGCTCAAGGCATCAGGCTCACTCACCTCAGACCTGTAGCTCAAGGCATCAGGCTCACTCACCTCAGACCTGTAGCTCAAGGCATCAGGCTCACTCACCCCAGACCCGTAGCTCAAGCCATCAGGCTCACTCACCTCAGACCCGTAGCTCAAGGCATCAGGCTCACTCACCTCAGACCCGTAGCTCAAGGCATCAGGCTCACTCACCTCAGACCCGTAGCTCAAGGCATCAGGCTCACTCACCTCAGACCCGTAGCTCAAGGCATCAGGCTCACTCACCTCAGACCAGTAGCTCAAGGCATCAGGCTCACTCACCCCAGACCCGTAGCTCAAGGCATCAGGCTCACTCACCTCAGACCCGTAGCTCAAGGCATCAGGCTCACTCACCCCAGATCCGTAGCTCAGGTTATCCGGCTTACAAACTACAGACACTTAGATCAGGTTATTCAGCTCACGAGCCCCAGACCAATAGCTCAAGTCATCCTGCTCAAAACCACCAGATCCGTAGCTCAGTTTATTCGGTTCACAAACCCCTGACCCTTAGATCAGGTCATCCAGCTCACAAACCTCAACCGGTAGCCTAAGTCCTTTGGACCACGGCTTTCTATTTCGGTTACTATGTAGTTAGCTCGCATCGCAAAAATGAAATAAAACAAATCTAGAGAAGCCAGGCGGACTTGTGGATTCAGAGAAGAGCATTGTTCATGACCTTGAATAAGGACCATTATACACTTTATAGTTCAAGCATAGTAATTGCTTGAAGAAGAAATAAATTTACACTTATTAAAATAATGAAATTTGTGTTTGAAAATGGTTTTCAGTATCAAGTCAACATTGTTGGTTCATCAACTACGAAGGAATAGGTAAGTTGTAGTTATATGGAAAGCCAGTAAATTTCAACTGGTGAAAGATAATATCTTTTGTCAGTAATATATGTTATGATTTAAAAGTAACCTTTGGTTAATATGTTACAGGTCTTATAAAAAAACGTACCTTTGTTTTAATAAAAATGTTCTGAAGTTACAAAGGCCCTAAATCAACTAAAACTCCTGAGAATATTATAGAGTGTGTGCCATGCTTATTTTAATACATTATAATCTCTCTTCGACCTATGCTTTTCCTATGACAATAATTTATCTATTTGGCCACTATTTATATTCTACGACGTAAAATCACTTCGGTCTTGTGCCGCAAATAAAAACGAGAAACGTCGAAGTTGGGTCGTACTTATCTGCACTATGTATATCCGTACTAAATCGTAATAACAATTTGCCATTGATTTCCATTTTGTGCATCAACTTCAACATTGAAATCGTGTAAACAATCTGAATTGATGGAAAAGTAAATTAGGTCGAAATTTGAGCAATTTACCCACTCTTTCAACTCGTCTATGATTTATTACCAGGTTTATAATAATTTTCAATTTAGTCTACAGAAAAAACGCACAAACGAAATCTATGAACCAACAGCTCGTTGCTCGCTTCGCTCAGTTTTGTGAAGTTCCGCCCAGCCCCACGCATATGTAAAATGTACTGCGCCGCTTAGCTCGTATTTGGACTCTTCGTGCACAGCACGGCACTTCTGGCCTGACGTACATCCAATAAAATTGACTAATATTAATTTCATTAGGTTTACATCAAATTTTCTTCTTAGCGAAAATATCTTTGTTGGAGAATTCACTCACGGGTTTATTCACTCTGACTCCTTCAGGAGTTTCTAAAAGCTCTAGAAGTAAGTGTAACTGCTAGAATAAATGCTGACCACATACAAGAGTCCTGGTTATAATTTAATACTAAGGAATTAAGTTCTTAAAAGTAATTTTACTTATGTCTTATGTTTTTATCAAACTTTAACCTTAGAATATCGAAATGTAAAATATGTTTTAATACAAAGAAATTTTGTCTTACCTACACCAATATATAAATTTGATGTTAAAGGAGACGAATATGAATATAATATGATTACATTAACGGACATTGCAAATTCAAACACCATATTTTCATATAATATTTATAAATGGACTAACATTTGTCAGAATGTGGATTATATTCTATTAGAATATTGAAAATTATCATAAATATCTAACAAAGATTAGAACAAGGAAACCGAAGGCATTAAAGCCTGTAAACCTTTTGGGTTTTATAAGGCAAACGTACTATACAAGACTATTATTTGTCACCTTAGGAATAGGAAATTATTATTCCTATAACAATAAGGAAACCCTTACTTTAGGTTTTCGCAAACTATCCAAACGTTAGTTGATACAAAATATTAAATAATTTAAACATTTAAAGACGTCCTGCGAATCAATATTACTTCTCCCTCTTTAGTTACAATCTCAAGAGAAAGGTTTTCTTCTAGGAAATCGTGATAAAATAATTTTTTAATAAAAGACATAATAGTTGGTTACTTTCAACGTATTAAACATAGTTCTAACAAAACCAAACTGGATTGGGGGTCTGCAGTTTGCGTAGTGTAAACCCAACACCCTTATCTACTGCGGTCATTGATTACCCCGATGCACTGTTTACAGAAACCAATGTACTCTCCAAATACACTTTGCTAATGTCAATCCTTATGCAATTAGAATACGAATTTCAATTCGATCATATAATTAGATTCATGAATAGTTGCTACTATATTATTACTACAAATAGCTTCTGCTAAGTTGTCTATAAGTATTTTTAGTGTAAATTTGTGTCATATTTTCAGCAATTTCACACTGAATTTTATTGATGCGTTCAGAGAAATTCGCAGAATTAGACATTTTTATGAACGGAACATATCATAGCAAGTTGTGATTGGTGGAGAATGTCCAAATCATGTCAGGATAATTGTTACATTATAACACTCAAATGGTTCTGGTTTTATTCAGTTGCTCATAAAAAGCTCTTGCACATTGAATATAGGGAACTCGTAGTGATTATTATTTATTTAGGGAAGCAATTTAAAACGTATTACTTATTTCTCAAAGTAGAATAGTTATCATATTCTAAAGCCTTAGAAGGGTTTTAGCAATCTCTTGATGAATAAAGTAACACCAGAATACTTATTTTATTCATTAGTGGTAGTCTAGTTTCGTATCGATTAATAAATTTGACTGCGAAAATATTTAGTTTACAATCGTATTTTACCAAATTTATATCGATTTATAAACTCTAATTCAGCAATATTAACCTCAGGAAAATATTTATAAGTAATAGGATTATTTTGTACTACACTTGGTTAAGCACAGGTTAACTTTCACTTTTATTTCGAAGTTACTATATTTTTGTATACAAATTAGGCTCTGTTGTTGTTTTTAACGCATTCCACTTTGTGCAAAGTACGAGAATAGTGGGAGTGGTTCAATTTACGTAACGTTTGAAACATTTCTTCGGGGAAGTTTTACAAGGGTAGCTTGCTATTATTAAGAGCCTATATGCTTCGCTTTGCCTTAGAGTAAATTATCGGGATGTTAGAGCTGTACCTGTTAAGGCTGTTTAAAACTAAATATCGTCTCCCGAACTTTCTGTTTTTCCACTGAAGTATATAAGTGGTGGTTCAAAAAAAGAGCCGGTTTTTAAACGGCTGGTAAACTTTCGTTTATCGGTTGGCAACACTGTTTGACCTGGTTTGTTTCGTGTGAACATTCCGATTGTTGACACAGCTGGTATTTCTTTCGTTCTAGCATTCAGTGTCTAACTATGTAGAAGTATACTTGTGCGCAGGAAATGTTAATGAGTTCAAATGTTTTATCAGAGGGGAGAGAGTTATGCGGCTACTGTGAGGAGACTCCAGGACGTAACAAAGCTCCAATTGAATCAACAGTTCCCTGATTCATGAATACGTTCTTTGAGACAAGTTTAACCCTTCGGTTAAACGAGTCGCACGGGCTGCAGGTGTAGCCCAAACAACTTTAGTCATAAACAATTACAAAACGCACACACTTAGAGGGACAATCCCTGACTCAGTGAGTAGGGTAGATGGAAAACAATAGCTAATGATGTAGGCTTTCCTCCACTAGTTTTTCGAAATGCGTTGCAGCCTAAACAAATATCCTGGGCTACACCTGTAGCCCGCGCGCCTTCCCGAGGGTTAACAGTATACATTAAAATTCCTGGACTATGTCGTTCTGGTCGACCTGAATCATAACGTTGCATTGGCTGGTGATAGGGTTAGCCCAACGAAATCTATGCTTCGCCATTCTCAATCTTGGGTATAAGATGTTTTTCTGTATGACGAACTTTTAGGTACGATTTCCATTATCACCCCGATAAAACTCAGTTGAAGTAACATTTAAAAGTTGCAGATCACCAGAAGAGACGTGAGAAGCTCCACGCGAAATGTGTTGCTCCGTGAGTGGTTTCAGAACCGTCTCATTTCTCATTATTCCGTAGATGTATTTAATTTTAGTGTTTCATTAAAATAAATTTCTAATTTTGATATACCAAAACCGGCGCTCTTTTTGAATCACCCTTTACTTTTTACCTGCCAGAACTATATTCAGTTTTTAATTTCTTTAAACACACGTCACGTGACGTATCTGACAACCTGTCACTCAGAACATTTGTATTTTACACACAGCAAACTACGTAGGCATTAGCTTTTCTACGAAAGTCAAAGTAAACAATACAATCAGAGTTTCAGACGAAATATTCAGATATAACTTTTATATATTACGTTGTACTTCGACTTATATTGTACGGCCGCGATACTGGTTATTGCATAAAGCAATAAATATATTTATTTTGACGCGTGCTATTTATCCTTTCAGTCTGCAATTGGTAGTAATAAGGAAATCCTTAGTACATAAAACAAAGTAATTCAGAGAATTTTATCTAAAGCTTCATTTTATTCGCTGTAGGAACCCACCTCAGCTGTGACTGCCCATATTACAATACCCTTCTTTCAAACGCGGCTAGTTATTCTGTACTCAAGGACAATAAGTCAAGCTATGGCCTGCTGCTAAATCTTTGAGAATATTCAATTATATAAATTTAAATCCTTCCTCCACTACATCCTTCCTCCTTTCAGTATTTTATTTAGAACAAGCTATTATTTTATAGAATATTATGACTTGATAGGATCCAGGATTTACTTGAAGTGTTATACAGACGTGAGGAGCGCTTGGTTCGTGTTGGCGTTGAGAATAAGTGACACTTTACGTACTCCAGTAATGCTAAGACGCACACTATACAGTAATAATAGGATATTATGACCTGATAGGATCCAGGATTTACTTGAAGTGTTATACAGACGTGAGGAGCGCTTGGTTCGTGTTGGCGTTGAGAATAAGTGACACTTTACGTACTCCAGTAATGCTAAGACGCACACTATACAGTAATAATAGGATATTATGACCTGATAGGATCCAGGATTTACTTGAAGTGTTATACAGACGTGAGGAGCGCTTGGTTCGTGTTGCCGTTGAGAATAAGTGACACTTTACGTACTCCGGCAATGCTAAGACGCACACTATACAGTAATAATAGAATATTATGACCTGATAGGATCCAGGATTTACTTGAAGTGTTATACAGACGTGAGGAGCGCTTGGTTCGTGTTGGCGTTGAGAATAAGTGACACTTTACGTACTCCAGTAATGCTAAGACGCACACTATACAGTAATAATAGGATATTATGACCTGATAGGATCCAGGATTTACTTGAAGTGTTATACAGACGTGAGGAGCGCTTGGTTCGTGTTGCCGTTGAGAATAAGTGACACTTTACGTACTCCGGCAATGCTAAGACGCACACTATACAGTAATAATAGAATATTATGACCTGATAGGATCCAGGATTTACTTGAAGTGTTATACAGACGTGAGGAGCGCTTGGTTCGTGTTGGCGTTGAGAATAAGTGACACTTTACGTACTCCAGTAATGCTAAGACGCACACTATACAGTAATAATAGGATATTATGACCTGATAGGATCCAGGATTTACTTGAAGTGTTATACAGACGTGAGGAGCGCTTGGTTCGTGTTGCCGTTGAGAATAAGTGACACTTTACGTACTCCGGCAATGCTAAGACGCACACTATACAGTAATAATAGAATATTATGACCTGATAGGATCCAGGATTTACTTGAAGTGTTATACAGACGTGAGGAGCGCTTGGTTCGTGTTGGCGTTGAGAATAAGTGACACTTTACGTACTCCGGCAATGCTAAGACGCACACTATACAGTAATAATAGAATATTATGACCTGATAGGATCCAGGATTTACTTGAAGTGTTATACAGACGTGAGGAGCGCTTGGTTCGTGTTGGCGTTGAGAATAAGTGACACTTTACGTACTCCGGTAATGCTAAGACGCACACTATACAGTAATAATAGATTAACCAGCCATGACACTGTAGTGGCAGATACTTAAATATGGTATTGCAAATATAACGCGGGTCCTAATATTGAGCACAAAATGTAATTTTAAATTTAATTAAAGTTGGAATTTACTTTTTATATAATCCTGCTGATAGATATTAAGACTGATATATTTATCTTTTATCAATTAAAACTAAATACTTTTGAATCGCAGATATTTTGTTCAGTTTGGTCAGACCATGGACACAAACACACACAAGAGCGAGACCAAAACCGAGAAAAAACATAGTAGAGCCTAATCGTACGCATTTTATTAACAAAACACATGGTTCAAAACATGAGCTGGCGCACTTTTCAAGCTGTCAAAATTAATGAATTAATGAAGATAAAGCCAGTATTTTATGGCTGTAATTAAATAATAAAAGCCATAAAGACATTTTGGAAGGAGATTCATGCACACTCATATACACACAAGCACGCATACACACGCACACACACACACACACACACACACACACACACACACGCACATACACACACACACACACATATATATATATATATATATAATGGCGTTCCGTATCTATTTTATCTCTGGGAGCACAAACAGACTTGGAATTGCACTCAGCAGACGTTCCTTTTAATATAATGGAATCGTAAGGGATTCTTTGTAAATGGGGAAAAAATATGTTTCAAATAGATTTTACAATTTACAGTACTATACAATAATATGTAGCTGGTAGAATATATTCTGTTACTGGCAACACATTCTATATAAAAAGGTATTTAAGATGTAATATACCTGAATAAATTTTAAAATATAGAATTATAAATGTGATTTATCAGTCAGATCCTGAGTGGTTTTGTATTTCATTGCTGGAAACTGGAAATAATTAGGCCTAAGCTGGAATTATCAGGACCTGATAATTAATTGGATGTATTAAACAACAATGGGCCTGTCATTTCAGCTGTTTACTAAATTACTCAGTTGATAGTGTAACAATAATTAGACAAATATAAAAACATCTGCGATAGTATTTAAAGGACATTACTATTGAAACGATTTGGAGGAATGAAATACTGAATATTAGTTGGTTTACTAAATATTAATTTATCACCAATTTTTTTTTTTGTTCATTCCTTATATATTGTTATTGAATAAAGATTCACTTTCAAATGATTTCAAATATTAAAAGGTCATTTCCATTTTATTTTTCATAGCGAGCTTTGCTCAGGTGGACTACAAGATTGTATTTCTTCTAAACGCCATAGTTCAGCCTTGCCACTGACATATTTAGTTTTCCCTTGTAAGCGTCATGACTTGAAGCTCGTATTCTGGGCTAAATCTGTTGAGATTGAGTTACATTCAAGATGGCGTGGAAGACGAGCTTGTTGAAAGTCCTATAATGAAATTCAACCCTAGTATAGTGATGATAAACCAAAGTAAACATTTCAAACTAAGCTATTCCGTTTGATCTGGCAGACTCCTTTAAATACTCCTCGGGAGTATTAGAGTAAGAGCCTTAACCTCGACCTTACTCCATGTAGCTGCACTAAGTGTTACATTAGTTAAACGTAACTAACTGAAAAAGGTAATGCTGTCCGGAAGGTGAGGTTCGTCTCATTTGAATGTATAAAACCTTTTAGAGAAGAATCTATAAAAATAATTTTTAATAAAAGTTTTGTATATGGGTATAAAATGTAGTTTACGGTTGCAACTAGATGTTTTTTGTACGTCCATGTTCACTTCAAATTAGAGAGAAAGAGGCATTAGATACGTAACAACTGGGCTTGCAGTGGAATCTAATTAGACGTAATTGAAACATGTGCTGTAATGTATGAGATACGGTGAGGAGACGGGGAGGTAAGTGTACATTAAACCTGATGTCCAGAGTTTATCAGAGTTTCATATCGTTAGCGTTCACCGTCAGCTTCAACTATAATGTGTAACGAAATTACATAACAAAACGTCACACTGTTTTACATTATTTTTTAAAATTTGTTAACTAAGGTAATTTATAACTTGGAAGATTTTGTGAGTGATAAAAGACAGAACAATTGTTGTTTAAAAGGCAAACGTTAAAGTTGGTCAAGTTATTTGTACTTAAGTATAATCGGACGAGTGTTAAAGTAGCTTTAAACTTTACCAGTTGCGAAGTATTTTCTTTTAACAATATTAAACATCTAAACTTATTCAAGAGTGTAGCAGTTTTGTCTAAGATTTAATAGCCTACTGCTTATAACATTTTCAGTTGAAATATTTGGCAAACAAAGAGATGATTTTATCACTAACTTTTAACGTTATGCCTTTTTTACAAGAAAAGGAGTTGTGATCTAAATCTAAATTTAGAAAATTATTTATTTACACAAGAATATTAGTACTATTACATTATATTAGTTACTGTAAGATTTTCTTCTTATCCTGCTACTGGTAGTGAAGTAAGCTTGAAAGAGATATTACCAATGCTAAACTACTGTTATGGGATGTGTAGCATAGTCTGTCTTACAGTTGATAAGGTAATAAATTTCTATAAATTAATATACATAATATATATATAATAATAAAGATGATTATTTTTTCTTGATTTATTATAATTATTTAACAACTTCAAAGTTTTTCATAATCAAGATGTATATTTCATTCAACATTAACAAATTTGCTGAAACTTTTCGCTGGTGTACAGTTCCAGCATTCTCATATACATACATATATATATATATATATATATATATATATATATATATATATATATATATATATATGTATATATATATATATATACAGCCTGTTAACAATACGGAGACCATACATTGGTCATTTTGCATTCAAACTGGCAGCCGGGTACTTGTGGCAGCCGTATACGGCTGCCACATAGTAATCCATGATAATGTAACACCCTTTGACAATAATCAAAATAAAAATTATGTCAATAAGTGTAAAAAGAAGTGTTTTATTGGAGTTATACTGTATTTCGAAGTTCTATGGTCGTTCTGAATTTTTAAAAAATAATTTGTAGTAACCAAACGGTACTCGTATTGATAGCAGAGTGAACGGGATTTGTATATCACAAGTTTGTAACATTTCCGCCAGGGGCAGCATGGTCGCTTCCTGTATATAAATTTACTGTATATTTCAACCATTCCCTAACATTATGGCAGCCACAAACTTGGCAACATTGCTGGCATCCACATAGATATCAATCGTACTACGTAATGTATATACAGTATATGAATTGGACAAAGAATCGTTGGAAAGTGACCACTCGGGGGTTTTTGAGTATGGTGAATCCATTGCCGTCATCAAATGTCTCCGGGGATGTACTGGTGAGGCTGAATCCATGTACCAAAGGGGTTGAATTAGGGTAAAAATGTCAGATGCCTAAGAATCGCGGGATATTGACCGTTCGGGGGATTTTTGAGGATGCTAAATTCAATGGCGTCATCTAGAGTCACCGGGGATGAACCGGATGTAACTCTACGTAAGTACCAAAGGGATGATTTGGGGTAAAAAAGTCAAAAGTCATAAAATAACTAGAAAATAACCACTCGGGGGTTTTTGGTAAGGCGGAATTCAATGCCGTCACCCAAAGTCGCCGGGGATGCACTGGTATGGTTCCACGCGAGTACGAAAGGGGTGAATTGGGGTGAAAATGTCAGAAGTTAAAAAATCTCTGGAACATAACCACTCGGGGGGTTTTTAAGGATGCTGAGTTCAATTCCACCATCGAAAGTCACCGGGGATGGACAGATGATATTCTACGTGAGTGCCAAAGGGATGATTTGGGGTAGAAATGTCAAAAGTCAAAAAATTACTAGAAAATAACAACTCGGGGAATTTTGATGAGGCGGAATTCAATGCCGTCACCGAATGTCACCGGGAATGCATTGGTGTGGTTCCACGAGAGTACCAAAGGGGTGAATTGGGGTGAGAATGTCAGAGGTCAGAAAATCGCTGAAAAATATCCGCTCGGGGGTTTTCGAGGATGCTGAATTCAATGCCGTCATCGGAAGTCTCCGGGGATGTACTTGTGAGGCTAAACCCATGTATCAAAGGGGTTGAATTAGGGTAAAAATGTCAGATGCCTAAGACTCGCGGGATAATTACCGTTCGGGGGTTTTGGGGATGCTAAATTCAATTGCGTTATCTAGAGTGACCGGGGATGGACCGGATGTGACTCTACGTAAGTACCAAAGGGATCATTTGGGGTAAAAAAAGTCAAAAGTCAAAAAATAAGTAGAAAATATCCACTCGGGTGTTTTTGGTAAGGCGGAATTTAATGCCGTCACCGAAAGTCGCCAGGGATGCACTAATGTGGTTCCACGCGAGTACCAAAGGGGTGAATTGAGGTGAAAAAGTCAAAAGACAAAAAATCGCTGGAACATAACCACTCGGGGGTTTTTGAGGATGCTAAATTCAATTCCGCCATAGAAAGTCACCGGGGATGGACAGATGATACTCTACATGAGTGCCAAAGGGATGATTTGGGGTAGAAATGTCAAAAGTAAAAAAATTACTAGAAAATAACAACTCGGGGAATTATAATGAGGCGGAATTCAATGCCGTCACTGGCTATGCATTGGTGTGGTTCCACGCGAGTACCAAAGGTGTGAATTGGGGTGAAAATGTCACAAGCCAAAAAATCACTGGAAAATATCCGCTCGGAGGTTTTTGAGGATGCTGAATTCAATGCCGTCATCGAAAGTCTCCGGAGATGTATTGGTGAGGCTAAACCCATGCACCAAAGGGGTTGAATTAGGGTCAAAATGTCAGGTGCCTAAAAATCGCGGGAAAAAAGCCGTTCGGGGGTTTCTGAGGATGCTAAATTCAATGACGTCATCTAGACGGGCGTGCTGAACTCAATGGCGTCCTCGAAAGTCACCGGGGATGGATGTATGTGACTCTACGTGAGTGCCAAAGGGATGTTTTGGGGTAAAAATGTCAAAAGTCAAAAATTTACTTGAAGTTTACCACTCGGGGGTTTTTGAGGAGGCTGAATTGAATGCCGTCGCCGGATATGTACTGCGATGGTTCTACACAAGAACCAAAGGGATAATTTGGGGTGAAATTTTCAGATAAATAACTGCCTTAGGGCTTTTGAGGATGCTGAATTCAATACCGTCATCGAAAGACACCAGGGCTGGACGGGTGTGGGCTCTACGGGAGTAGCAAAGGGAGAATTGGGGTAAAAAGGTCAGAGGCTAAGAGATCGTTATAAAATGATCACTCGGGGTTTTTAATAATGCTGAGTCTAATCCTACCACCGAAGTTGGCCATGCACAATCCAGGAAGGGTCTGCGGGTGTCGCTGTGGGTGAATTGAGGTAAAACTTGTCAGAATCTAAAATATTGCCCAAAAATGCGCATTCGAAGATTTTCGAAGGTTCTAATCCCTTCTCATCAAAATTCGTCGGGGATGTACGGGGTGGTGATTCGTCAGGAATCACCAAGGGGTGATTTGAGGTATATATCCCATTGACAATAAATCGCCCGAAATTGGCATGTTTCCAACTATGCAACATTACCTACAGAAAGAGTCGGGTTCGCGACCTTGTCTTGGACAGGAGTTATGCTACAACTATTTACAGAAATGTTTGTGATATGAAAACATAAACAGGCGGCACTCCGATAGCAGTTCTAGCACGTTTGTTTACGTCATGTCTGTCAAACTAATCTTTATAATTTGAAGCAGTGTTTCAATGCAGCCTGTCCATGTGCTTTAAGAATTTTAAAGACTGTATGCTTGAAAGATTCAACTTAAAAAGTTAACCGTTTGTCCCAAATTGATAATTTTATAAAAATTAAATTTTTTATTTAATTTTTTTCAAATGTATTTTGTCTACCTAATTGTCATACATTTTCTTTCCTATTTTACTTAGACTATTTAGATATCTAATTCGGGTAATTAATTTTCATCTCTTTTTGTGTTATTTTCTTTTGTTCTTTTAAAAAGGATGGTATCGTTAGCGGGGGCAGCGGAATGACTTTTGAACCATCCGTAAATGAAAAAAATTCTACTATAACCGTAAATTTAAAAAAAATATAAATAAGTAGACCTTATATTTGTTCAACCTTTATGCAACTTAGAATAAACGACAAAGAGAATTTGTTGACCCACATCATTTCATTGACTTATCTTTATCAGCTTATATATCCAGAAAACCTATTATGCCAATATCTACAAATTCCACGCTAAACCTTTAACTACCGTCATCGTGCCTGATCATCAGCATTAGCCGAAGAAGACAGTGATTCAGGTGCTGTATCTAATGACCAACTTTTAGAAGGCATCAAAGAGAATAGGGGAATTGTGCAACAGAGTGAAGAAGTAATTGAGCAAAAGGTCAGGGTTCTTCTAAAAGAAGGATGGTTGATCTGAAATTCGGTATCATGAGCGAAAGTACTCCTCTTCGGTACTTTTTCGATCATGATACCGAATCTCAACGAAGTGCATCAGACGATGAAAATGATTTCAAAAAACTGCAACCTCCAGAAATTTACAAATTTTTCTATTTGTATAGATAAATTGTTTTAAGCAATGTAGAATTTGTCCAGCAACAAAAAATAGAAAGACTAGTTACACTTTGTAAGATGTCTTTGTACAGTCAATATGTCTAGAATGTTCTGAGCCACTGTGTAAATACTGCTGTCAAAATTGAGTTATTATTTCTAATGCCAGTTTCCATAAATAAAGCTTATAATGTGTCAAATGATATCTTGTATATAAAGTTAAGTGTGTACAATCAGTGAACAAGAAATAATTAGTGTATGTTAATTATCGTGCGATTATAAGTCTTTTTAACTAAACTGCGCTAAAATCTGTAGGTTTTATGTACTACAGTTTTCAATTAGTAAATATTATATAACTGATCTCATAAAACTACGTTTACCCTACTAGGCACAGGCAATCAGAATATTCAAAAACAATTTTTATAAAGTAAATGCAAGATAAATTGTTAAACCACACAATAAATCAGACTTAGACATTTCGTACCTGTGAGCTACAACGACAGTAGTATTGTGACAGAAATTGCAGGACGGTAATTGAAATAGTTGTTAATAAATACTGAATCATCCATCGTTAATCTCTGTATTGTATACAAACAAGAACCTAAATGACATCTGTGCGAGTGTTGTCAGTTTATATTACGATATCAGGCTGTCTGGTGTAAACAAACATAGGTCCAAGCCAAACAAAGATAAAGGCTCGCACTCCACAAGTACTCTCGTGGACGAAGGCCCGAAAAACTGACTTTCTGCATTCTATCTTTTCCATCCCTTTCTCTCATTTACATACGGCGTAAACGTAAATTTATAGTATTCTCCCAACGTCAAAATGGTCGTATAAAGACGGAATCATTTGTTTATATTCTCGACTTTAGCCGCTGGTAGTCTATGTTATATTTTATTAATATGTTTATTGAATACATTGGTATTAACATTTAGTGAATATATATATGGCGTAGGGCATATTAAGTGTTACATCTGTTAATATATGTGTTGCAGACTAGTGTTAACATGTTTACAATGTTACCAAATTGTAACAATATACAGCAAATAGTCACTTTTAGATTCTTAAAATCGGATAGAGAGGCTATGACAATTAATTTGAAAAGCAAGTTAAGTTAAAAAAATAAATACTTAATCGATCCTATAGTATCTAAGAGCCCCAAGGAAAAGTATGAGATGCATTGACCGGAACATTAAGATAAGTTTGGTGTGCCATCAAGTAAACAAACACGTCAGAATGGCTTTCGGAGTGTCGGCTGTTTATGTTTACATATTACAATTGTGTCTGTAAATATTTATCATAGTTCTCTCCAAGATAAGGTCGCGAATCCACAGCTGTATGTCCTTTCCAGCGAAACAACAGTTATGTTCAAAGGAATTGACAGATGTGATATAAGGGGAGTGGTACAGTCTCAAAAACTACCGAGTGTCAATTTTTATGAGATTTTTTTAATATTATTATTTTATATTTATATGCTAATAACTTCAAGAAATAATTCCGTTCTTGACGATAACATTTGCGTGTTTGCAAACACAAATACCAGTAACCCCATAATTGTTTATAAAGTTTTATGAAAGCATGCTAAAATAGCATGTTTACAAATTCCTGAAGTACTTACTTCGAGGACTCTAATGAAACACTTGGCAACAATATCTCAACTCTTCCAAATGAATGACCAAGGTATTAAAGAACTAGCGTTACTTATAGGCCATACAACATAATTTTTGTATCAATAATAACATTATATTAATTTTTTTCATCCAAAATATTTAAAAATAGTTTAAAAAATATAAATAATGTAACAAAGATAGAACACGTGGATATATACACACATTCTATGACCATAAGAGCAAAACATTTTAAGTACTTATTTAAGGATACATGTATCATAGGTGTTAATATGCTAATTAAACTAGAAAGCAGTTCAGGCGGTTTAAGCAATGGTAAATATTTAAAATTCTTTATTTCTACATCTCTGAAGATTATATGTCATGATATAGTTCTTCCCAATGTATATTGCAGTGTAGCTAGAATCAAAACGTTTTCGGTAAGCAATGTAATAAATCTATTATGTTTATCCTCGATATTCTAGTCCCAAGAGTAACTTTAATGTCTATGAGATATTCACTCACTTTAGAGTTGCATGAAAAACTGCTTCAAGTACGGTGATCATTGGTACGGAAACAAATACAGTAGTGCATGGATAATTCGAGGTAGATGGGACCGAGACACCGTCGGATTACCGAAAACTTGGATTACACAGAAATAGCTTCCTGTAGGCCCTACACTAGAAAAAAACAGGAGTTCCAATGAACCCTAATACTATAATTAAGAATGCACAAAATACGTAGCTTTATTGATTACAGTATATACATAAATTAATGTTGGTTGGCTCTTCAAGACTACTGTACTGATTCTTGCTTGCGGGGATACCATACGATATAAATACCATACTAAGTGTCGGCAATTATAGCTAAAAAAAGCCGATGCCCGTTGTGTTCTTTATCAGGACGCCCAATGTTTTGATCGTAGATAGTCTTTTTGTTCGCCTACCATAAAAATAAAACGAAGTACCATGAAGTATAGTGACAAATTACCGTGATCATCGGTAGTAAATATTTATGATTATCAACGTCTAAAGATTGACTACAAAACGTTTTATAAGCTCTTGGTTAGGGTTGCTTAACTGAAATAATTTTCTATGAACGAAAAATAGAGAATACTCAAATAGAAATATTAAGTTTGTAATTAGGAGTTATTTATTAACTGGTATTGCTAGTGGTAGGATTCGTAAAATATATAAACAAAAGAGACAGTTTTGAGAAGTGATTGAGTATTAGCAGACTTTGTCTTGAGATCAGACACAGCCGAACTAACTAAAATCATTCTGATACTAACTATAAAAATGTATGTAACATGTCGACCGAAGAACGGAGAGATTTTTTAAAGTGAAAAAAAATCTACAAAACAGTCATTATCTTTTACGTCTTGTTTTTTTAACAAGAAATACCATCATAGTGACTAATTTCATTATGTTACTCTGCATAACGCTATTTTACAGCTAGTTTTTGAAGACTGGTTCCTCAGCTATATTCGTCAAAATATTTGTAAAGTTTTTCACCATAATAATAATAAATCAAATTGTAGATACCAGGAGGGATACGGCTAAAGATAGAATTAAAGAAGAAGATTAAAATATACTTAAAACTTATCAGATATATTTTCAGGTGCATTCAACCTGTCTTGATGAAAGTAACATCACAATCAAGGTGAAATGTCATCCTTTAGGAACATATCTAAGGGAGGAATTAAATAAATTTTTTAACCTGGCAACAACGACTACCAGGAAAATTTAATGAATGTAGTTAAAGAGAAACTTTTAGAAAAAATAGGTCTTTACTCAAACACAATTGTACCTATAATAACTTATGACAAATCAAATATGGTGGATAAATAAAATAGATGTATTACATTGCTTACCGAAATCGTTTTTCACCCTGATGCCTAGCTACAATGCAATATATTCATTGGGAAGAACTATATTCTTACATAATATTATATTCTTTAGAGATCTAGAAGTAAAGAAGTATATTTACCATTGCCTAAACCGCCTGAACTGAACTCTAGTTTTATTGGCACAAAACCACCTATGATACATGAATCCTTGAATAAATACCTAAAATGTTTTGCCCTTATCTTGGTGAAATGTTTATACTGATTGGTATTGGCACTAAAATGTCATATCTTCGTGAAAATTTTACTCCTTGTTAGAATACTATATGCACCCTTTTAAAGCATATGCTCACAGAAAAATAAAACAGTTTTTTTGTTACATTTGGCTGTCGTAAGTACAGAAATACTATTATTTCAATGTTTAAATTTTTTTATCCGAAAATGGTAATTTGTGCTCGTTTGAACCTATAAATATAGATGTGTTCTATAGGCCTACGTGAACAAGAAATTAACATTAGATGGAATTCGACCAAATAAAAGCCTTCTTTTATTTACAATGTACAATATAGGTAGATTTTTCTGGTTACCTACCTGAGGTAAAGGTGATACAATATTTGTTGTTTTTCTACTATAGGCCTAACTTTTAAAACTTACTGTAAATAAACTTTATGCCAACCCTTTACTTATCCTTTATTATTTTTTTACAAGCAGTAAAAACTTATTATTGAAAATTTCATTTTTTTAATACACTGAAGAAGAAATGTTGAAGAAAATTCGATGTATTAGTCTAAAAATTCTGCAAAATCGTTTTTAAACTGCAAAAACTCTTAAAAGATTGTAACACGAAAGAAATAGAATTTAAAATTTGTGGCAAAAAGCTCAATGAGATAAAATAAATTAAATGAGAATAAATGTATTTTCGTAGAGTAAGGATATAGGAGAAGTTAGTGTACTAACTCTAAGACTGATAACTAAATGAGAAATTCAGAAGAAAAAAATTGAATTCGTGCTTGGCCTTTATTCCGTGCAGTGCACGCTTGGAAATCTAGGTTGAATATTGTTAAAGATGAAACCGTTCATTTATTTGCAGATCTATTGAGGGTTTTGAAAACATGTAACCAATCCAGAGGATCGATGGATACCGGTCTACACCTAACCTGCTGATATTCACAATACAATCGTCTACATGCACTCCCGTATTTTTGTTACCATGACACTATGTTTACTGACAGAACTGGAGAACTATTTCTAAAACTCGACAGAGCACTGAAAACCTTCAATGGGGCGGGGAAATTTTAAAATAGCAACCTAGCGGCGGTGGATTTACCCGTAAGGCATAGATTTAGCAAGTGTCTCCCTTTTTTACCAAACATACGTCAAAGAGAGTAATACCTTTTATAAGACAGTGCCGTGTGTACTAACCTAAATAGACAAAATGACTTAAATTGAGGGTTTAAATTTATTTGTGGACATTTGTTTTTATTAAAAACAATAAATTTGTTAAGTTTCATTTCGTTAATTCATATTAAAAATAACAACAAATAATAGAATTGTAACAATCAATGTGACAATTTCTAAGACAACTATGTACTATTGTAGCCGAAACGAAACTGATTGTAAAGAGATGTCCCGTGTGGTTGTATGTTGAAAGTAGATGGAGAAATGGCGGTATAAATTTCACATTGTAACACGTGACCAATTAGCGCCTGGGATCGAACCCGTCATGAACGTGTTTGTATAATGTTTATTTTCGATCTCTGAAGGATGAACACATCATTCAGTATTATCAGTTTTAATCGTGTGACAGGGACCATGATAGTTACTTCATGATAGTATCTATTTACTTCAGCTAGTTCATTCCCTCCAAAAGATAAAAATACCAAAATAAAATCTTATTTGGTTGAATCTTTCACTTTACAAGTCATAATATTCTACCTCTATTTTACCTTCTCTTCTCACAATTAGGTCTATACTCCAATTCATCATTTGCTACTCCCATAGAGAATCACTCGTATATCCCCATTGACGATCGATAACGGTAAAAGGCTCAGCACCATTAAAACTCCCCGAGTGATCATTATATATATATTTTTTTTGCCTTCTGACAATTTTACCCCAAATTAGCAGTTTTCTACTCTCGTAGAGCAACACCCGAGCATCCCTGTTTAATAATGTAGACAGTATTGGACTCAGCACCCTCCAAAACACTACGATTGATCATTTTCTAGTTTGTTTTTGCCTTCTCACAATTATACCCCCAATTCATCATTTGCTACTCTCATTGAGGGTCACCCGTGTATCCTCATTGACGTTCGATTATGGTAAACGACTCAGCACCATTAAAGCCCACCCGAATGATCATTTTCAATTGTTTTTTTGCCTTCTGACAATTTTACCCTAATTTACCCCTTTTCTACCCCCTTAAAGCCACACCAGTGCATTCCCGATTAATATGGAAGACGGTATTGGACTCACCGACCTAAAAATCACTACGTTTGATCATACTCTAGCTTTGTCTTGCGTTTTCAGATTTATACTCCAATTCATCATTTGCTACTCCCATAGAGGATCACCTATGTATCCCCATTGGCTTTCGATAACGGTAAAAGACTCAGCACCTTTAAAACACCCGAGTGATCATTTTCCATTGTTTTTTTGCCTTCTGAAAATTTTACCCCAATTCATCCCCTTTCTACTCCCGTAGAGCCACACCCGTGCATCCCATTATAATATTGAAGGCGGTATTCTACTCAGAACCCTCCAAAACACTACGATTTATCATATTCTAGCTTTGTTTTGCCATGTCACAATTAATTATACTCCATTTCATCATTTGCTACTCCCATAGAGGGTCACCCGCGTATCCCCATTGACGTTCGATAACGGTGAAAGACTCAGTACCATTAAAACCCACCCGAATGATCATTTTCAATTGTTTTTTTTTGCCTTCTGACAATTGTACCACAATTCTACCCCTTTTCTACTCCCGTAGAGCCACATCCGTGCATTCCCGATTAATATGGAAGACGGTATTGGACTCAGCTACCTCCAAAACACTACGATTGATCATATTCTAGCTTTGTTTTGCCTTATCACATTTATACTCCAATTCATCATTTGCTACTCCCATAGAGGATCACCTATGTATCCCCATTGGCTTTCGATAACGGTAAAAGACTCAGCACCTTTAAAACACCCGAGTGATCATTTTCCATTGTTTTTTTGCCTTCTGAAAATTTTACACCAATTCATCCCCTTTCTACTCCCGTAGAGCCACACCCGTGCATCCCATTATAATATTGAAGGCGGTATTCTACTCAGAACCCTCCAAAACACTACGATTTATCATATTCTAGCTTTGTTTTGCCATGTCACAATTAATTATACTCCATTTCATCATTTGCTACTCCCATAGAGGGTCACCCGCGTATCCCCATTGACGTTCGATAACGGTGAAAGACTCAGTACCATTAAAACCCACCCGAATGATCATTTTCAATTGTTTTTTTGCCTTCTGACAATTGTACCACAATTCTACCCCTTTTCTACTCCCGTAGAGCCACATCCGTGCATTCCCGATTAATATGGAAGACGGTATTGGACTCAGCTACCTCCAAAACACTACGATTGATCATATTCTAGCTTTGTTTTGCCTTATCACATTTATACTCCAATTCATCATTTGCTACACCCATAGAGGATCACCTGTGTATCCCCATTACGTTCGATAACGGTAAAAGACTCAGCACCATTAAAACCCTCCGACTAATCATTTTCTAGTTTTTTTTTGCCTTTTGTCATTTTGACCCCAAGTCAAAATCCTCCTTTATAACTCCTATAGAGCCCCACCCGTTCATCCCCGTTTAATTTTGTTCACAGTAGTGAACTCAGCATCCTTAAAAACATCCCAATTGATTATTTCCTAGCTTTTTTTTTTGTTCCGATATTTTACCCTAATTGATCCTTTTGCTACTCCTGTAGAGGCACACACTTGTATTCCCGTCAGCTTTCGATAGTTGTACACGTTTATGAAAACTAACAACTAAGACTTATGTGAGTTGAGTAAATAATTGGCCAGCTGAAATGAAGAAGGGCCATACTAATGTTTGTGTTTTTACCGTGATTACACACACGTGTCTTAGAGTCTAAACATTTGACTAGTCAGATAGTAGCACCATACTGGCAACACTGTTGGTTCTCGTATCGTTAGTAGCGTGGGAATAATATACACACCGGCTGCCATATTGTTATTAGACTGAACGAAAATATACACTGGCTGCCATATTGATGCCTAAATGAAATGCTGCCGTATTGATAGTACTTCAGTCAATTTTGTATTTTTATGATTTTATAAAATTAAAGTATATGGAGTAGTATCATGTTTATTAGAAATAAATTATACACGACGAAAAACATTTATACTCCACTCTTTCAAGTGGCTGCCATATGGTTGCAAAATGAAATGCTGCCATATTGATAGCGGGATGTATATATATATATGTATATATATATATATATATATATATATATATATATATATATATATATATGTGTGTATGTATTTACAGATATATATATATATATATATATATATATATATATACACACACACACACATATATATATATATATATATATATACATAGCCTATATATATATATATATATATATATATATATATATATATATATATATATATACAAACATACATACCAGAAACAAAATAGTATTCTATTAACACATTTTAAAATGTCTAAGTCGATTATTATTCCAATATTTTCAATTTTTTATTTTCTTAAAGTTTAAAACAACGTTAACTCATAGAAGCTCAACATAGTTTAGGAAGGTACGCATTACGATCTTTCTTTACAAAAATTTTTGAAATATTCAAGTTGAAAACCGTAACCTATTAGTTGTATGTAATATATTTATAACAAAAATTTTAATTTTATGAATTTCAAAACCAATTAGTCCCAACTCTGGATTATTTATAACTAAATAACATATTGTTAACAAATGGTGTGTTTTTGTGCTCTTCAAAGGTGCTATTGTAGGACAGAATTCTGAAATATTTTCATTTTGAAACATATAAGATGGGTTTGAACCTAATCAGTTTTATTATAGCAACTAGTCTTGTTATATTGGTGGTGGAGATCATTCGAGAGGAAATAGTTTCGCTTCTGTTGAAAAGGAATTGCTTAAATGGTTAAGTCTAACACTAATTTCATAGGCTGGGTGTGGCTTAGGGTGAAAAACCTACTTTATTTGAGGGCGTAACTAAACACTAGTATTTTATATATTGATCTAGTTTACATATTATCATTTTGAAGCCTAGCCCCTAATAGCCAGTCGTCTCTATCTAAAATGTAAAACAAATATCATATTTAAAACAAATTATAATTTTAAAGCTAAAGGAATATGTAATTTAAAAATATTTCTTGTAAAATTTAGAAAACTCTCTAAAATTGGGTCATGTACATATCCATTCATTTCATCAATGAACGATATGTCGATTGTACCTCGGGCAAGATCGATTTCAATGTTACTGAAAATGTCTAAAAGCAACATATCTCGTATTGATTCGCTCCCTAAAGTGTCTTTAGCCAGTGTATCTATAAAGTAATATTTCTAACAATAAACATTAATTAAACCAAATTATTGGAACATTAACTTAAAGTGAAATGAACAAACTCGAAGCCTAAACATAAATACACAAAGTACAAATTAGATAAGCGAAATGACGGATAGATAAGATTTAGAATAGACAACAACCGACTTGCAACGTGAGCGACACGGACTAATAAATCACTCATTATCTGACCAAACCAACATCTGACAAACTAATGCCTGATAGTTCTCGGACACCTAAAGCCATAGTCTGCGTGTGGGTTAGGCTGAAAAACTACCTTACTTAAGGGCCTATGTAAAAACTAGTATTTAAATTATTAATCTAGTTTCCATATTAACTTAGGTCAGAGGTGGCTTCTAGAAAAGGTCTTTAAGCTGAAAGTGTTTTGTTAACTGCTTTATAAACAACAATAACATTTCACATAAAGAAAATAAAACCGATCAAGTTTTCAAACAATAAATAAGAAACATATTTTATTTCTTTTTTCTAAAAATTATATGTAGCTACAATATTTCTAAACCGGTTCAATTAGTATTTTTTTTTTTAACATCACTAACCACCGAATATATATTTATGAACTAATTATTAAATTAATAAACTTAGGTTGTGTATTTTCAAAAGAAAGAGAGCCCATCCTTTAATAAGAACCTGTGTTAAAGTAACCCGTATGTGTTATAAATGAGCTTTGTATAAATCATTCAATGGTGCAAATATGCAATGTCTCCTGGGGGTTATACATTACGGGAAGTAGGTAAAAGCTCAAAGGATTTAGGGGGAAATTGTTTTACGCCGCCCCGTAAGCCTACATTCTGAACAAGGGAAGTAATATTATGGAAAGGGGTTTTCCAGTATACTGCATATGGCTTCCAATATAATAGATTTCGTAACACAATAGTTGCTATTTATTAGGAATAGACTGTGAATGAATACTATTAATAACTACTAAAAACCCTCGTAACCACAATAATTAACTGAACTCAGATTATATCTAAGGCTAGGTCTTTGTATGTTATCCCTCTGAGGATGGTTACTTTGTAACTGAAATGTACGTAAGGGTAAAATTTAAAAAAAATGTGTTTAAGAGGTTTTTGTTTATTTATGTTTAACACAATAATGATCCAATTTTTTTGAGTGAAACCGCTATTTATATTAAAAGAATAATATTTAAGAATATTTGATAGTAGAGATTGCGATGGTTGAGATGGGCCACTTGAGTCGTGGGAAAACCCAGCCTTCAGGCGGTCTTACGTCATTAATCCTTTTAACCCTTTCAACCCTTTCAACCCTTTTAATCCTTTTAGTTAACCCTTTCCCGTGACCCTTTCAAGACTGGTGCCGTCGATTCTGAAAAAAATCTTTTTACCTGAGTCGTATTCGAACCCCGTATGTTTGTGTTTAGAACCATCAACGCTAACCTCTCGGCTAACTTGTCCAAACAATAGAGACGCTTTTATTTGTGCTATATGACCAGTATTGTCGTTAGTCTTCTTGCATGATAGTTTGGATGTCATTGATCCTTTCTCAAGGGTTGAAAGGGTTAAAAGGGTTGAAAGGGTAAAAGGGTTGAAAGGGTTGAAAGGGTTAAAAGGGTTAAAAGTGTTGAAAGGGTTAAAAGGGTTGAAAGGGTTGAAAGGGTTAAAATGGTTGAAAGGGTTAAAAGGGTTAAAAGGGTTGAAAGGGTTAAAGGGATTAAACGGGTTGAAAGGGGTTAAAAGGGTTGAAAGGGTTAAAAGGGTTGAACGGATTAAACGAAAGGGTTGAAAGGGTTGAAAGTGTTAAAAGACGTAGAAAGGGTTAAAAGGGTTAAAAGGGTTAAAAGGGTTGAAAGGTTAAAAGGGTTAAAAGGGTTGAAAGGGTTGAAAGGGTTAAAAAGGGTTAAAAGGGTTGAAAGGGTTAAAAGGGTTAAAAGGGGTAAAGGGGTAAAGGGGGTAAAAGGGATAAAAGGGTTAAAAGGGTTGAAATGGTTAAAAGGGTTTAAAGGGTTGAAAGGATTAAAAGGGTTAAAAGGGTTAAAAGGGTTGAAAGGGTTAAAGGGGTTGAAAGGGTTAAAAGGGTTGAGAGGGTTAAAAGGGTTGAAAGGGTTAAAAGGGTTAAAAGGGTTAAAATTGTTCAAAGGGTTGAACGGGTTAAACGAAAGGGTTGAAAGGGTTAAAAGGGTTGGGTTGAAAGGGTTTGAAGTCCAAGTTGACCTGATGTCAAAAATCGTCGTATTCGTACCTTCTGCGCCCCGTCTTGAGGAAATAATGTCTTTAGGCGTAATCAACATGCTAGTACTGTATGAACTTGTTTACTTCTAAGCTTAATTGTTTTCTTTATTATTTATAATTCTTATAAATCAAATGAATATAAATAGAATATTGGAGTTTTATTATTTTATTTTTCTAAAACAAGACGTTTGGCTCGTTATATGAAATATATTCTTGTTTAAAAGACAGTAAGTTATACACTGTGTATAAACACTGATATTTCAACACGAAAATATAAATGACATTATTTGCAAGTAAAACACATAGTACAGGAGTATGTTACATCTAAGTATAAATTAAATGGTCATTAAGTTTTAATCATTCAATTAGCATATATAGTATTATTTTTTTAATTAAAGAAATTAAACTTTATAAATAGAATATAAGAAAAGTCAATTACAATATACGTGATTCTTTGTTGATAAAGTATGTTTATTTACGTAGTCCTGTCCATAGGTACTAATGAGCACTGTATATCAAGCTCGAGAGACTACTATAGCCATGCAATATGTGGAAAGAGTACAGAGGTATCCTATATGTAGAAAACAGTTACATTAAATTCATACTTGTGAGTCATCAATGTCAGTATTACTTAAAAATACACATTTTACTATTACTTTCCTCAAAATACACTTGAAGCATCGACGAGTATTCATTCTGGTGTAAATTCGAAGCAGTGGGAGAGGGTATATAACAAGCTGCGATATCTTATAAAAATTCACAACTTACCTTCCTTTCTAGCTGGATTACAATGGAATTACTGCAAAAAGAATATGCTCTGGATCGTCCTACATACGTTTGTGAGCCATCAGTACAAATGAGTCAATTTCCACATCACCCTGGAGGTATGACCATTGATGCGTTGTCCATTGTTTTACCTGACGGACATCCCTAGTAGGCCTACATACCAGGTTTTATTGTATAATAACAGGACAATTGATGGCATAACCTTTAAGTACACTCAATTGAATACTTTCATAAGAGACGTTCAGGGTATCATATATGTTACCCATTTTAGAGAAAAATATAATGCACAAAGAAGATAAAAAACCAGCCGTTGTAATTTCAATAGTATTGAACGTGACATGTGAAACATATTGATGTTTTATTATCAGAAAACCTTACATGAATATAAAAATTCACATTTTTTAGTGCCTATTTTTGTCTTCACTAAAGCTATCGTTGGAACTACGGTGCTTACAGGTTATAATAACAGGACATACAGAATTGATGACATAACCATTAAGTTAGTTCAATTGAATACTTTCATAAGAGACATTCAGCATATCACATATGTTGCCCATTTAAAAATATAATGCATAAAGAAGACAGCGGACGTCCCCAGTAGGTCTACATACCAGGCTTTATTGTGTTTATTAATTTTGTGAAAGTTAGTATAAATTTTACTTTCAATAGTATTAAACGTGAGATGTTTAACTTATTGGTGTGTTAACATGTTTTATTATCAGATTACCTTACATATTGTAAATATAAACATTCACATTTTGTAGTGCTATCGATTTTACTATCAAGATAATACGTGAGTACAAGAATTTTTTTTGCCTTTGTTTACGGAAACATTTCACGCCAGTGACAGTTTTTTCATGTTATTCTCATGATAGTAGAATCATTCAGAGCAATCTATACTAGAACATGTGTTTATTAATTTTGTGAAAGTTAGTATAAATTTTACTTTCAATAGTATTAAACGTGAGATGTTTAACTTATTGGTGTGTTAACATGTTTTATTATCAGATTACCTTACATAATGTAAATATAAAAATTCACATATTGTAGTGCCATACATTTTACTATCAAGATAATACATGAGCACAAAATTATCTTAATGTTTTGCCTTTGTTTACGGAAAAATTTCACGTCAGTGACAGTGTTTTTTCATGTTGTTCTATGTTAACATGTTTTATTATCAGATTACCTTACATAATGTAAATATAAACATTCACATATTGTAGTGCTATCGATTTTACTATGAAGATAATACATGAGCACAAGAATTTTTTTGCTTTTGTTTAGGGAAAAATTAATTTCACACCAGTGACAGTTTTTTATGATATTTTAATGATAGTAGAATCGTGCAGAGTAATCTATACTAGAACATGTGTAAATGACAAAAAATATTAAGTAGCTTTACGTGCTTTTTTAATGTAGCCATAAGGCAGTGAGCCATACTCACCCTCTCTTTTCCTCTTGAATCCTGTTATTTTAAAGTATTTTAATTCCGCGACAGTAACCATATTTTCATTTCATTTACATTAATTTTGTCAGTTTAAATTCTAAAGTTAACAGGTTTTCATTGAAAAATATATAGTCTACATAGGTTAAACACAATATTAGCAATTTCTAATGTTGCATATTGACATTATAAAATAAATCTGTAACAAATTTATATAAAATATATTTATAAGCAATAATTAGTTGCTATTTGTTGTTTCATCCTAAGTCAATGAAAGAGTTGGTGATCTACACGGAGGCTACCATTTCTTAACCAAATTGACCTGATGTCAAAAAAAGTCGTACCTTGTGTACCCTATGCTTCCTTTCTTGTGTGCTAGGTCTCTACCTGTTTCGTCCTGAATAAATGTTTGTACTAAGTCAATTAGTTTCAATACTGTTAATTTCGGTAATGGATGGGAGTATAAGAATTAATACCTTTTTAATTTTAATTTTCTTTATTTTTCCAAACACAGAATGTTCAATTTAGTAAATCAGTTTATTAATCTTTTGAATTTCTCTGTTATTGAAACAAAATTAAATACATACATTATACAACTCAAAATTATCATTTCCTTCGAAACACATGTACACTTTTCGGATTAGATTTTTAAAAATAACACAAACACACGTATCTGGTACATTGCAAGATGTGTAAACTAACCATGGACAAGCCGTGTAGTGCTGTCTTGTTGTGTCGTACTCTGCCAAACCATGCCTCTCCATTAAAGACGTTGCTTCCATGATGTAATAATGAGCCAAGGTTTTTCCACACGTACATAGCTTAGGGTTAGCTAAAAGTATTTCGATGTCTTCGTGAGCTGCCAACATAGTGATACGGTTATAAATCTTCACTCGTATTTATACATCTCTAGGATTACTTTCTCTTAGGCTTTGGGCGTATTAAACTGTCTACAGTACTAAGCTACGAAATACATTATACATCTTGTTTATTCTATTTTAGTTTATTTTAATATCTTTTATTATAACAAAATTCAAATCTATTATTTACTCTTTTTTTATTCTTAATAGAATATCTTAATTCTAACTTAAATATCGTATAGAAACTAACAATCTTTATGATTAAGTATTTTTGTATTTCAAAAATTATAAGAATCTATTGTCATACTAAAAATGTTCAACCAAAGTATCTATAATAGAAATCTACTTTCTACTTGTATATAGAGTAAAATGATTTCTAGGATAAATCTATTTTCAGATAAATGTTTAGTGAAAGTTTTCAACAATATCTGTAGGATAGGATGGAAAACAACTTTCTATTCTATTTGTAATCTTCAAGGACTTTGAATAATATATACCATCAAAGAATTAATAATCTTTATTGAAAATAAGTTTATTTTATATTTAAATCATAACCATAAAAATAGAGATTTCTTGTGATTATAACATAATCCTTTAATCAGAACTTTCTTTTTTTTTTTATGAAATACATCATGTTTATTATATTTTAGCTTATTGTAATACCTTTTATTAAATTGTTTTTAATTTTATTTATTTTTCTAAACACATAATACAGAATGTTCAATTTAGTAAATCAGTTTATTTCACTTGATCCAAAACCTTTTAAATTTCTCTCTGTTACATCTAAAAGTTTTATTTCATAAAGTTCACTTGTATATACAGTTCTTAAATCATATCCAACTGATAGAGGTAAACATCTTTATGGAGCAAATTCGTATTTTGATAACATAAAGTATTTCAACTTGACGTTTATTAATTCAATTATGTATTATATATTTATTTATGGTAAATTGATACAAATAACTCAACACATTATGTGAATCAAATTTACGATATTATTTTTAAAATGAAAGAAAGAACTTTCATTTTGTTTACATTTTATTTATTTCAATGGAACAAGGAGAAAAATAACAATTTAAAATAATATAACAAATCAATATAATAAACTTCAGTTTCCACTTTATTCACTTTAAGACATCTCCAAAGTCTTAATCATTCAATTAGAATATATATTATATTTATTTTTTAATTAAAGAAATTAAACTTTATAAATAGAATATTAGAAACGTCTATTATTTACAAAATACGTGATTCTGAACTTTCATAAACTTATTATTGATAGAAAACTTCTTTTCAATCAAAATACCAAGTAAGTAATAATAATTGTATTCTACTAAAGTTAATCAATAAAAATACTCACTGCATTAGTGTTCAGAAAAAGCTCCTCTTCGCTCTTCGAAAAAACTCATTCTGTTATTTCCAAATCAACTGTTCGTTCTTTTTTAGATTTAACAAAAAGCTTCTTTCCTATAATAGCTTCTAAATCTTGATCATTTGAAAATAAAGTAGTATAACGTTTTGGTAGATAGGCATGAACAGTTTCTCCCTTATTGATAAATTTTACTAATATTGCATGACCGTATTTCGCTTCTACTATTCTTGCTTCTTTAATCACGTATGGTTCCCCTAACGTAAATGATTGAATAGACACTGTGTCTACACTTGTTGACAAATTGAATTTTTCAATAAGATTTGACATGCTTATGCTCTGTTCTGCAGTTCACGACACAAACTGAATAAATATTTCTCTGGTTGTTGAATTTAATCCTTCTAGTTGTAATTAATTTGTTTTGATCATTTTAAATTTTCCAAGAATAAAAATTCTTTCAAACTTTCCTAATGTGTTTTTAACTGCTTCTTAAAATTCCCTAATTATTATTTCAATTGACTTGTTTATTAATAATCTTTCAAAATTTCCAAAGTTGTTTTTCAAATATAACATTAACGACTTGTTATCCTAATTTGAAAAAACATTAACGACTTGTTTACAATATTCTAATCTGAAAAAGTTATAAAAGATAGTGAAACCAAAACTCAGTTTTAATTTCTTCTTTGCTGTATTTGGGTGTGTACTATTTTATTGAAATGGCTGTATATCTTGTTTCGAATACGGAAAAGTATGTTAAAAGGTATCGTATTAATGGAACTAGGTTTCTTTTTAAATTCAATTTACCGCCAACTAATGTCAATGAAATTGACTGGATTAGACAAGGACTTAATGATATAATTGATTCAATGAAAAGTAATGCGACTGATCAAGATCAACTCGGTTTTACTTTGTCAAGTTTGAATTTTAAAAACCGAGAACTGGGGTATGTTTCATTTCGTCCGGCTTCTCAAATTAATTCTGATATGTTATTTCAGATATTTGGAGGCATTATTCAAAGTAATTCACCTGGTTTTAGTTCAACCGATACTTTCGAGATTACCTGTACTAGAGTAAGGGTTCCACTCGAATGAGGGCACATAAGAACAGGATTTTTCAACAATTTCGACGAGAAGGGGAATCGTGGTTATAACAAAATTTCGATTCTCTTTGTTTCCCATGTTCAATTGTAGTTCCAAAAGCAATAGTTGATAAAGATATCGAATATTCAGCAATAAGACTAAACCGTCGAAACAAAGCACAGCAGTTAATGACTGACGCTAAAAGTACAGATATCAGACACAAACTTGGGAATAAAAGAGTTACAATAAAACTTTCTCAATGAATATAAAATGCCATATAAAATTGGAACTTGTGATAAAATAAATTACAATCAGAATAACAGCACATTAATGTTTAATAATAGAAGCAAAATAAAACAAAAAATTGTTGCTGTTTACATAAACGTTACAAATATGAGTTAAAAATGGATAGCAACAAAAAAAATATATAATTAAAATTCTTATCATTTTAAAAATACTGCAGTTTACAAAAATCTACAAATCTGGTTTGTATGCCTATAGGGGAGTCCGCCAGATAAAATAATGGACAACGCATCAAAGGTTATACCTCTTGGGTGATGTGGAAATTAACTTATATAAGTTCGTATTTTTTAAAATCAATCACATTTCTAAAATGGATCTGAGATATGCTATTGCAAATGAATTACATAAACCGGCTAGAAGACATTTCAAAACTAGACGTGTAACCTTGAAAGGCATTCACGATTTATATTAGGCAGACTTGGTAGAGATGATTCCTTATGCTAAACGAAACAGAGGATACAAATACTTACTAACTATGATTAATTGTCTTACAAAATTTGCGTTTGCGCTTCCTTTAAAATCGAAAACAGGTGTCGAAGTGGCTTCTGCTCTAGATAGTGTTTTGAAAAATCATCCAATGAATTATTTTCAAACAGACCAAGGTAAAGAATGGTTCAACGTTCATGTTCGAAATTTAATGAAAAAATACAAAATTAATCACTATACTACTTATTCAGATAAAAAAGCTTCCATAGTCGAAAGATTTAATCGTACGTTGAAAAGTAAAATGTGGAAAGAGTTTACTGCTAGGGGATCGTATGTATGGATAGATATACTGAATAGTTTAGTAAAATCGTACAATACATCAGTTCATAGAACCACAGGAATGAAACCTGTTAGTGTAAGGAAAAAACATGAAACGAATTTATTAAAAAGAATATCTGTTAATGGTACGAAACTATTACCCAAATTTAAAGTAGATGATAAAGTAAGAATCTCCAAGTACAAAACAACTTTTGCGAAAGGGTACTATCCGAGTTGGACAAACGAAGTATTTTCTGTTTTTGCTGTAAAACCTACAATACCTGTAACGTATGTGTTACAAGATTCTAGAGGTAATATTTTGAAAGGAGGTTTCTATACCGAAGAAATCAGTAAAGCGAAAATGGGTGATGTTTATCTTATCGATAAAGTATTAAAGAGAAAAGGTAATAAAGTTTATGTCTAATGGACAGGTTTTGATAAAACACACAACAGTTGGATCGATACGAAACAACTTATTTAGTATAAATTATAGAAACAAATACTGATATCATTAGTGTTACATCACAATGCGTACAGAAAAGGCCCTACAATCTTTTACAATGTCAAATTTTGATAAATATGTAGAGTGTACAAAAAAAAAATGCGTCAGACATAGTACACTTTTACCAAATACTATTCGATGTATTATTTGTGGACCTTCTAATTGCGGGAAAACAAATGTAGTATTCAATTTATTGTTTGAACCCAATGGGTTGAAGTTTGCTAATGTGTATGTGTTTTCAAAATCATTACATCAGTCAAAGTATAAACTTTTAGAACAGGTTTTCTCAGATTCTGAAATCGGCTACTTTTCATACTCTGACAACCAAAGTGTACTTGAACCCAATGACGTAAGACAAAATTCCGTAGTAATATTCGATGATATTGCTTGTGAGAAACAAGACAATATTAGAAAATATTTTTCAATGGGTCGTCACAATAATGTCGATACTTTCTATTTAGGTCAATCGTACAGTCAAATTCCAAAACAATTGATTCGTGATAATACGAACTTTTTAGTTATATTTAAACAAGACGACCTCAATATAAAACATATTTATAATAACCACGTGACTCCTGACATTAAAATATCTGTTTTTAAAGACATCTGTGCTGAGGCATGGAAAAATATTTACGGCTTTGTGGTAATAGATAAAGACAGTGAAAAAGATCAAGGTCGTTACAGAATCGGATTCGATTGTTTTGTAAAAGATTTATTTTAAATGTATTCACTTGTTCACTATCAGTATACAACATGACGCCCAACGAAGAACAAGTTATCCTTGAGATATCTAGATTGAAAGAGGCTATAAAGAGAAAATACCGTGAAATGAGATTCGGTGATGTGGAAAGGGAACGAGTAATGACTAAAAAATACAGTCCCCTTATTAGGGAAATTTCGAAATTACGGAAAGATAAAGTGGAAACTAAACCTGAGAATGAAGAAATAAAACTTGAGCCAATTACATCACACTCAACGCCTCTAAAAGAATCATCTAGTGTAAAAGAGTTAATGACTACTCCTAAAGGACAAGAAGAATACAAAGAGACTTTAAATACAACCTTTTCTAATCAACTCACACTTTTGTACATGACAAAAATGATTAACGACTCCGATCTGATAGATAATGTATATGGACCGAGAATAGAAGGTAATGTTCTTATGGTCGGAGATAAAGAGATTCAGTTTGCCGAAGATGGTGACATTATTATAGCAGGAGAAAATTACAACGGTACCGAAGGACTTTATGAATTATTGTTTATGCGTATACCAAGAAAAATATATACGGACGAAGATGTAGAAGCCTATAGAAAAATTTGTAAAAATACTCATGCTCATAAAGTGAACTACAGTTTTAGAAATATTATAAATCGAGATTTTAGAAACGATAAATACAAAAATATTATTCAGCATCTGTTTCCCCCGAAAAGGATTGGTAAAGGATACGCTTATTGGGATAATCCTAACGAATTATGTGATAGGCTGAGACTTTTACTGTCTTCTTACGAAGCTGGTCATACAGGTCATAGAAACGAAATAGCGTCTGTTATAGAAGAGCTGAGGGAAGCGGGGATTATAAAAGGATGGGGTAATAAGAAAATTAGAACACTAATAAAATGAGCGTCGATAAGTTTGGACGTTATTCTAAGCCTAAAGTCGGAGACCCTGTTTCTGAAAATGAAATTGTTAATATGCGAACGCTTAAACGGGATTGTTTGACATTCGATAGTTCGAAGAACAAATACTACGCTAATGAAATTTCTTTAGGCGGTCTAGGTGAACCTAAAGATATGAACGATGCAGTAACTAAAAAATATATCGAATCTTTTGTTCCCAAAAGTTGTTTAACTTTCAATACCGATAAGAATTCATATTTTGCCAATGGTGTTTTGCTGGGTGGATTGGGTGAGCCTAATATCAGAGATGATGCAGTGACCAAAGGTTATCTCGAGAAAACGTGTTTAACTTTCGATAATGTAAAGAACAAATACTATACTAACGGTTTTTCTATAGGAGGTTTAGGAAAACCTACTGGCCGAAACGATGCTGTGTCTAAAAAATACCTCGAATCATTTATTCCGAAAGCTTGTTTGATATTCAATGACGAAAAGAATCAATACTATGCTAATGGTATTCAATTGGGTGGATTGGGGGAACCTATAAATACTGACGATGCGGTAACGAAGGGGTATCTGGAAAAGTTAATTCCAGTTAAAATCGGAAATACGTTTTTTTTTGCTAATCATCGTTTGCGCGATATAGATGCTCCAGAATTGCAGGGAGACGCCGTTAACTTAAAATACTTGGTAGATAATGCTCTTCTTATAAGTGGAAAAGAATATGACGGACGATTTAAACGTATAAGTCACGTGGGATCTGGTAAAGAACCAAATGACGTAGTAGTTTTTTCACAGTTAGCTACCTTGTACAATGATATTCAAATTCGAATTAACTCTGAAATAGCGATGTTGAGAGAAGAAATTAAAAAAATAAGAAATTAATTCAAATTATAAAATTAGTTTAGAAAAAAGTATTAAAAGCAAACACGTATACGTTTCTGATTAGTAATAAAATGGCATTCAAATGGAAAACTAATGTCAGTCGTAAACGAAAGGCTGTAGGAGGTGGTTTGATTTCAAGTGTTTTGAACAAAGCAATAGATCTATTACCAATCGAATTACATTTACCCACTTATAATTACTGCGGTCCAGGAACAAAATTAAGTAAACGTTTAGCACGCGGAGATAAAGGTATAAATGCACTAGACGAAGCCTGCCGGGAACACGATATTACCTATAATAGATTTACCGATTCTCAAAATCGTCGTAAAGCCGACGAAGTTCTAGCGGAAAAGGCTTGGAAAAGAGTTAAATCCAGTGACGCATCTCTTGGCGAACGCGCAGCGGCCCTAGCTGTTTCGTCAGCAATGAAAGCGAAATCAAAGTTGGGTGGGGGTAAAAGACGTACGCGTCGTCGAAACCATCGTACTCCTCATGACTTGAAACAGCTATTAAAAAAACTTAAGGGTAAAGGATTATACCTTAAACATATAAGGGTCGTGGAGGAAAAAAACAAAAAAAAAAGAAATAATTGAATCGATTCCTATCAGACCATTGACAAATATTGAATTAAAAAGATTTGCAAAAGTACTAAACATACCTTGGTTCAAAGGAGTTTATATGAGAGATACTCTACCATTACGTGCATTGAAAAATGAATCAGGCATTGTAAATTTAGACAGTGTTATTGGAATTGGCACTCATTGGGTTTGTTACAAAAAAAATGGTAAATCAGTAGAGTACTTTGATAGTTTCGGAAATTTGAGACCACCCCTTGAACTAGCAAAATATTTCGGTAGGAATGCTAATGTACACTATAATTACAAGAGATACCAGAAAATCAATTCAGTCATTTGTGGACATTTGTGTCTAAAGTTTCTGACGTCATGAGTATAGTGTTATCAGGAAATACATCTGTTTTATCTAATGACTTTTTTCCTCCGTATGATGTTTCTACTGGACAATGGGAGATAGGATTCATAGACTTGGCTTCCTACAACTCGATTCCAAATATCGTAGATGGTATAAATAACGTTTTTCATTACGGTAAGGATAAATACATCACATTGCCAACGGGATCATATGAAATTGAAGATATAGAGAGGTACATATTAATGAATTTGGATCCGAGTATTTTCTTTTCGCTACGTCCAAACAATAACACTTTGAAAGCTGAAATAAAATGTTCCGAAGAAATACATTTCGATAAAAAACATTCTATAGGTAAACTGTTAGGATTCTCTGGTTCTCATTTAGTATCAAATAAAAAACATGTTTCAGACAAACCTGTTGATATCATTAAGGTGAATGTGATTCGTGTTGAGTGCAATATTGTAACTGGATCGTTTATAAATGGTGTCGAATGTCATATTCTACACGAGTTTTTTCCTCAGGTTCCTCCTGGTTACAAGATCGTGGAACATCCTCCGAATGTAATATATTTACCTGTCAACGTAAAAATAATTCATAACATTACTGTTAGTCTAAAAGATCAAAACGGAGATATAATAGATTTTCGTGGTGAAACTATATCAGTTAGATTACATTTACGAAATGGGACTAGTATTTAAAAAGAGTAAAAATACAAAAAACATCAGTCTACCAAGATCCTTACCAGGATTAACATTAAAAAACGTAAAAAACATCAGTCTACCAAGATCCTTACCAGGATTAACATTAAAAAACGTCAAATTTCTTAGATCTTTAGGTTTTAAAATCGTAAAGAATGGAAGAACTTTTGGGAATTGACAGTGGTGTCGAATACGACAATACTCTATACGGTATGGAGTATCATACTCATAAACCGTATTCTTCATCAACTTATAATAATAACGATGAGATACGTATACCGATTCATCAACAAGATGTCATTACCGTACCTTTCGAAAGTTTATTACACATAAAGGGCACTGTCAGTGGCAAAAAAGCTAACGGAGAAGAAACTGAAGTATGTTTAGTAAACAATGCCGCGGCATTTTTTTTCGATGACATTCGGTATGAGATTAATGCTAACGAATTGGACCGTACAAGAAATGTAGGAATAACTAGTACCATTAAAAGTATGCTTTCGATTCGTGAACTGGAAAAAAATAAACTGATAAATGCAGGATGGATCGGAGTGGGTAATACAAAAGTAACAAAAGAGTTTACCATGTCGATTCCTTTAAAAATGTTGATGGGATTTTTTGAAGACTACAGAAAGGTTGTGGTGGGGGCAAAACACGAACTTGTTTTGTTGCGCTCGTCATCTGATTTAAACGCAGTTTACAGTGACAATGCAGATTTCGTAGATTTAAAAATAACTAGCATAGCATGGAGAGTTCCACACGTCATCTTGGCTGATCCAATCCGATTGAAAATTCTGAAAATGATTGAACGCGATGCTCCTATTCATATAACAATGAGAAAATGGGAATTGATAGAATATTCGTCTGTTCCTACAACAAACCGTATATCTTGGACAGTGAAGACAGCCTCTCAAATGGAAAAACCCAGATATGTGATTTTAGCTTTGCAAAAAAATCGAAAAAATCAGATAAAAAAGAACGCCTCTGAATTTGACGATTGTAAAGTTACAAACGTTAAATTGTATCTCAATTCACAGTATTTTCCATACGATAACATTCATGGAGATATTTCTATTATTTATGATATGTACACTAGTTTTCAAAAATCCTATTACTTTCGTGAATCGTCTCCTTGTTTAGATTTAGATACTTTTATGAATAAAGCTAACTTTTTTGTAATTGATTGTTCAAAACAAAACGATTCTGTGAAAACGGGTCCTGTGGACGTAAGATTAGAAATAGAAGCATCTCAAAATATTCCAGAAAATACTTCAGCGTATTGTCTAATACTTCATGATTCGCATATTGTTTATACATTACTCACAGGATCAGTGAAAAAGATTATGTAAAAACAAAATCGTTAGGTAGTTGATTATGAAGACATGTTCAAACAAGCTTCTGAAGATTACGTAACAAAAAAAATCATCAAGTGTTAATTAAACATATATAGACAAGTTCCAACAAGTCTCGGTAGGTTACGTAATAGAAAACCATTAGGTGAATGTTTATAAAACACATATTAGGTTAAGATATGATGCCATTTTTAGTCATGGAATCTATGGATGTGGATCGAGCAACTTGTTCAGTTTTACCAGTAGGAATTTTTCTAAAGTCAATAAATTTTTTAAATGCTGAATGTACAAAGTTCGTTGCTACAGGACTTTTTAAACACAAAGATTATGCTCTTGGTGTGCTTATACAAACGAATAAGAAAAAACATATTTTTTTGTCTTATATGGAATTTAACGAATTTCTGACTCAAATTCCTCAAGTAGTAGTTGATGGAAAACAGCGTAAGTTTTCAATGATGAAAGGTAACATTACGCTAAAAAAATGTTTTGGAAAAAATTATATCAGTTTGTATGACGGGCATAATACTGCTACTCTCAATATCAACGAATGGACTTTACTCATAAATACTATTCCTTTGATAACACGAAGAATCATGGAACTATTTTATAATGAACCTGAACTAATATCTTACATCATTGACTGTATGAACACAGATGAATTAATATCAAGTACTCTTCCTGAAGCTGATAAATTGTACGAGGAAGTAGCACTGTTTAAAAAATATAGTTAAATACAATAAATTATTTTAAGAGTATCTAATTATTTTGCAAGACGTTAAAATGTTTAAAAAATTAGGTAAAAGATCAAAAAAACTTCTTTAATTCTTGCTATTTGTGTATCAAGTTCTGAAAATGTATTACATTGAAAAATATGCACTAGCAAAGCATTGGTAAATAATTAATTTATAATTAATGTTTTAATAAATATATATTGGTAGAATTATTTTTATTAGCTTCGAAGTTTATTTTTTTTCTTACAAGTCTTGTTCTATTGTAAATATTTAGTAAAAATTATATAAAAGAATAAAAAACACATAAGTCATTAGAATTTTGATGGACGTTTCTTTATCAATGAATATTGCATTGAGAGGATGTTTGTGACATGAAGTTATCTTTTATTAACATTTGAAATTTAAAAAGTGTCTATTTGTAATATTTTAAAGTGTCACAGTATTAATTTAAAATCGTTTTGAATGTCACTGGCACGGAGGAAGCTCTTGTAAACATTCAAAATTTTAAAGTTTCAGTATTTATGTAAAAATAGTTTTGAATGTCACTGGCACGGAGGAAACTCTTGTAAACATTCAATATTAGAAAGTTTCAGTGTTAATGTAAAAATAATTTTGAATGTCACTAACACAAATGACGCCCATGTAATCATTAAAAACATCGAGAAATGTCAATCAAAACTTTAATTGAAAATTGAATAAGAAACCTTTACAAATGTTTTTTTTACAACAAATAAATCACTGAGAAGCTGAAATATTGCTTTTGTCTGTCTTTTTAAATATTAAAAGAATTGTATAAAATCTTTGTAAAATCACTTTAAATGTTTTGAAAATTGTTAATACAGATTTCGACAAATCAAAAATACAAATCTTTAAAGTTAGTAATTTTTTTTAATATAAAAAATAAAATATCTGAAGGAGAGTGTTACGTTAAGAAATCTTAAAAATTAGTTTAAAATATAGTCAATTTCATGAAAAATCAAAAAAAATTTTTAAAAAAACAAGACTTGTAATGTGGGCAATGCCAGTTCCAACCCTGGAAAAACACAGAGGAAAAGTCTTTATAAATAAGAGATAAGATATTACTATGTCATTTACTTGTAGTTACAACAAATAAATCACTGAGAAGCTGAAATATTGCTTTTGTCTGTCTTTGTAAATATTAAAAGAATTGTATAAAATCTTTGTAAAATCACTTAAAATGTTTTGAAAATTGTTAATACAGATTTCGACAAATCAAAAATACAAATCTTTAAAGTTAGTAATTTTTTTAATATAAAAAATAAAATATCTGAAGGAGAGTGTTACGTTAAAAAATCTTAAAATTAGTTTAAAATATAGTCAATTTCATGAAAAATCAAAAAAAAATTTAAAAAAAAACAAGACTTGTAATGTGGGCAATGCCAGTTCCAACCCTGGAAAAACACAGAGGAAAAGTCTTTATAAATAAGAGATAAGATATTACGATGTCATTTACTTGTAGTACTTCAATATGGTAGGAACATTTTTTTGGACAGATTCTCTTTCTATTGAAAAAACTGTTTTTAATGCTTATTCACTATACAATGAGCGGTTAAAGACCTATACCACATGGGAGGGAATATCTAACGAAAATATAAATCCTATACGTTTGAGTGAAGCTGGGTTTTTTTATACTGGAAAAGACGATAAAACCATATGTTTTGTATGTGCTGGTGGACTTAAAGAATGGTCACATAACGATGACCCAATTAAAGAGCACGTTTTGCATTTTAGTTCATGTAAATATGCAACAGCTGTGTTGAATGCAGTTAAAACCAAACCAATAGAAGAAAAAGAAGAAGATCCATTTTTATGCAAGATATGTTGTACGAATGAAATGGAAATCGTTGTTTACCTTGTGGACATATATTTTCGTGTACTGAGTGTTCATTGGAATTACAAGATTGTAGTATGTGTAGAAAACGAATCTTAAGTAGTATTAGAATTTATATTTCTTGATCTATGTACTCAATTAAGCTATTTTGACAAGAAATCTCTACTTTCTGATTAAAGAATTTTGTTATAATAAAAGATATTACAATAAGCTAAAATATAATAAACAAGATGTATTTCATAAAAATAAAAAGTTCTGATTAAAGGATTATGTTATTATCACAAGAAATCTCTATTTTTATGGTTATGATTTAAATATAAAATAAACTTATTTCAATAAAGATTATTAATTCTTTGATGGTATATTTTATTCAAAGTCCTTGAAGATTACAAATAGAATAGAAAGTTGTTCAATGACTATTTGTTAACTTGATAGCAATAATGATAATATTTTTCGATAACGCTTAATGATTAGTAGGTGAATTAAAAATAATAATAATAATAATTTGTACATATTTACAACACTGAATTTTTAAAATGATTTAAATACTTCTTTTAAAAGTTATATTAAATACCTTTCCTCAATCCTTTCCCTAATATTAATTGACTTTTCTTATATTCTATTTATAAAGTTTAATTTCTTTAATTAAAAAAATAATACTATATATGCTAATTCAACCCTTTTAACCCTTTTAACCCTTTCAACCCTTTTAACCCTTTCAACCCTTGAGAAAGGATCAATGACATCCAAACTATCATGCAAGAAGACTAACGACAATACTGGTCATATAGCACAAATAAAAGCGTCTCTATTGTTTGGACAAGATAGCCGAGAGGTTAGCGTTGATGGTTCTAAACACAAACATACGGGGTTCGAATACGACTCAGGTAAAAAGATTTTTTTCAGAATCGACGGCACCAGTCTTGAAAGGGTCACGGGAAAGGGTTATCTAAAAGGATTAAAAGGGTTGAAAGGGTTAAAAGGATTAATGACGTAAGACCGCCTGAAGGCTGGGTTTTCCCACGACTCAAGTGGCCCATCTCAACCATCGCAATCTCTACTTTTGATTATGACTTTTTAAACTAGATATGATTAGTTCTAATTTTGATCGTTCTTCTCAAAGTTGGTTTTACAACGGGTGGGTCAGGATATCAACAATATGTATATCTAAGCTTTGTTAAAATAAACCTTGCAAGCGAGAATCTTTATCAGCGTTAAGGTAACAAAGTTCAAAGTAGAGAAATATTAGTTGATTATTGTTAAAAAAAAAAAAAAACACTATAAGTTATGAATTCTATTTCAACCACAAAATTACAACTGTCGTAAGACAAGAATTTCCAAAATATAATGAACACACACACATACACATATTGACTCAGCCGCCACGAGAAACATTTTGTAAAATAAAAACCGATTTTCCTTTTAAAAAATATCAATATCCTAAAGATTGTAACTATAAAAAGCATAAAATAGAACCTATTAAATAAACGGATTTTTTTTTAAACCTTTATTTAAGGATTTTTTTAAATATAATTATTATTCACGAATCTAGGAATTTGGAAAAAATTAAATACAAATACACCTGCAAAACGTATCCTCATTATAAGCAGTTTACTACCACAAAATAAGTCGTTTCTTATGTATAAACAAAAATTTAATTTCAAGTATAATTATAAATGGACACGTTTAATATAGAAATTCTGAAGCATAGTTCTCTTAACGTGATTCAAGTAATTTCGTTTTATCCTTATTAGTTAGTGCCAACAACTTCTAGTGAATTGGTAACTCTTAAATACTGACAGGAGCGAATTGATTTCATTACCTCGGTTAGTTAGTGCCAACAACTTCTAGTGAATTGGTAACTCTTAAATACTGACAAGAGCGAATTGATTTCATTACCTCGCTTAGTTAGTGCCAACAACTTCTAGTGAATTGGTAACTCTTAAATACTGACAAGAGCGAATTGATTTCATTACCTCGGTTAGTTAGTGCCAACAACTTCTAGTGAATTGGTAACTCTTAAATACTGACAAGAGAGAATTGATTTCATTACCTCGGTTAGTTAGGGCCAACAACTTCTAGTGAATTGGTAACTCTTAAATACTGAGAAGAGCGAATTGATTTCATTACCTCGGTTAGTTAGTGCCAACAACTTCTAGTGAATTGGTAACTCTTAAATATGTACTGACAAGAGCGAATTGATTTCATTACCTCGGTTTGTTAGTGCCAACAACTTCTAGTGAATTGGTAACTCTTAAATACTGACAAGAGCGAATTGATTTCATTACCTCGCTTAGTTAGTGCCAACAACTTCTAGTGAATTGGTAACTCTTAAATACTGACAAGAGCGAATTGATTTCATTACCTCGGTTTGTTAGTGCCAACAACTTCTAGTGAATTGGTAACTCTTAAATACTGACAAGAGCGAATTGATTTCATTACCTCGCTTAGTTAGTGCCAACAACTTCTAGTGAATTGGTAACTCTTAAATACTGACAAGAGCGAATTGATTTCATTACCTCGGTTAGTTAGTGCCAACAACTTCTAGTGAATTGGTAACTCTTAAATACTGACAAGAGAGAATTGATTTCATTACCTCGGTTAGTTAGTGCCAACACCTTCTAGTGAATTGGTAACTCTTAAATACTGACAAGAGCGAATTGATTTCATTACCTCGGTTAGTTAGTGCCAACAACTTCTAGTGAAGTGGTAACTCTTAAATACTGACAAGAGCGAATTGATTTCATTACCTCGGTTAATTAGTGCCAACAACTTCTAGTGAAGTGGTAACTCTTAAATACTGACAAGAGCGAATTGATTTCATTACCTCGGTTAGTTAGTGCCAACAACTTCTACTGAAGTGGTAACTCTTAAATACTGACAAGAGCGAATTGATTTCATTACTTCGGTTAGTTAGTGCCAACAACTTCTAGTGAAGTGGTAACTCTTAAATACTGACAAGAGCGAATTGATTTCATTACCTCGGTTAGTTAGGGCCAACAACTTCTAGTGAATTGGTAACTCTTAAATACTGAGAAGAGCGAATTGATTTCATTACCTCGGTTAGTTAGTGCCAACAACTTCTAGTGAATTGGTAACTCTTAAATACTGACAAGAGCGAATTGATTTCATTACCTCGGTTTGTTAGTGCCAACAACTTCTAGTGAATTGGTAACTCTTAAATACTGACAAGAGCGAATTGATTTCATTACCTCGCTTAGTTAGTGCCAACAACTTCTAGTGAATTGGTAACTCTTAAATACTGACAAGAGCGAATTGATTTCATTACCTCGGTTAGTTAGTGCCAACAACTTCTAGTGAATTGGTAACTCTTAAATACTGACAAGAGAGAATTGATTTCATTACCTCGGTTAGTTAGTGCCAACAACTTCTAGTGAATTGGTAACTCTTAAATACTGACAAGAGCGAATTGATTTCATTACCTCGGTTAGTTAGTGCCAACAACTTCTAGTGAATTGGTAACTCTTAAATACTGACAAGAGCGAATTGATTTCAATACCTCGGTTAATTAGTGCCAACAACTTCTAGTGAAGTGGTAACTCTTAAATACTGACAAGACCGAATTGATTTCATTACCTCGGTTAGTTAGTGCCAACAACTTCTAGTGAAGTGGTAACTCTTAAATACTGACAAGAGCGAATTGATTTCATTACTTCGGTTAGTTAGTGCCAACAACTTCTAGTGAAGTGGTAACTCTTAAATACTGACAAGAGCGAATTGATTTTATTACTTCGGTTAGTTAGTGCCAATAACTTCTAGTGAATTGGTAACTCTTAAATACTGACAAGAGCGAATTGAATTCTTTACCTCGGTTAGTTAGTGCCAACAACTTCTAGTGAAGTTCTTAACTCTTAAATACTGACAAGAGCGAATTGATTTCATTACCTCGGTTAGTTAGTGCCAACAACTTCTAGTGAATTGGTAACTCTTAAATACTGACAAGAGCGAATTGATTTCATTACCTCGGTTAATTAGTGCCAACAACTTCTAGTGAAGTGGTAACTCTTAAATACTGACAAGAGCGAATTAATTTAATTACCTCGGTTAGTTAGTGCCAACAACTTCTAGTGAAGTGGTAACTCTTAAATACTGACAAGAGCGAATTGATTTCATTACTTCGGTTAGTTAGTGCCAACAACTTCTAGTGAAGTGGTAACTCTTAAATACTGACAAGAGCGAATTGATTTCATTACCTCGGTTAGTAGTGCCAACAACTTCTAGTGAACTGGTAACTCTTAAATACTGACAAGAGCGAATTGATTTCATTACCTCGGTTAGTTAGCGCCAACAACTTCTAGTGAATTGGTAACTCTTAAATACTGACAAGAGCGAATTGATTTCATTACCTCGGTTAATTAGTGCCAACAACTTCTAGTCAAGTGGTAACTCTTAAATACTGACAAGAGCGAATTGATTTCATTACCTCGGTTAGTTAGTGCCAACAACTTCTAGTGAATTGGTAACTCTTAAATACTGACAAGAGCGAATTGATTTCATTACTTCGGTTAGTTAGTGCCAACAACTTCTAGTGAAGTGGTAACTCTTAAATACTGACAAGAGCGAATTGATTTCATTACTTCGGTTAGTTAGTGCCAATAACTTCTAGTGAATAGGTAACTCTTATATATTGACAAGAGCGAATTGATTTCATTACCTCGGTTAGTTAGTGCCAACAACTTCTAGTGAATTGGTAACACTTAAATACTGATAAGAGCCAATTGATTTCATTACCTCGGTTAGTTAGTGCCAACAACTTCTAGTGAATCGGTAACTATTAAATACTGACAAGAGCGAATTGATTTCATTACCTCGGTTAGTTAGCGCCAACAACTTCTAGTGAAGTGGTAACTCTTAAATACTGACAAGAGCGAATTGATTTCATTACTTCGGTTAGTTAGTGCCAACAACTTCTAGTGAATTGGTAACTCTTAAATACTGACAAGAGCGAATTGATTTCATTACCTCGGTTAGTTACTGCTAACAAATTCTAGTGAATTGGTAACTCAAAAAATCAGTTTTGATAAATAAATTTGAAACCTGTACTCAGAATTGTTAGTAAATATATTGTGTATTTGAAAGATACTGTAACGTACATTACTACATTTTTCAAACTTAAATTAATTCAATATAAATAGTGATGTAATACATTTGACACAAATATTTGTTATTAAATAATTTGAGAGTTTTCACTGCACAATGATTAGGGCCACTCTAAATGACCATAGCTTTTTTCTCAACATTTACAAAAACATAAAAGAGTATGTTATCATTAGAAAACTTATATAATACATAACAGATGGTATAAATATTACTTTATTTACTTTAGCAAAGCTTTATTTACTTATAATACGTTTCAATGACAATGTCGTAATCTACACTGAGTTATACAAATATAACGTCTGCTATAATAGTTATACTTAAACCTACAATGGTTTTATAATTTTATAACTCACTGAAGATTTAAACAATGCCATTGAAACAAGACCTAGTTAAATAGGCTAATCATTGTGTGTTATATTAGGTTATTTTATTAATTATTACAGCAACTCAAAACAAAATGTATTTATAAAATAATACATAATTTGCTAACTAAACAACCTGCATAAACCACAAACAACAACAATTGGGCCACACTCGCAAACACAGGATAAAGCAGAAAATAAAATAACTAAAAAACTAAAATATAAAAATGGTATATTTTATATACCATTTCAACATTTTTTAATTTATAAAATCGAATGCCCAGACTGTATTAAATTATACATTTGCCAAACAAAAGAAAAGGTTTAAGACATATATATAGAGTACCTCCAGGCATACATCAAACCAAACACTAACAATTCAAAGTTAGTCATACACGCCATCAAAAATAACCACACATTCCCCGTTTTAGAAAACATTCTAAAATAAAAAAAAATACATAATGGCACCAAAATGACAAACTGGGAACAACTACAAAATTTATAAACACAAAAATAATGTAATAAACACACAAATGTAAATAAAATGTCTTATCAATACGTATTCCTATTGTTAGATTAGGTTAGGTAAACTCATGAAAACGCAGAAAATAAACGTGATTGCAGTCATGACTAAATAAATCTAGCCGGTGCGTCGTCTAAGGCTGCAACGTTCATACCAAAATGCTAACAAGTCCCTTTTAATCGAAATTCCTAAACCGTTAGTAAAAGGAATAAATTTCTAAAAAATATTGTACGAGACGCAATAACTGAAATAAATCAATATAAGAATAAATAGGCTATTCCGTATATCCAAAACTTCCTGGAGAAGTTTGTAAACCTAATGAATTATTTCCTTTAAAGTGGCTAAATAAGGGTTATCTTGAACAAATTACAGTGTTTCAGTCGTAGTTTAAAGGGAAACAGCAATACCGACAGTTGTTGTTCATTCATTGAAATCATCGTCTCAGTCACTTTATTCAAATAAATAACAGACTTCTCTAAATAGTATATATGTATATATATATATATAATATGTTTTCTTGTTTATTAATTTTAAAAAACATAGGCTATTCAAATACAAGAATATTTATTAATTTATATTCAAAGCTTTTCGTTGGTAAACAGTACCAACATCATCAGGAATGAAAATTACAATAATGCAACCTATTATTATAGCTATAATAATAGCTTACATTATTGTAATTTTCATTCCTGATGATGTTGGTACTGTTTACCAACGAAAAGCTTTGAATATAAATTAATAAATATTCTTGTATTTGAATAACCTATGTTGGTTTATTATATATATATATATATATATATATGATTTAAAACATAAAATAAGTTTTTTCTCATAGTATAACAAGTTTAGTGTGCATATGTTTGTATTGAGTTTGCTTTAGTTATATCTTTTATTAAAATATTTAGAATTTTTTTTTTTTAAATCATTTAATTTATCAACCAAAAACTTATATCCTCACTGGACACTCTTATTCAACAGCAAATATAAGGTAGACTCTATATTGTTGTCGGGTTAAGTAAAACAATTATAAACTTGCTCCATTTTTGTGCTTTTTTAAAAATAATTCATTTTAATCACATATTTTAAACAAATTTTAGAGACATAATTTTATTGTAATTTACATTAACTTTAAAATGGTTCTCTTTCAAGATGCAATTTTTAAAATTTACTAAGAAGGATTACAATATAGCATATAGTAATGCCCTGTCTACGTTCGTGGATTCAAGAGTCTCGGTTGATAGAATCTTATTATTGTTGAGGATGGTTGTAAGTATTTCGCCTGTCACTTTACTTTTCCTATATAACAATATCTTGCTTTTATATTCTAAGAAAAGGTCAGTTCTTCTGTGACACTTTCGTCCTGTAAAGCCTGCGACAAAACGTGACTTGGGCGTGTGGTAAGGACATCGAAACTAGAAATACAAATGTAATACAACAATGATGACCTGGAATCAGAACAAAAATAACTTAAATTATCTGGATTAGTAAAGTTACCGAATAATGCGTTTATTTATTTCCAGGGAAATGTTATGGAAGGTTAGGTGTAGCTATGGTAGGTATTTGTAGTATGTAAATAAAATGTTGATATGATAAAACTAAATTAGTTTATTGTTAAAACAATCTTTGTTAAAAGACGAAAGACTTATTACAAATATATTTACATTACGTTTTATTGTTAAAAAGAGCTACAAGTTGTATAATATCTCTTATAGTTGTTATATTACTTAATAAAATCATAATGAAATTAGTATTTTAGGAAAGTATTTGTCAATTAAATAAAAACAGTTAAAGTATGTATTTTTGATTATTTGATTACAGACGTTTCAAATGACCAAGTATTGGAGATAAAACAAAGGTTGAAAATGACTTCTATTTATAACTGTAGTTTAGTAAATAATGACATAAGGACCATTCGGGCACTGTGTATTTACACAGGAAGTAGCTTGGGCTACGTCACTGTAATTTAACTTGCAACATTTACCCCTCCCTCTCCCTTTAACTACACGCGAGACGCTCCAGTAATAACTTCTCGAGTGGATTACATGTCTGAAAAGTGGGCGGATATTTTCCATTGTGGTGAGCAAAGCAAATGGATGTTGGAGTCCTCGAATATCGATCTACAACTACAAAAAAAGTCTCATTATATCAGAGCAAATAGGTTTACAAACAAGCTATATAAAGTGCTATTCAGAAAATAATGAATTATTGTTCAAATGATTCGAAAAAATGATTGATATGATCATGTGTTTATTTTATTGATTTTATATGTTTTCAATTTAAATACTAAAATTATTTAATCTTGGAAAAGTCATAACATATTAAATATAATAAATACAAACACTGATTCTTTGAGACTCTATTCCATTGGGCATTTTCCCAAGAGCCGGATAAGGAAGAAGCCCTTATCCTATATGTAAAGGGGATTCCGCAAAAAATAGTCTGTTTCATTTTCCATTCCATACTTTTTGATCACAAGCACAAACGGAGAATGGTAAGAGGGTAGAAAGTCATTCATCAAAGTATAGGGTTGTTTGTAGCCGGAACATTCGCAAAGGATCAGGAAAAGAAAACCCCTTCTTCCTAAGATCTCGAAGTTACAAGCGATCCTATAGGCAACCTGGTACCAAGAACTCTACATTAACCTATCCTTCATCAGTTAATCTGGAACAAGAGGTTTGCCGAAACCATAGGCTTTACAGTTTTCCAGAAGGAAATCCACAACCGGAGAACAATTGGTTCTGGTCCCAGCTGTGTAGTTGTGTAATCATAGCTCCTAAAACCTGCCAATTAAACTTTAGGTTCAGTAAGAACATGGTGAGTTGTTCTAACACCAAGCAGTCCGACAACAACGAATTATTGCAAACAAAATTCTAAAACAAATAATAGAAATGCGATTATATTGATAAACTTCAATGAATACAACATTCACAGCTTAGAACAAGTAATATAAAAAGAATTGTTTTTAAAAGTAAATTCTTACTTGGGTCAAGAAAAAAATAGATGTTTGCTTATTTTCAGTTTGTTAATTTTATTCGATCGATTCATTTTTAACCTTACAGCACTATTTATGATATTTTGTCGTTACCATGGCAACAGTTTAAGGTTGTACAATGTAGGTTTCGACTACAACCAGATGGGGGAAAAATTCATATATGTCTGAGAAATCGTTTTCTTGGTATTAGAATGTTGGCGGAGTGCCAAAGTGCTCTAGGCTTTAAACATGAAGATAAACAGTTCGAATCTCTGGATTGGCCTAGAAATTTTTATTTATTGAATAAATTTTTGAATAAACTGTTTTATCATCTACTGTCATCCACTATATGTTGAAAAAATGTATTTGTACTTGAATGGATAAATATAAACGTATTTTATTACCGATTGATAATTTGTACAAGTAAATATCAGGAAAAATAGAATTAGCTAATAAAAAATTGTGTGAGCTAATAGAAGGATGTTTTAAAAAAACGCAATTTAAGTTCCATAGCATACTTTAAACCCACAGTCATTCATGTGGATTACATTTGGTCAAATTATATCACAAATCCAGGTAAAACTACAACACAATTGAAATGGATACACTTATTTAAATTTGCCTTAATTTATGTTGTTTGGACGAGTGATTTCTATAAATGGAAGGAATTCTTGTCATCTTTACTTTTTAGAAAAGATTCGAACATCTCTTATTTCTATGTTTTATAGTATTAGAACGCTTTCTAACTTGACATGATTCCTTTGGAAACAAAACTATTTTCCTTGCGTTCAAGTAGGAAGGTAATGTATTTTTATACTTAAACACAAAAGCGGTATTTCAAGTACTTATTTACATTTTTTGTTTCTATCACTGTTCAGTAAATAATGGCTTCTTTTCAAAACGACATTAGCTTTTGGAGGTTAAATCAAAATTGTTCCATACAACTTCATAAATAATGTATACAATCAAAATGTTATCGTTTATCGATAGATAGTGCAATACATTGTTTAAGTTTTATCTAAAGACATTAAAGCTATACTAAATACAGCTTCGTTGCGCCTTGTTATTTATTAGTCTTGATCTACCAATAATAAGTACAAAATATACTAAAATGCGCTGTTGAAGGTATTTTTATCAATAAATAAATAATAATAATGTCTCTTAGAATATGTCGTAGAAATATAGATATTTATCATTAATGAATCACCAATCATAATAGTTATAAGTTTTTAATTATAAATTGACGCATCGCTTAAATTCTAGTCAAGTTTTCATCGTCTAGCCAAAAAACCAATCAATAGTTGGCTGGTGGTTCGTATTTCAATTCTCAAAGTTGGCAATCATATTTAATTCGTTTTTCCCCCGTATCTCATTCCTTGAAAACCTAAAAACCGATATGGGAGGTTTTATTAACTTTTGTTTGATTTTACTATCAATGGTAAAAGATAGATTTTATTACCATTTGTAAAATCCAATTACTTTAAAATACCACTAACAATGGCATGCATGAATGCCATAATTGGATTTAATATAATAAATGACTTTTAACTCTTTCTAATGTTTTTTTCTTCTTGGTTACATGTATTACACAAACCACTCATAACAGATAAAAGACGTACACAAAACTCACAAATTAATCATTGATTTACTCACAAGCAACTAATACAACGGTGTCAAGTCAGAGCATGTAGTAGCAACACTCACTGATAAAGTTCCTTTGAAATGCGTCTGAGTAAATAAATGAATAATTTGTAAGTTTGTGTACGTCTTTTATTTGTTATTAACATGACCTCACAAGATAGACTAAGTCTAAAGAATAGTTGGTACAATTAAGTATATATATATATATATATATATATATATATATATATATATATATATATATATGAAATGTTTAATACTTTTAAAACATTTCAGATGCGTCTTAGTAATATTTTTATCGTATTGAGAATTCCCTACACTGCCAAACTTAATTATGGAATTCTTCTCCAATCTCTTCGCCTTTACACGCCTCTTTGTACAATTTTAAATTGGAAATATGTTGTTTTAACAAGCTATCAGACGTCTTACTCCTCTTTCACTGATTTTAAAAGTAAAAACCTGGTTTGTTGATTCATTTTGGATCATTTAGTGATCTTTTTCAATAATGAGTTTTCGCCCAATACGATATTTTCTAATAATTTATCTAAATGTTATTGATTCTCATATATTGAGGGGGATATGAGAGGTATTTTCATAGAAAGATGAAGGTACAAAAAATGTCTATTTAAAAATGCACAAAAGCAATGTGCACTAACTTGTAGCTATCTTAGACAAAGTAACAACAAACACCACCGTTCGATATATATTGTAGTATTTACAGTTACAGCACTGCATATGTGGTGCGTACAAACTGACAAACACTATGTGTTGCCGTCTCCTTATATGAAAACAGCTGCAAGTTTACTAAATTTTATTTTAAAGTTAAATTAAACTTCAAACTACTGATGTCTTTGGCATCAAGGAAACGTTTCTTCTGTTACAAAGAAAATTGTAAAGTGGGTCAATAAAAGACCACTCCTACATTTCAAGCAGACTCATATTTCCGTTTATATCTTACATTTATTTGAACATTTATATTGAAAAACAAATTGCTCAATTTTTATATTATTATATTCAAAAATATATTATATAATAAACTAAAAATACCTTTACGTTTTCACATTATATATTTTAATGTCTCCTATTTGCTTTTTATAATTTTGTAACTGCAGTCTATATACAGCATTCTATGAGTAGGAATATGTGAATTATTTTATAGACACAAATCTGATGTTTGAGTTATAAAACCATTATATAGAACTATTGTAAATATATAAAACGCTCTTCCATTGATACGGAGGAATATAAGTGATATAAGAATATGTCGTATACAAGTATTGGCCAAGTTAGTCACAATTTGAAGATCTATTTTATAACCATATTAATATTTGTTACAAGGTAAACTAAATTATAGACCAATAAAACTGATGCTAAAATTTATTCTTGGCATAACAATTGGCTTAGTAAAATTGTATTGTGAAATATTACGTTTTTAATTACATATTCGTTTAGCTGAACTGTATATATATATATATGAAGCCAACAACAGTTCAGAAGTGACAAACGGTCAAATATGAAAACAATTAGCTTCATTTTTAGATGAAAACCTCACAAAATCAATAAAATAAACCTCCATGGTTTTATCAATGATATTATTACAAAAATTCTTATACTTTTCGACAGTATCAATTCCATTGTGAAAAATGAATGTTGGTTAAATTGTATACATAAGTTCAAATATTTTGTGGTAGTGCAATAAAAATTGTAATTTATGACAACTTTCTACCGCATAGCCTTGATAGGTGTTTAAAATATATATATATATATATATATATATATATATATATATATATATATATATATATATATATATATATATATATATTATTTTTCCGTAAAATTTAGCTTTTTATTTTAAAATTTTGTTTAGTTTCCTGTGTTTCTGACGTGCAGATAGATTATTTGTTTTGACTAACGTTCTATCTACGTATCAGTAAATAACTTACTGATGCAGTTTAGAACCGTCGTGAAATAAAACTTGTTTCAGTAAAATTAACAAAAATCCGTGATATTTTAAAGTATTAAGTGTTAATTATGTTTATACTTACAATGCAAATATTGGAAAGAACCCCAATACCACAAAAATAACAAATAAAACAAGTTACTTAACATTAACACCTTAAGTAATTTGTTTTATTTGCTATTTTTGATTATATTTGTGTTATTGGGGTGCTTTCCAATATTTTCATTGTAATATATTATACCACTGTGCTCTTGATATTGTGTATTTTTATACTTTTCAAATAGTGGAAAGTCATAAGTTATTGTAGTAAATTTGTACGGTGAATTGCATTTATACGTCACCATAAACGTTAGAAACTGTTATTGGGCTTTTTAAAGAAATATTTCAAATGTTATTGGCTCGTTATTCAAATAATGTTCCCCCAAACAGTTCAAACATTATATTTTTTGTATTTTTTTCTGTTTTTCACTTGTAGTTTTGTCAGTAAGTAAGCAAAGGTACTGCTTTTGTAAGAAAAACAAGACTAGGTTCATGTACAAAAATTTTAGGCTTCATGTAGTAAAAGTTGGTACAAATATAAAAAAGTTTTCGGCGAAAGTGTTTTGAGAAGAGAGAGAACCCTCGGGTTGAATTATGGTCGCGATCGATAGCAAACTTTGTTAATAACACAAGAGAGAGAGAGAAGGGGTGAAAATACGAGACGAGAGGTAAGACAAGAATTAGAAAATTGCATTACTTTCTGCGCAATTTCTGTTACACTACTTTTTCTCTTTATAAATATTAATTTTGTAAATGTAATTGTTTCTTGGAGAAAAGATATCACATTTAATCAATTTAGTTTCAGAGACGATAATTGTATCGTGTATTCTATAAATTAATAGACATATAATTAAAAACATTAATTTAAAAACAGCCCACCATTTACGTCAAACATTAAAAACCAAGTTTAACGACAAATATTATCCAGGGAAGAACCCTGGATTTCTTCCCCTTAAGTTTATATCTAAGTTTGTTATATTTCCATAGCCTATATTGTATTAATTTCAACCTTGTTTTCATAGGTTTAGTTTATTTCATATATTTTATATTGGTAATGTTATGTTTTTTTGGCGATGCTGGAATAGGTATAAACATTATTCAGTTTTAAGGCGTTTAAAATCATATTATATATTTGTATTCTCAAATCGTTTAGTAATAAGTGAATTTATTGTTCTCTCTGTGTGAAACAATGTTTTACCTGTAACTAAATAGTACTATATTCCAAGCTTTTGAAAGTTAACTCGCATAAATACGATTCTTGTTTAAGTGATCAGTGAATACAAGAAAATAGTGTTGCTAAGCTACAAATATAAATATAAATATATATATATACACACACATATATATATATATATATATATATATATATATATATATATATATATATAACAACATATGTATTCTTGTGTAACAATGAAAAAAGTAAGAGTAATACAAATACAAGAATAAATTCAATTATTCTTATTCTATATTTCTTACTTTTTCATATATATATATACATATATTACTGAATATTTAGTTATACTAAAGTAGATAAATTTACTCCGGGTCTTCCTGCATTTATATTACCAGATTTTTTATTGTAAATGACATACCTATAAATATATATTTGAAAAAAGGTATTGTTGAATATAAACTAATAAATCACAGATAGTGATACTATCAGATAGCTCTATAACAACGTTTTATACAAAAGGTTATCTACGGTCAGTAAAATCGTTAATTAGGATACTTTCAGATAAAGTATTTATTAAGAATGCTTTTCCTCTACTAAAACTAGTATATTTTATGAAGAGTCAGTTTTCTATTTTGTATCAGCATAATTGAATAACACGTTTTTGTCTTAAAACCTTTTTAATTAGTGCAAAACCATCCTTGTAGAACATGAACATGTGGACATAAGAGATTAATATTTAGAAAGCCTTGTAAAAATATACTGTCCAAATAGAAATTAGTACATTTTTGTTTGTAGTGATTGTTTTATAATATTGTCATGGTTCAAGTTTAGTATATATTAAAAGTGGAAAATATTCTAATTTTTCTTAACTTATAAATAAAACGGTTATTCTTAGTTTTAAAAAACTCTTGAATCTTTTAATTATTTAAAACATTAGGGAAAATCGTTAGAATAAAAAAAAAATAAATTTTATACTAAAGTACTATATTTAATAATATAAGTACCATAACTTAAATATTATAGCGAATATACGTATAACAAAACTAAATGTCACCAGGAGACGTATCTAATCATATGTATGTGTTAATTGGACCTCAAAACTGTTTAGATTTTCTTCATAATTCATAAAATGGAGGGCAAAGCATTTTAAAAACGTCTTAAATAAATATATCTATTATGGTGATATTTGTAATACTAATACTTACCTAATAGTTACTAGATTACCAAGTAATTACGTGAAGTATTATTAGATATGAAATTAATAACATCTCCAAAAGAAAGTTTATAATAAGTTTTTTATTACTTATAAATATATTTGCACAAGTTTAGGAAAGATGAAATTCTAAATAGTTTTACAAAAACAT